>CM061042.1:58623541-59142015 GCA_030762985.1 Adelphocoris suturalis | reverse complement strand
GTCCCAATCTTGGGTGGCCTCACACCCATACGCCTGTAAGTTGAGATTCTTTTATTTGCCCTGAGGCTCAATCTGCTAGCGATAACAATTCATTTTACTTTCTGGCCGAGTGAAATATATCAGCAGCCATACGTTCACTTTAGATACCCAAATCGAACATGTTATGGGATTTAGGAAGATTAAGCACCAGTTCCAGTCTTGGTTAAAAGTTTTTTATTGGCGACGTTTCGGCCTATGATGTAGGCCCTATTAATGCCAAATTATATGCACAGATACTACCCTGGTATATATAATAGGAATCACATCTGTTCTTTTTGCAGTGCAATTCCATGCTGTTAACTTCATCGATTGTACCTTACCTATCACCTTGTTATCCATTAATGTAGTAATTAATTTGTTTGCTTTTAGTTCATGCTTACGTGTTGGATCAGTATCTACTGGTTGATAAATGGATTGATCTGATAAAAATTTTTGGAGTCTATCTTCATATCCATTCTCAACTATCAGTAGAGTAACAGCGCCATTATTTGCTTTTGTCACTAATGTGTTGGCAATGTTATAGTTAGTTTCTACATTATTTCATTTCAGCGCAATGACACCTTAACAGGATTCCTTAAATCATTGAACTGGTAATAAGGGAATTAGGAAAACAGTGAAGTATGTACTATTAAATGGTTGTGGCGAAGGATAACTTGAAAAATTGAGAGAAAATGATACAACAGAAAACACCTTGAAATAAAACGCATATAAGGACAGTTTTTATTTTGATTATACGTTTTCGAACGCGCAAACCACTACCACTATGACCCTACCAGACCATGTAACTAACACTAAGACTATGTACCTAACATTGATCCGGTAATAATGCAAGTGGTAAACCACTAATTTCAACCTCAATTCACAGAATCTAAAACTGACAATCAAAAAAGGGGAATTCCATCTAAATACGAAGTTCAAAATCTTGCCAGGAAGAAGATTTGAAATTGCAAAATGCCATTGAAAATCGTCTAGAGGCTACACTTGTTACTAAAATTTAACGTTTGCGCAAACGCGCGAAGATTTTTATTGATCCGTGAAAAAAAAAAAAAAAATCCTTCCTCTCCAACTGTTATCCCAATCCCCATGGAATCCTGAAATTCGTCTGACATATCCATTTCAGGTTCCATGAATGCAGTTTTTCAGCTTATGATGAAAACGCCAAAAATCGTTAAATTTAGTTGGAATTTTTGGCAGAGTTCTCTAGTCAAAAAAAAATTATTCAACGATTAACTAGTGACAAAAAATTTGTTTCACTAGGAAATGTCATATTTTAGCTTTAGAAAATTCGTAACCGATATGGAATTTGCAATAATTATTTGCGTAAAAACCATTGTATAGTGTTTTTTGGATCTGATACTTTGCTCAAAATTAAATGTGTCTTATCAACTATGAAATTGTCAGGATCGATTTCGATAACAATTTATAGTGACAAAATCTTTTATGTAGATAAATTAAAATTTCAAATAAAAAGTCTCGCTAAAAAATCGATTAAATAACTCAGCGAAAAAGCTAAAAATCCAAAAAAATCTAGACTTTATATTATCAAAGTAAATAGGAAAAGATTATTATTTAGAAATCACTTTTTTTGCCATAAAATTAATAGGCACCTAGAAATAAAAATTTACTTGCACTCGAAAAGCTCACATTTTAAAACAATTTAGACAGTGTACAATACGATAATTTACGAAAATTCGCTCATACGATCATGCTGCATGACTGCAACTTTTTTTAATTTCGTTCATTATATTTTCAGGGGCGACGGGCCTTCAGGGTCGGAGTTCGCCGGTGTGCAGAAACTTGGCTGGGCTTGACCGTTCTCAAGTCGAGGTTTGCATGAAGCACCCCGAACTGACTCTCGCAGCGATGCAAGGCCTCAACTCAGCAGCCAAAGAATGCCAGTTCCAATTCCGGCACCACAGGTGGAACTGTTCCAATTTAACGTCTAGAAACCGCAACCCAACAACAAGCCTGATGCTTAAAAGAGGTTAGACTGAATTGCAATGCCATTCATACCTAATCTGCTAGACATAAAAACCCTACACTTTTATGTATTTATTTATTAAGAATACCTAAAAGACAAACCCACTTTGAACCTGATTGATAATTCGAATTGGAGCGCCTGATGGATTGCCACTGAATACACACAAAATGTAGACTAACACTATTAGAAATATACTGTGGATTGAACCAAATGGTCCATTACGCGGCAACCAAGACCACTTAGACCAACTTGAAATTTCTGCTTGATTTGGAGAACTCATACGAAATAAATCACGAGCGAAGAAATTAAATAAAACAAGAATACAATAAATAGAAGCCTGCGGTGGTGATTGAAATAGTTTAATAGAAAAAATAAAATAATCTAGTGTAGCAGTATGTCTATTCTAACCCAGCATAGTGTTGGTTTGATTTGTTTACATTTAGTTGTTTCTTGATCTCGATTTCATGCCCCGAATTTTATTTCGCGCTGGTAGGTTTATATGATACAATTGTGTGATATTGTCCAGAAAAAGTTATTTTTGCGCGGAAGTAACAATTGAGAATAAACCTGTAAACGAGAAAGTCCACATAGGTATATGAATTTGCATGCAGTAAGTCTAGTATTATAGTATAATAGACCTTGTGCTCTACAGTTCATCGGTAGGTACCTATTCGTATAATTATCGTAGTTTTTAACGTTCTGATTAGTTATTTGCATAATATTTTTTCTAAATAGTATTATGCTTTAATAATCCATAGGTAGGTTTATGAATATGAAAGCGTCCGTGATTTCAGATCATTACAAAAAGCCATTGACTTATATGAACGTTTGACAGTTTATTAAAAGTGTTCGCATACTCAGCAACAAGCACTAGAAATTAATACTAGAACTATAAAATAAAATGAAATCCACGACTGTTGCCCCTCCATGAAAAATGACTCAGCTACGCCAGTGTAACAAGGGATAACAATTTTATAATAGTAGCAGTAACCACGTCTCTAAAAATATATTATTGTGATCGTAATCGTAATATATTATAACGATTACGCCCAACTCTGGTCCATACTAGTTCTATTCTCACGAAAATTAGCTAAAGAGAATCATCCCGTGAAAGGACGATCTTGACGTTTCGAGCCGGAGGTACGAACTTACTGGTGAATGAACGGAAGGGTGCCTCGTCCCTTTTGAAGACTTGTATGAGCCCTTATTGTTTTTTGTGCGTTGTTTTGACTCAGATGGGAGAGGAGTGGAGTTGCCGAGAGGTGAGGGGAGAAACAAAAACCTCTCTAATAGCGAGCCATTTAATTACGGAGCTCCTCCGGATCGTAAATCTTTTGTCGGGCGAGAGATGGCGGGCAGGTAGAGGCAGAAGGATCGCGGGGGAAGAAGTTCCTTCAAGTGATCTGGATTTATACGGTCGCACGCCCCGACTTCAATCTCTTTCGACGTTGAGGAGCCAACGCGATAAAATTGACGCATTGACCTCCTAGAGTTAGGGAGTCAACTCGAGTAATGGAGGTGATTAATTTTCTCAACATTCCTGTGGAGGGAATTAAACCATTTTGATGATAAGGTAGTGGCTATCATAGAAAGTTAATGCCAATCACGATAAATTTGTATAGCACGCCAAAAATACAATCCCTTAGCGAAGTGTGTGCCTTGTTAATTAATTATGTAATTTCAGGCTACTTTTGAAAACAATGGGTCCTGCAATTTTCTTATGGAATTTGGATTTCATAGAATTTTTGTTGAACAATGCTCACAAGGTGGGTAGCTTTTGATACCTCAATCAAAAGTTTCCGTTGGCTCGAAAAATATATTTTACCGTTATATTACAGATAAAAATACAAAAAATTTATTTACGTACAGATTTTTTTGTTATATCCGATTTAAGTACTGGATATTGTATTACAAAATTACTAACACCCCCCCCCCCCCCCCAATGATTTCACAACTTTTGAGATATCAAAGTGAAACTTGGAGGAAGTTTTGGGGTGCCTAATTTTAAATTTAAGCAACAGAGAAATCAGCAAAAAATCCAAAATTTTTGGGCTACCAAAAGAATGGAATATTGGGTAGGTACTTACAAAAAATTTTTTTTCAATTTTTCGCCGATTGACATCTTATTTTATAGATTTTTTTAGCACTGAACAAGATGAACCATGAAGAAACACGGTTCATGGCACATTATTCTTTTCAATAATGAACCTTTGTAATCGACCAAGAAAAAAATTTGTGACCCCCCCCCCCCCCCCCCCCCCCTTCTCCTCAAAATTTGTTGGTTCATGTTTGAAGATGCGTAGAATCCAAAAATTGAATCTAAAAAATCCGTCCTTCCGCCGTCCATTTTCTCTGGAACTACTGGATCAAAGTTAATAAAATGTGGCTCAAAAATCATACATCGGCCGTGAATGTGCTAGTAACGTCAGTATCAATTTTTCAACCCTAAAGAGTAGTAATTAAGGGCTAACATATTCAAAAATCTAGTTCTCGAAAACTTTCCAGGTGACAGTTATGATTTTTTACTTTTCAATGATAAATATAATCCCAAAGAATCGGTTAAAACCATCCGCAACGCTGCTCGTTGAACCGTCCACTTTCCCTAAGGGCTAGAACTTCGAAAAAACACCTTGAATATAGAGAAATAATTCGCTACTAAAAACAGGCAATCGTCAGCTCAGTGTGTAAGAGTAACTCGATTTCAGGGGCGGCACGCAGCCGTGAATCCTTCTGGTTGCGGTTCGTATCCCAGCGGAGACTATAATACATTTTTAATTCTTTCTTCCTAATCACTCTCAAGATTTATTTATTTTTGATTTCTTTTTTTTATATTTTTTTTTTTTTCGTTATTCTTAGTTAAGTAATTCATTTTATTTTCTTCTGATAGGTGACATCGTCCAGTTACATTTTGATAAGCACCATAGACTCAGTTCGATAGGTAATTTTTTATGGACCAGTGGTCTGTATAGGAAGGTCATCTAATACAGAAATAATAAACATTCCTGTAATAATTCGCAGCGTTTTTTCCATAATTTGATCGGAATATGATACCACAATGCAGGCTTCGCCATCTTATTCAGAGCTTAAAAATTCTTGGAAAGAAATGTACCTTACTCTCATTAGGCCGTCCGATCCCCCCCTCTTAGTAACTGGCATCCCAAAAGCGCCCACCAAGTTTCACTTCGATATTTCAAATATTGTGGAATAAAGTTAAAATAAAATGTCGGGAGTTACTTCTGCATACAGTTTCCAGCGCTTGGATCGGGTATAACTCAAAATCCTGTCACTATTTATTAAGCTCATGGAGCCTTTTGATCGGGCATCAAGATCTATCTCTATCTTGTGAGCATTGTTTCAAAAGACTTTTGTGGAACCCAAATTCTGTAAGAAAAGTGTGAGTTCCTTTTTGTTCGTATGATGTACGTCATGTACATAATTCCGAGTGTTCCCTATAAGTATAGATTTTGAGCTATTATGAAAATTAAATTTAAAATATTTATCTTTTTCCAACGCTGAAGAATTCGTTTCACATAATTGAGTTCATTCCATGAAATGTACCGCTTCAATAATGGAATGCATCACACATAAACTATGTCTTCATTCCTTCAAATAGTCATTCCTATGGGTGTCGGGTAAGGCAGGATATCCCTTTTAGAAATTCTAGGAGCGGCGCTCAAATATTGAAACGAAAACCCTGCCCGGCGTTGATCGTTTGTTTGCTGAAGGTAAACTGACCGTCATAGTTAACCTAAAGGGAGGAGTACTCAAGGATTAGCACCCAATCATCGGCGGCTCGAGTTAACCCACCTCCAGATAATTATTACCGGACTATCTCCCAGGCTTATCGTAATCGCTTCCTGATACTCGTGTGAATGGCGCCACTATTTCCCCCTAAAACTTGACATCATTAAGGCCTATGACACACGCCGAAACAGTTTGTGCTGCCCCGTCGGTTTGACCGAAGGCGTTTTCCGAGACGAATCGATGGATGTTTCTAAGTTTTATAGGATGCTGACTAGACGGGGCAGCACAAACTGATTTGATACCTGCGCATTAATGCATTATTAAAATTTTAACTGGATGGCTAGGTGTTTGATTGGTATACCCTAATACATTGTGAATCAGAACATAAACCTAATTTTGTGTTTTCATGTCATCCTGGAGATCTAAATGTACTACAGAGTGAATAACAGAATGAACAACACACATAAATTTTTCTGATTTTGATACTGTGGATAATATGATTTGAACTTTAACGGATTACGTAACTTACCTTTAGCTCTTCGGGGAGTTGGAAACGTCATAAAGTACGTCTCAGTAAATGTGGGTTGGAGTGTGTTTTTTGTGTGATGTTTTTGCTATTTATACAACTGAGACGGTATAGCTGTGGGTGAAAAATTAAGGATCGAAAGTAGTACGCAAAGTCTTCTGCACACTTCAAGGAAGAATAATACGCTTCAAGCCGGCAAGGTGGTTGGTCTTCCACGGACCAAGGTCGGCGCAAGGTCAAATTCTCGCAGAAGACAACCTTCATACAAACAGAAAAAGAATAAGAGAGGAAAAAGACGGTGCGGAACGAAAAATAAATAAAGTCGGAATCTAGTAATCAATTATATTGAATTGGAAGGGAAGGAACGGGAGGAGGTGTCTATAATGATGTCCTCCGGGTTCTGGAGAATCTGCATAATGAATGTTACTTCACCACCTTCATGAATGTTACCCTGCTCGGCGATCCGGTCACCAGGTCAACCTCTTCCCTTCCTCATCAGTATTCTACTCTCATTTGAGAGTGACGATCCGAATAATACGGTCTCCTAAGAGCGCTAATTTGTACACATCTACAACAGAAGACCATGTATCAACACCGTATTATGGTGGGAAAATCTTCAGCTGATTTACGGGAAATCACATCGATAATAACATTTTTTAAGGCAAACTTTACAACTTTAGTAAGAGACCAGTACAAAGTATGCATCAGTGCAGGGACGGATTAAAGGGGGGGGAGCGGTGGGGCTCGCCCCCCCCCCCCCTCCCCCGAGAGCAGAAGAACAAAATTATTGCCAGGATACGCCAGCAAAGAATCATCCGATCGCACTTGTAGGTTGACACAAATACAAGTGTAGATGAAGGAATTTTATACTGTGGGGAAACTGGGCTGATAGGTACTGGTTTTACTAATCTACCACGGCCAATTTACTAATCTGTTCGTTTGAATTTTGGTAGGCCCACAAACTGCGTAGGTGCCATGGGGTATCAATTGGAGATTACGTGGGTAGGTCAGAATTTTCGTGGGTAAACTCGAGAGATTTCCAGAAGTGCTTGATGGAAAAATCAAAGCAGGTTGGCAAAGGTGTTGTTGAGTGTTGTGCTGTCGTCCATATTCGCCCTTTCGTGGGTAAAGTGCAGTAGAAACCAAACTTCAGGTTAAATGCGAACTAAAGTTTTTTTAGTCTTTGAGTTTAGCTCCGTAAAGAAACGAGCATGCAAGATAACATATAAGGCAGCATGTAAGGAATACAATTTTCATTAATAGGGATAAGTTTGTGTTCATCAGTTTATTCAACAAGTTAAATAGAGGTACCTACAGCATTTGTCTCTCATTTACCGCTTTCGGTAACGGTAATAATACATAATCAATAGCCATAATACCTACATAATCAACCTACCTACTGTTTTGACGAAGAAGGAAACGAATCGTGTTTTCCTAAATGATTGCAACCAGTGTTCTTCGATTGAAGTGAATTATTAACTGTTTCACATTTACCAGTAATAGACAAAAAATGTTTTACAAGGTAATATTTTATTTGTATTTTCATCTTTTATCAAAAATGTACTTTGTTCATTTAATTTCAACGTGAGTGTTTATTAAATGTTTTTCTTTCTAAAGTAAATTGAAAAAATAAATATTGTATTATTATTTAATCCTGTGATTACGATATAAATGTATAATTTGTAAATAACATTACATCACGAGGACTGAAGTTATTATGTAGTATTGATTTATATCTCAGGCGCGTTTTGTGTTTCATTCCCTGCATTTTTCGATATAATTTTGCCAAAAAAATTACTTACTTAAAATAATTATTTTATTTTTTGTTGATTTTATTATTTATTTATTGTGTAAATGTTGTTTGGTAACCAAGCTAATTTTGTGCAAATAAAAATTATGTTTTTCGCGTAAATTTTACATACCTAGTATAAAGTGTGGGTCTAAAACCTCTAAAACTGCTGGTTTTTCAAGGTCTATTTTAAAATAGTGGACTACCGCCCCCACCCACGCCACGAAGTCTATTAATCCGTCACTGCATCAGTGTTTCATCCCTTTCTAATCCCACATTGTTTGTGAGAAACTACTTCCTTTGCGTTCTGAGTGTCATTCTCTTGAAAATATATCATACAACGACGAGTTACGTATAAATTATAATGCAGTGTTAATTGGAAAAGCGCGTATACTAATCTCTATTGATAAAATCGTATGTATGTCAGTCTGTTCATTGATTGGAAACATGAAACTTTGCGTTTCTTTTCCGTTTCATGCTATTAGTGAGACGATTGGTACACATTTTTTCAATTTTTCTATGTCTTTTTTTTTTTCGCCTTCACGGTTACAGGGGTCATTGGACAACTGATATGAGTGTGGGCAAATGCTTCTATAGTCCAATTTAAATTTTAGGCTATGGAGTGAGTTTTTTAATTTGAGGCAGAGGGGAGTTTTAGGAGTGGAGGGGTGAAATGGGGTATTTTGGACACCACTGAAATCTGGGGATCTGATTAATTGATTGTTGTTGGGATTATTCTAATTTGAATCACAGGCTACTTGAAATTTCTTGTTGTGGGTGTGTTGTGGGGGGTGGAGGGAAGGGGGGGTGGGAATGGGGGTTTTTTTTTACACTGAACAAACCGGTCTGATGTGGAAATAGGTGTTTGATTTTTTTTAATTTAACCACAAACTTGAATTTATAATTGATAAAGGAGTGGGTGTGGTTGGGAAGGGGGGGGGATGGGGTATCATGGACATCAGTAAATAAACTGGAGACGTGATTGTTGTAATATGTTCGGGTTACTCCAACTAAATCGCAGACTAGGTACATGAAATTTTCAAATCTGACCATTAGGGTTTTTTTTGGAGGGGGGAGGGGGGTGAAATGGGGTTGGCTTGGATATCACTAAATAAACTGGAGCTGATTAATAAGAAATGTTTAAATACTCGTACTTGAATCGCAGACTACTTCAAATTTCCAATCTAACCCATAGGGGATGTTTTGTGGAAGGGGGGGGGGGGGTATTATTGGGCATCACTGAATAAACTGGGGACCTGATTGCTAAAATATGTTTGAATTACACTAACTCAAATCACAGGCTACTTGAAATTTTTCAAATCTGACCCAAAGGGGGTGTTTTCTTAGAGAAGTGATGGTGGGGGGGGGGAGAGGGGTAAAATGAGGTATTTTGGTATTTTGGACATCGCTGAATAAACTGAGGACCTGCTTAATTAAATATTTTGGAAGACTCTAACTTGAATCGCAAACTACTTTAAATTTTCAAATTTGAACCATAACGGGTATTTTGAGGGATGGGTGGGGTGGTATCATGAACATACCGGAATAAACTGAGGGCCTGATTGATATATGTTTGCATAACACTGAAAAACCACAGCCTACTTAGAAATTTTCAATTCCGACCCATAGGGATGTTTTTTGAAGGAAGGGTTTGGAAAGTGGTATCTTTGACTGGGGATTTGATCGGGCGAGTATGTTTAGATTACGTCAACCTCAATCACAGGCTATTAAAATTTTGTCTAGCCTCAACCATCTCTATAGGGAGGTGTTGGTGGTAAGAAAAAAAGAGGGGGTGGTTAAATGGAATAATTTGGTCATCACCGAACGAACTGGTGATCTGATGATCGGACGAATGAAATTGGATTAGTCTGAACGTTCTTTTGGGTTACCTATCAAGAATATTTTTAATCTGAAAATATGGGAGGTGTTTTTGAGATTCGGAGTTGATCTCAGTAATTTGATCCTAATATATAATTTATAAGTAAGTCCTTTGAGTAAGTACTTTTAAGTAAGTACTTTTTTAAAATTGATCCATAGCTGTGTCCCACAATGTACCTAATTGGTGATGGGGGGCTAGCGTATATTCAATTCAACATGTGCAACGCACGAGTGAGCCAGCTAGTGTACAATAACATTAAACGGTGAGATGTGTGAATCCACCTTCACACTTACCCGTGCGGTAATGCGTTAGGCGAGGAGAGTGAATGAATTTATGCGCTGTACTGGGGGACGGCAACCTATCTGACTATTGGCTTGGCCCAAATTGGATAATATCATGCACTTTGTGGCTTGGCATCTTTTGTACGTGAAGCGCCTTTTTGGGAGGTTATACAAAAATTGATTATATTTGATTTGGCAGTTCCGGAAAGCCCAATTTCAAATTTCAACTTTCATGTCAAACAATATTCTTTCAATATTCTATATTTTTAAATCAACTCCGATTGTGCACATAAGTGGTATGGATAGTTCAAATACGGAAACGGTTGCTGTACTAATCGTTTTTTGTTAAGAACCTAGAGCTCACTTCGAGATAGGTACAGCCAAAATACACACCTCAAAATAATTAAGGGATCACTTTTTCTTGTAGACGTCAAAGACCCTACCCTACCCTATTCGTGGTTTTTTTTTTTTTTTTTTTTTTTTTTTTTTTTTTTTTTTTTTTTTTTTTTTTTACACTGAGGAAGACTAGCGATATCAAGCTCCGATTTGAGCCAAAACAGAATTAAATCTGAGCATTTTTCTCAAGAGAAATAACCCCCTCCCCCCTAATTATTTCCCACAATTTTTTAGATATCGAATTGAAACTTGGAGAGCGTTTTTGAGATACCTGATAGGTACTTAATTTTAAGCCAAAAAAAAAAAAAAATCAGAAAAAAATACAAAAATTTTCTGGACTACCCACTGGGGAGGGGAGTAATTGGATACTTGGAAAATAAATTTTCCATTTTTCGCCGAGTGAAAAATTTTTTTTAGTGCTGAACACGCTGGTGAAGCCAAAATTGTGATATCTTATTCCGTTCTCGGATTAGAGCTGATAACTATGAAGAAGCGCGATTCATTCTTTTTTGGCTCAAGTCGTAGCTTGATATCGTTGGTCTTTCTCCGTGTCTGAGAAAAACAAAAATAGGGTGCACCCCATCTCCATTGGATACCTACCTAATCATGAGATTAATATGAACTTTGTCCGAATGATCTGGGGGCTCTGGCGTCTACAAGAAAAATTGATCCCTTAATTCTTTTGAGGTGTGTAGTTATAGTAGCATAGTTCTGATAGCAGCATGTTGATATAGTTGAATATCCGTTTTGCGTTGAATATTAATATCAAAAAATCAATTCCGGCCTCGCATCCCTTCTCAAACTCATTTAGAAGTTGCTACCAAATCGAGTGCACCTACACAGCGAACTCCCAACAGAATAGGAACCATCTTCTTCGGATAAATTGGTTTACCTACTACAAAAAAATGATATGGGACTTGGTTCCTCCATTACTTATTTATGTATTCAGAGACCACCTAGCATGATCGTCTCGTTCAGACGGAGCTTTCTAATCCCCTTCTCAGGCTTAGGACTCACCTATTGATCAGCTGGATAGGATTTATTGGTGTGGCTAACACGTTGGAAGTTCGGAGCTCTGACCCCTTAGCTGCCTCCGTTTTGTATTCACTCAGTAGTGCTAGCAGGTATATTTTAATAGTAAATCAGCTTTAAGATGGTATGTGCTTTCAATTAGATTCAGATTTTAGTTGTCATGTGTATATCTACAAATAATTGCATAGCGATCGGCGTGGCTTCGTTCGATTCTTTGGGCCGATACCTGTAAATGAAACTCAAAAATCATTGCTGTTAAATAGAAAGATTTCAAGATCTCGATTTTTGAATATGTAACCCCTTAGGTTCTACCCTTTAGTGTTGATCGGACGCGATGCCGATGTTACTGGCACGTCCCCGGCCGATAAATGATTTTTAAGCCAAATGTCTTAGAGGGTCCGATCTTTTTGAGAAAAGCTTCGGACGGCGTACGGCGGACGTACGGATTTTCAACCAATTTTGAGGGGGGTTAAAAAAAATTGTTCTTGGTCGATTACAAAGGTTTATTATTCAAAATAATAAACCAAAAATTACTAAAAAACTTGGTTAAAGGACAAAACTACAAGATGTTTCATAATGTTTTAAAATTGGAGTTGATTACAATTGGTTATGAGACTTTGTCTTATGATGCTGCTCTTCTTGTTATGTATTTTTAGGTAACCATATAGAATCCCCGACAGAATGGAACCATTCTATTCCTCTTGATAACTAATTAGTAATTGCCCAATCAATCTAAATCAATCATGTTGATGATTAGAAATAACAAAATTCGTTATGATTTTTGTGTTGACTAAGCTACTACCCTTCTTGTTCTGCAATTCAGAAGACCATATATACAGGGTGTCCCAAGGGTGTTTTTTTTCCTTTTTTTTTTTTTTTCAATAATCGCGCTTCTTCATGGCTCATAAGCTCTAATTCGAGAACGAAATAATGTATCGCAATTCTGATTTCACCATCGTATTCAGCACACAAAAATCTTCAAAATAAGGTGACACTTGGCAAAAATTGTTTTTTTTTTTTTTTTTTTTTTTTTTTCAAACTGGGGAATATTATTTTTTCCATTTTTCCCCTTTTAGTACTCCAAAAACTTTTGAGTTTTTTCTGATTAGTATTTGTTAAATTTTAGTATCAGGCACCCCAAAATCGCTCTCTAAGTTTCACTTTGATATCATCACAAAAATTGTGGGGAGAAGTTAGGGGGGAGGGGGGTACTTTGGGATACCCTGTATAGTACCCCCAACAGAGGAACCCTCCTATTTCTCTTGATAAATAAATACCCAGTCATTCTAAATCAATAGTATTGAAAATCGGAAAGAAACAGAGATCATCAAGAGACTTATCGTCTTGTTTAAGCTACTGTCTATCTTGTTCTTTAGATCAGAGAAGACCATAATATAGGAATCTACAGCTGATAGGAACCGTTCAATCCCTCCTGTTAAATAATCACCCAGCAATTCTGAGTCAATCATTTCGAGAATGTGAATGATAAGGATTTTGAGACTGTCTTGTCCAAGAGATTGTTCTTCGTGTTCTGCAGCTCATACAAGACCA
Organism: Adelphocoris suturalis; assembly: GCA_030762985.1. NCBI lineage: Eukaryota > Metazoa > Arthropoda > Insecta > Hemiptera > Miridae > Adelphocoris > Adelphocoris suturalis. The sequence continues at coordinate 59,128,797 of CM061042.1, read as the reverse complement.
CGGAGAATCCCCAACGGATGAGGTCCATTTCATTTCTTCTACTAAATACTTACCCTTTTATTTCCCAATCATTTCGATATATGAAATGAAATATGGGAGCATTTGGCTGATTGCTCGTCTCTTCATGATTCTGCACTTCTTGTGTAGTTTAGAAGACTACATATAGAATCCCCTACATACAGGAACCATTCTATTACTCCTACTAATTAATTACCCAATCGTTCTGAAATTTCAGAAATTTGGAAATTCTGGATTTTGGAATCTATGAAATATCGTTCCGTATAAGATGCTATTATTTTTGTTCTGCAGTTCATGGAAGACCATACAGTATCCCCAGTAATAATTGTATACTTCAATTAGCTCTTAGGTCAATACGACTGGATTGCTGTTATTTCCCACTGGCAGTTACATTCCACAATTTCATTATCACGAACAAATGTCTATATAACCGTGATAATATAATGCCTGTACTTTTATTATCGGCCAATTATTGAAAGGGCTTTGCAATCGATTTCATCACCAAGTACCGTTAGGAAGCAAGTGTCCAAAAGGTTTATAACGATGACTGTTTTTAGCGAGTGAGAAACTTGAGAAAAAAGAAGTATCACTATCAAAGAGGATTAGCGTGGCAATAAAAATAATTTTCGAGGCCTCTCCCACGATCCTCAATGACGACTGGGGGACGCGGAATGCGGTTCACGAAATCTTTTTACGGGCCTCGCGTTCCCGGCTATGAGCGCTACATTAACTCAGATATGTGGCCCTCCAGTTCCCAGCTCTTCCACGAGTATTGTTCCCATGTTTTACACTTTTTCTTCGCTCCCTTTTTGTCCACCTCGTTGGGTAGAACCAAAAATTCTACCTGTTTCCACCTGAGCTGGTGTGGAAGTTAGCGACCGTAAAGTCGAATCTTCGGTGAAACGGGAGGTCGAGTATTGGGCGTTTTCGAAGCCAAACCCGATTTACCTCCTTATATTCAAAATATAACACGAATTACGAGAAAATATTGGCGAAGTCATTCTTTCCGCTTTTCAGTCGCAGAACATTAACACTATCCTCAGTCAGAAACTGTATAGTATCCACTGTAGATGATGGAGCAATGCTAGAAGGTGTCTTGAAGTACTTTGCGATATAGTCTTCGAAGTGTTTGTAGTTGTGGAGGGCTCTCTTTCCTCGACCCGAATTCCAAAAACATAATTTTTTTAACGTAGAATGGAAAAATGGTGTAAATCGTACTCCACGCTGTGTTCTGTTGGTAATAATGTTGGAGTGGTCGTATGTGATATCACCAAATTCAAGATGCCTCCCCCAAGATGTTCAATTATTATTGCAAGAGAGGTGGTGGTGAATGGACGCTTTCCACCAAGAAGTGCTGCTTGTTTAGAAGGTCAGTGAGTAAAGATTACTCCCCCTTTCCAATAACGTAGGTCTGCAGGAATAGAAATTACCCTGCTTTTCCTTTGCAGGGACGTTTGAAGGAGTAAATATTATTCCACTTTTCAATGAAAACCCTTTCAATAGAGTCTCTATTGCTTATGTTTTCATGTTTTCTATCCAATACCAATAAGGACTTCCAGAATTCAGATATTTGTGCCTCGAACACTTGGAAAAACATTGTACAGGTACCTATATAGGTACAACGCCCTGAGAAGGTGAGCTGTGATGTGAACTAGTGTCCACTTAAATCTGGTGCAGATAGATCGTGGTGCAGAACATTCATCCACAGAATCTATGCTGGTTTTAGGATCACTGCCATATCAAATATTATTGGAAAGGGCTCATTTTACTTTCAATGTGAGAATATCGAGGTATCGCAGTAAATTCTTCCTGAATGTAAAACAGTTGTAACCATGGGTACAAAGAGCATTTGTCAGGAAGGCTACGCTGTGGGAAGGGAGTTCACATGCAAAGTATATTTACGCGAGGGATCACTTAAAGAGCCATTAGATGTCGCTGAAGAAGGCATCCAATAAATACAACCCGAACGTCATTGCAGTGATAAAGGGTCTACGTCTTGCTTGACAATGGGTACAGGGTGGAAACCTCGCATAAACATGCCTGGGGAGACCTGAACGTACCTGTTCGTGCGGGTTCGTGTGCGTGTGGCTGGGCTTGGAAACAATTACGCCATAACCTCAACGTGACGTGTCCCCCTCCCTCCATCCCCACCCCTCCAGTCCAGTTGACAGCACCCCCCCCCCCCTCTCCAATCTCCAGAACCCCATTCATCCGTTTCTCTTCTCAGCAGAGAAGGGAAGAAGTTCTTCTTGGTTTCTTCCCTCTTATCAATTGGGAACATCTTTTCTACCAACTGGAAGACACGACAGGACAATGGTCTAGTTGGTGCTTGAAGGCCACTTCAGCGGAATTTACTAGCTACCAGCCTCGTTGTAACGATTTTAATTTGCGAGTGATTTAAACAGTCTTGATGCAAAGCCTAAAAGCCAAGTTTAATATACGGCACCATTCACACGTAATCATCCTTAAATCTCTCTGCCTTCTTCCACTCACGTGTTCTTTCCAGAATTTACAATAATACGTGCAAGTTCCAATGATCTACCTTAACAAGTTTTTCCATGTTAAATCTTCTTGGACTTGTGAATTCACCAGATGGAAGTGGATACCTATTTGTTCAATTTCCAACCTTTGTCACTGACCAAAGAAAATAGCAATTATTCAAAGCTTAAAAATTATTTGTTTTTGTATTATCAATTTTTGTATATCTTTGAAAAAATGCTAGTAGATACTATGTAGGTAGGTACGCTACTACGGAAAGACTTTACAGGATTCAAAACATTTCAGTTATAAGTTCCACAACTAAAACCTAGTTGTTATCATACAAGAAGCAGAAAATAGATAGGTTTTATTTTTTGATAAATACTTCTGCTCGCTAGGGTAAGGGATTTTGTTACCCTTGATTTGAGAACAATTAAACTGAGAAGAAGAAAACAATGAAACATGAACATGATCAATGAAATCATCCAAAACCTAACCCGCACATCCCCTGAAAATGTCATCAAAACTGGATGGTTCTGTGAAAATTAAGCTTTTTACAAGGACTTCACATTCGCGCTTGCGCCACATTTAATAATGACTAAATCGTGTTGAAATTGACGTGGAATGATCAAATCGTCACCCCGAACAGTCTTCTAATGTTTAGCGAGATCAAAAAATAAGGGCATTAAAAATTATGCTTGATGAGATTTACGTTTGCGCATGTGCAGAGAGAAGTATTAATTTGGCAACAATGAAACTTATCGAATACCATCTATTCCTTAACCCACACATTCCCTGAAATTTTCATCAAAAATCTTATGAAAACTGTGGAAATTGAGCTTGTTGCAAGGATTTGCAGTCACTCGGACAGACACACACAGACACGGAACGAAATTTGTTCAGAATGGTCTATAACGTAAAACTGTGTGTGAAAATTTTGATAGGAGACAAAAAATTCTTCACCTCCCGAAACTGAAAACAATGCTTCCACTTAGACTCGAAAGTAAAACCGTAATTTTTTCCAACCTATGTACAGAGTGGAAAAATCGGAGTAAGGTTTTTTTTTTTTAATTTCTAAAGGTAGAATTGAATGTCCTTTCGAGAACCACACAATGAATTTTACAAAGTTGCTCGCCATGACGCGAACTATTATATTGCCAGCCATAAAATATCTAAAGTAAGCAGAGTAATGTGAAGCTTCGCACTGAATGTTTTGGATGTTCTATAGTTCTTGTCAGAGAAAGGGCTTAAAAACCAGTGATTTCAACTTTATCGAGCAGAAAGCTCTGAAGTTGATCTGCCCTTGCGTGATAAGAGATATTTATCCGTAGTCAGCACGGTTCTGATGTTTGCATTTTGAATGTAACTGAAGGTAACTTTCTGCAGATATTCACTTGTAATAATAATTATTCACTTGTCCAGAACATATTATGCTGCCTCGTAACTCTCACATGGAGACTCGACAGGTGACCAAACCCATCACACAGTTCCGTCTTCATTCCCTCTTAGATTTCGCGAGTAATCATCGTCATCACGCGTATTTTTTTTTCTTTTCCAGGATACCGAGAATCGGGATTCGCGCACGCCATCATGGCGGCTGGAGTCGCTCACGCAGTGGCCAAAGCCTGCGCCCAGGGGAAGATCCTCGAGTGCGGCTGCGAGCTCCACAGAAGCGGCCGATCAGGGGGTCCGCCGAGTAGAAACTGGAAATGGGGCGGATGTTCCCACAATCTCCAATTCGGTCTTGAATTCTCCAAGAAATTTCTTGACGTTCGGGAAAGCAACAACGGGGACATCCTCTCCAAAGTGAGCCTGCACAACAACGAAGCTGGAAGGCAGGTACGTTTGTCAATTATATTGTAACTATTCGTTCTTTCTCCAAAAAAAATTAAGTTAGATGTGGATTAATTCCCATAAGCGGTGAGTAGGATCACATCAAACATTGAAGTCTTCAAATGTGGCCCGCCCTAGGAAAAGGGACCTTGAATATGCTTTAGCCGTACACGACTCACTCCTCGTCGATTCTCTGAACCCGACCCCCCATCGGCCTCTGAACTCTGTTTATCATTCAAAACAAAAAAATGTTTTAGCTCCTCGCTCTCCCTTTATTATAGAAATGATCACAACCATTGAGCTCTTGTGAGATGATGATCTCCTAATAGAAACTCGCGAGTAAACACACTTTATTATAGAAAGAGGCTAAAGAGGCTACATACGAAATTACAGCTTCCTATTGTGTTAAGTATAGAAATTAACCTATTAAAATAATTTAACCACCGCTTCACAAATCTAACCGTTCTCGCAATATTCGGATCACCTGCTATGAATCACATAATCGAAACACCAGCTCAATGAAATCATCAGAAATTACAAGCGGTTGCAATCATGTCACAATATCAATAATTGAGAATGATCACCTGTGTGTAAACAATTATTCATATAACCTTGCTCATAACTCAGCTTGTTGGCCACGCACTTCGCAGTAGTTAATATAGTATGGTTGGATAAATCGAGAGCTTTCGAACGAATGGTCAACGAATTTTGTGGGATGAAAAACGACGAAGTATCATATCCCTAGCAACGACTCGGTTGTAAGCGGAAATCATCACAATATTGGCGCTACTTTCGTTGCACTCTCGTGGGACATTTTTCGGTAGTTAGGTCACGGCTAAAGCATATTCATGCTAAAATCTATCTTTATTAGTTCCAAAGATACGATATTTCAAAATCTGGTCTCCATGAAACCTTATTTGAGAAAAACATGTTCAAAGTTTGAGCAACATTCAAAAGTGAATTGTGGCCATTCAACTGGCGATATCAACTTGATTTTAGGTTGCAACGATTTGTGCGTATGTTGGGTTCATTTCACCATCAGTTCAGATAATTTTTGATGTGATAAAAAAAATTCAATTTTGAAGACAAAAATTTAAAAAAAATGTTTACGGAAGAGAAATTACACAAAACCGAACCTTTTCCCAAACAATAAATTGTAAAAATTTATCGTTTTCTTTTTTTATATTCTCATCACTAAGAAGAAAACGATAAGTATTTATTTTACAAATTTCGAATTTGTTGATTTGAATTTTGTCTCCTTGGAGAAGCCCCAGTTCCAGGGTAGAAACGCTGGGGTTTAATTTAAAAAAATTTCGCAGCACGAGTATTAACGAGGTTATTATTCCTTACCGATGATTCCGTAGCAACTGCTTATCGGTAGCTTTGTCTTGGAAAAAACTCTTGCATACGAGTCTGCTACACATTGGGACATTTTATGTCTTTAGTTCGCACACCCCCCCATTTCCTAACCTTTCTCCTACCCTCCCCTTTCCCTCTTCTATATCTCCCTCTATCTACGAATCACAATTGATACAGGGTGATGTTTAATACTTCTTTTCATTGCAATTGTAACAGTTTCAATGATTATCATATGATTATTGAAACTGTAATAATTATCTCTACCCACGGCTTCATTTTGGCGTTTTCTCGAAGTGATTTCTAAAGTGGAAACTAATAACAACAAAACAAGCGGCATTGTTTACTACATCCATTAATAACATTAATAAATATGAAATGGCGACATAAATACCAAGGACAAGTACGATAGAAATGTGTGATAAATCGAGGGCTTTCCAACAAATGGTAAACGATTTCTGTTCGTTGAAAACTGAACAAGTTTCATTTCCCCAGAAACGGCTTGGTTGTACGTGAAAATCATTAGAAATCAACTGTAACGCTACGCTAATGGAGTTCATGTGCCAAAGTAAGGACATAAAATGTCAAAAATGCGCATCTTATTACTATTTCTAGGAGAACAATACATAATTCCAGGACGGGTATATAATAAAAATGCCCACGCGAAGAAAAGCCACTCCAGCCAAGGAATCGCACTGAATACAGAAGTTTATAAATGGTTCGGGCTCACCAGATCGTCCTCCAGAAACGTCCAGCTTCTCGTAGGTAGAGCAGCAGGGCTCTGTTTTAACGACCTGGGTCCGATTTCATAAAACAACAAGTTACAATTGTACAAGTTAACAAGTACAGGTACTTGTAATGCACGGTAAACTAGAACACGTGTTTCACCAAACAAAGAGTACAAGTGTAGAAAAGTTACACTTGTAGAAGCTAAGTTTACAAGTGTAGTAGAAAAGAAAAACGCTGCAAATTATTTCACAAAGGTTTATTATTTTTTCAATTGAGTATGATCGTAGTTTTAGTTGGCTTGCGTACGTCATAAGGCCGTCCAGACTCCTCGGCGTGTCCCATTTCGAGTTGCCACAACCTATACTTCTATAATTATATACGCATGTTTATATTTCTCGATTTGAGCTCCTATCTATTCAAATAGTTATTGCCTTATAATATCATTATCTAACCATTACGAAAAGTCGAGAGGATATGTTATTAAATAGCGTAGGAAAAGCATTGGTATTAACACACAAATATGACGTAGAAAAAAACATATATTCATGCCTCGAAGGAACGCCGTACCCACCACAAGGTGCCGCGGCGCCTCCTCTCACTCCACCCCCCGCTCACCCCCCCTTACCACCCACCGTGACCCCCTGCCAAGCGTGCCAGGCGTGCGTGCGTGCGTAAGTCTAACAAAGCCTTGAAATGACACTTTTTCGCCCGTTTTTGGCCCATAGCATCTATGCGAGTAAAGCGATCAGAATGGTTAAACGTTAGGACCAACTAGACCCCAAATGGAGTCTATGTGCGAAAGGATGGGTTTTTTAAGTCAATTCTTAGGCCTTTTATGGCCCGGACGGCGGACGGCGGACGGCGAACGGGGACGGCGGACGGCGAACGGCGGACGGCGGACGGACATTTCAAATTTGGATTCTACGCACCTTGAAACGTAAATGACAAAGTTTGAGGGGGGGTTATAAAATTGTTTGCTATACGATCACATAGGCTTATTATTGGAAATAATAAACCAAAATGGCGTGTGGGAACTAACGAAATGAACAACGTCAAGAGGGATGCAGAAATTGAAGTTTTGTCAGCGAATCTTAAATTAAAAACGGTTCTAAGTACACGATATGATGTTTATCGTACATGACTAAGTGTAATGATTGGAAGATTGACAAATTACCTATAAACAGAAAAGTGAAAAAGTGTGTATTTGATTTCGACTTATTCTGATGGCTGGCATAATCGGATTTTCTCTCTTCATTCAGCGGAAATGATTAATCAATTCATCAAGTCGTAATGCTGCTGGTTAGGAATGTCATCTGTAACTTTGAGATGATCTTCACACTTCACTTTGTCCTTTATAATGGGGAGATCCTCAATACCCGATCAGGAAAACTTGCACAGGGTCACGCAGCATTTGAATCTTTCAAGGGTCCCGGAAGACATCTTAAATCTCTCGTTAAACCCAAAAATACTCATGAAATGAGCGTTTATTCGTGGCCGAAAACATCTTTGGCGTCTTCTACGCTGAGTGTTTCTTTCTTGTCTGTATTCTTCAGCAGAAAATTATTCCCACGTATTAAACACCGAAAAATGTTCAACTCACAATGCTGGAAAACATAACAAGTTTACAGGTGAACGGACGTAGGTTAAAAACGCTGCAAATTATTTCACAAAGGTTTATTATTGTTTCAATTGAGTATGATCGTAGTTTTAGTGGCTTGCGTACGTCATAAGGCCCGTCCAGACTCCTCGGCGTGTCTTATTTCGAGTTGCCACAACCTATACTTCTATAATTATATACGCATGTTTATATTTCTCGATTTGAGCTCCTATCTATTCAAATAGTTATTGCCTTAATAATATCATTATCTAAGTACGTACGAAAAGTCGAGAGGATATGTTATTAAATATGCGTAGGAAAAGCATTGGTATTAACACACAAATATGACCAAATAAAAACAATCATGTTCATTTCGCATCATCAGCTGATCCTGAACTAGGTCAGCTGGCAAGTGGAAATAATAACAGTGATAGTGTAATCAGGAGGAAAGTAATTCATCAGTTGAATTAATTGGTGAACGGAATGAGGATGGTAATAGTGAAAAGTAGTGAGTTGGTGGTTGATACAATTATCAGGAGAGAACTGTAGCGAAAATTTCCAGCAGTATGAGGTAAGCGCAATCAAACTGGTCATGGGAAAATCAACCGAACCCTATATCTCTATTGATTTTCCACCCCACAGCTTTGTGAAGAATGTCAAGACCCCGATCATTTCATTCTTGAATGCCGCAAGTACGATGAAGCAAGATCTTAATTCACGGAACTAAATAACCCAAATAGAGCATTGGCAGAACTTTTTAAAAACTGTGACAAGAAAAAATATTTAACCATTCTGAACTAAATGAACATGGCAGATATTCAATTTCGATTATGTAGAAGTGAAGCTTATTTTATATAGTTTATTTGATAATTAACCAAAAATTGTGAAAAAAATGTAAATCACGTGTGATTTGGGACCGAAAGATGGAATCGTTCATGATCAGCGACTTACCAATATCCAGTTTCTAATACGTTGGGCCCTATTTTAACTGAACATGAGTTTTGAAAAGGTCCGTCCTGGGAGGTCCTCAAGTGCTCAAATTCTCAAGGAAATTCGCAGCTGAGGTCATCCTGCCTCTGGCCACGCCTGGGTGACAAGTGAAGAAGATATCTTCATCGGAGTCGTTCGTCGGGCTCACGTATCCCGAGATGTGAGGGAAGGGCATTAGCGAGCCTCGAGCCATACGTGAGAGAGATGCCTTCATACGACAACCCGACACAGCAGGTGGGGAACTTTGCTAGCATGGCCAGGCCATAGTGACATACGCCTAGTTAAACCTTCCATTTGCAGGCGAATAAGATCTTTCGTGATTTATTTTATGCACCATGTTTTTCTTACTCACATTCATTCTTGTGTCGGCTGCGATCTTGCGTTTACACGTAGCGTGAAATTTTATTGTTGAGTCACTTGTAGAACTCCTTACATAAATTGCATTACACATATATGTGACCCATCCTAGGAAAAGGGACCTTCTCTGACCGGATGTCGAAATTGAGTTATTGCCATTTCTGGACTCTTGAGATCCTGCTAAAAACGCTTGTATTTTCAAAAGAATTCTATCCAAATTAGTTCCAAAGATTTTTCAAACTCTGGTCTCCTGGAAACCTCATTCAAAACACCATTCAAACATACTAAAGTGAATTTTGTGAAGAACCAGTGGCTGTTCTACTGGTGATATCGACTTGATTTTTTTGCAAAGATTCGTGTGCATGTTGGGTTCATTTCAACATCACTGTAGATAATTTTGGACGTGATAAAAAAAAATCAATTTTTAAGAACAAACGTTTAAAAAATGTATTTACCTACTGAAGAGAAATCACAAAAATTGAGCATTTGCCAAACAATAAATTGAAAAAAAATGCTCAACTTTTACTGATTCTGAGAGAACAATACATTATAGAGAAGCCGTTTTAAAAAATTGATAAGTAAGATTATTCACATTAAAAAACACTATTTTTGACGAGTACTGCGTTGTTTCGGTGGAGGCGGAGTGGGATGTTCTTCATCAGCAACCTCACCTTCAGAGTCCACTTGGTATACCAAAACTTCTCCATCATCAATGTTTTCTCCCACAAGGTTGGGGTACACAAAGTCTTTAGTTGCATCAGTGCAATACGATCTTATTTTTTTACGGTCCATTTGCCATGAGAGAGGGGGTTGGGTAAGATAAGGTCCCTTTTGTGTGATCTCAACTGCTTCTCGTCTTTCGAAATCATAATCAGCTAAACATCGATAAGTGACCATTTTATCGTGTAAAGCGATATATTACTTCAGAATCGATTAAAACCTAAAAATCGATACTTTTGACCATTTTAACAAAAAGCGCTTTCCTGATAATTTTGCTAGGGTTCGATTCTACGACTAATTTGTGACATTTTTGTCGCTTGACGTATAGTTTCATTTCACTCTGAAGACCACTTTATTCTCTTTTGAGATTTTTGACATTTTATGTCTTTGCTATGGCACATAAACTAAAGAAACGTCACGGAAAATTGCTCACGAAAATATTTTGATGATTTCCACTTACAACCGAGTCGTTTTTAGGGAAATGGTACTTCGTCGTTTTTCATCCCACGAAATTCGTTGACCATTCGTTCGAAAGCTCTCGATTTATCCAACCATATTATGTTAACTACAGTGAAGTGCGTGGCCAACAAGATGGGTTATGAGCAAGGTTATTTGAACAATTGTGTACACTCAGGTGATCATTCTCAATAATTGATATTGTGAACATGATGCCACCGCTTGTTAATTTCTGATTTGATTCATAGCAGGTGATCCAAATATTAAGAGAACGGTTTGATTTGTGAAGCGGTGGCTAAATCATTTTATAGGTAATTTCTATACTTTACACTCTAGGAAGCTGTTATTTCGTATGTAGCCTCTTTAGGACATTTACTTGACGATGCCCAGGGTCATTAGTGGCTCTTAAAGCTAATTTCTATGTTTTACACTCTAGGAAGCTGTAATTTCGTATGTAGTCTCTTTAGCACATTACGTGACGATGCCCAGGCCCGGATCAGCTGAGTGGCTCTCAGAGCTTGCATACGAGTCTGCAACACATACTTGTCTTCAACTAAAGACATAAAATGTCCCAATGTGTTGCAGACTCGTATGCAAGCGTTTCGTTTGGTTCTTGTCTTTGCTATGGCACATAAACTAAAAAAACGTCACGGAAATTGCACACGAAAATTTCTGTCAATGTTTTTATTTTTTTCGCGTTTTCAACTTTGTGTCACTAAAACTGTCATAACTCCGTAAATTTTCAGGTAAAACTCAAAACTGATTGTACCATTGAAAAGAGCATAAGATTTTCTATCTTTCTGATGATTTTTTAACAATCTTTAAATGGAATGAATGGGTAAAAAATAATCAGTTTTGACTGAAAATTTACGGAGTTATGACAGTTTTAGTGACACAAAGTCAAAAACGCGAAAAAAGTCTTAAAAGTAAAAAAAAAAAAAAGTGGTCTTTAGAGTTAATTAATCTTTATTAAGATTAATAAATAATAAGTAAATAATAATAATTAATCTTTCTGTCTGACGTTCAAAGGGCATGAGGTAAAAACAATATCAAAATCGGTTCATAATTTTGGTAGCTCACAAAGGACACACAAGTAGATGTGCGTGTGAGTATCAAATAGATGATATATGCATGTGAAAACATAGAAACTATGGATCACTATGTATGCGAATGTCCTATATACTTTAGATCGAGACTTCTTAGTTTTGAAGATACTGTAATTAGTATAAATGACATTAAAAAACAGTTATTGGAACACTATTCTTACATTTATGAGGTATACGCTAAGGTTCAAAGAGCCGTTCTAAAAGGAATACAAGTATCCATAACCTGCATTCCAAGTAACAGTTAACCAAAATAGATTCATAAGTTAATATGTCGTTAGGAGTAACGTCGGGGGGGGGGGGGGGGGGATAACTCACCGTTTTGGAGGGAGGAAAATTAAAGAAATTGGTGGTCAATCGACGCAGCATTGAATTATCAACTACTTTCGTTAAATAAAAAACCAGGTGTGCTAAAGACCACATGGGCGAAGTGTAAACTTCTGTGACGATTTGGACATTACTTTCCACTCTGTTGGGATGTTAGGAAAGTAAAAGTGGACAGGCTCCTCACCTGGACCCTCGGTAACTTTCCGCCTTGAGCCTTCGGCTAAAATGCTAAAGAATGGAACATGCTTTCTTCCCGCTAATTCGTAAATGTAAATAAAGTTAAAACTACGACATAAATGTTTTAAAAATCGAAATTAGAACAGAGTACCTAAGTAGGTAATTTTCTGTTATGGTGCGCGTCTACAATTACTATAAGCAAGATTAACTTCTCAACTAAGCGACAACAAAACAAGCGGCATTGTCTACTATATCCATTTATAACATAAATAGATATAAAACTACGACATGAATAGAAGAACAAGTACGAAAGAAATGCGTGATAAATCGAGAGCTTTCCAACGAGTGGAGAACGATTTTTGTCCGGTGAAAAATAATGAAGTTTCATTTACCCAGCAACGGCTTGGTTGTCAAAACAGCGTGACGGAAAAAACCGTGACGATAAAATCGTATTCACACCCCGCGCTAAATTTTTCGACGCGGTGCGCCTATAGAAGTTTACACTTCAAAAACTCTAGTGTCTTAATTTCGCAAATAACAGGCATTTTCTGAGAACTTATAACATTCAAACTCAATAACTCTCTTATGAATCACTTAATTTAAGAATTTCTGATGGCCAATCGGCGCTAAAATTTATCCTCTATATCTTCTATACTGTAAAAAATTGTTTTGAATAGTATTTTTAGGATAAAAGTGAAAAAATTCTTTGGAGATTGAACAAAATCAAATAGCGGAAGATATAAATCACAATTCTCATCTCAAATTGGATTGTAGAGTGCTGAATGAATATACGATTTTTTAACTATGTATTTGGACAAGCTTTCTGCTGAAGCTCGTCTAAAACCCTCAAAACCGTCGCTTGGAACTTGTCCACCTTCTACGAGTGTCGAAAACTTTCAACTTCGAAAAACGGCGCATTTTCAAAATATCCCCCATTTGCTCCCATTTCACCCCCTTGACGAATCGAACGGAAGCTGCACCTCAGCTGCTCTACCTTCCTGACACCTTTTTTTCTTCACCCCATCACGTCAAATTCGGGTATTGAAAAACCATTCGCAGATAGATAGTCGTGAAATCGGGGAAAAACTCTCCTTTTGAATGGGGTGAGATGGGAAGGGCCACCTTTCTAGAAGCCAGAGCCTTTGTGAGAGCTTCGGGCCTGGGATGGTGGTCAGACTGAGGCGGGGTTTGAAAAGACGATCCCGTGTCCAATCGCTGCAGCTTTGTCAAACTTTAACACCTACTTACCATACATTAGGCGGTACCTACCGCGGCGTTGCCCTTTTATTGAAAGATTCCTCTCAGAAGACAGGATTCCTTTATGCTTCTTACGTATTAAAAACGACGCACTCACCTTCGAGCCATTCATCCTCAAAAGAAAAATTATGATGACTGCAATCATCCCCTTGCTTGTTTTTCGTACGGCTTTGGCTTCCTTCATCAGTGGGTTTTCAGTTTATTTTCTAAATGAGCGATACCCATGGGTGTAAAAAAGGTACTTCAATGTTTAAATGGAAGGAGATTTCACCCTAAACATTTTGGTCTCAATCTTACTCTCCTATTATGAATAGTTTTCTTTCTATGATTATTCAAAGTTTCGCACACTCGTGAAAAAAAATCGATGCCGATGTGACTGGCACATCCCTGGCCAATGTATGATTTTTCAGCTGATTTCATAAACTTTGGTTCGGTAGTTTTGAGAAAAGCTTTGATGGCGCTCGGCGTACGGCGGTAGGACGGATTTTTATTTTATTTGTTTTATTTTTAGATTTGTGACAAGTGTCGAAACCTTAATTGTTCCAACAAACCATCACCATTCGTTTTCACTTATTTAGAGCTGCTCGTACCGGTAAATGTTGTTGATTCCCTTACGGCATCCGAGAAAAACTCGACATTAATGATAAATTTAAAAACTTTGTTAACTCTAAATGGCCACGAGCGGTGCGAATTTTTACTGATGGGTCAAAGTTTAGGAATTCAGTTGGATGTGCTTTCTTCGATGCATCCAACAATCACCACGAACAGTATAGTTTACCGCAGATGACCTCCAGCTTTAATGCAAAAGTGGTCGCGATAGTCAGAGCGAGTATGTAGTAAGCTCCGGGATGAATGATTACGTTTACCTTGTATGAACCGACTCTCTTAGTACACTACATGCAACATCTAGAGAGTTAAAAATGGTATCATAGCCCAGTTGCTCCAAATTTTGAGGCGCTGTATCGAAACGGAGATTGAAGTGAACTTCATCTGGGTGAAGGCACATGCAGGCCTGAGGCTAAATGAATAAGCGGATCAGTTCGCAAAGAATGGTGCGGAAAATGGACCTCCACTCAATTGCCCCATTATGGCTGAGGACTTCATTCCCCAAATAAATAATCAGCACAGAGAAAAATGGAAGGATACATATGCTAGCTCTACAAATGCTTTATTTTATACTAGCCGCTCCGGCTCGCTACGCTCGCCACCACGTCCAGCCGGGGGGCTTCGCTCGCAAAGTGTGGCATGTAGGGAATATGCTCGCTTCGCTCGCAAAGTGTGGCATGTAGGGAATGTTGCTCGCTTCGCTCGCAAACGATAGATCCCTAAGGTAGGTTTAACTTCTGTAAGGGATGCTGCTCGCTTCGCTCGCTTGAGGAAGTTATACTGCCCACCCAACTTGGCAGACGTTTTTTCTGTTGGACATTCTTACAAACAAATTAAATCTTATGAAAACTACGTGGAACCACAAAAAGTTTATTCGGGGATGTTGCTCGCTTCGCTCTCCAAGGTATTGCTGTATATTTGTAGGAAAAAATCCGAATTTATTCTGTTGACATGCTCTCGCTTCGCTCGCAAGGTATACCTGTATACCCTTCAAGATGTAAGTGCGTGTACCTGCTCGCAACTCGTTCCCGTCAGGTGCAAGCCCCGCCTCATCGAACCCCTGACTTCGTAGAGCCTTCTCGAGAACACGGCAAAATTAATTTCTGATGTTAAACGCTTCTTCTCGCTTCCGCTCGCGATTTGACCGACTGCCCGTCACTTTTTTCGATATCCGATTTCGGATTCAGATTCGGCGGACCCAAAGCTGTATTTCGCCCGCGAAAACCGTTCCGAAAAACGTACCTTTATGGGGTATATTTTAATCGGAAAAAACCAAGTTTTTTCGGCGGACTTTTCGAGAAAACGGGTCCGTACTCCTCGCATTTTTTTAACGCATTTCCCGATACTTTTTTTCGCGATCCGATCGCGCCGTCGTCTTCCTCTTTCAAAAACCTACGAAACCCGTATTTTTCCGGAATGGTCAACGGCCGTTTAGAGGGGTAGGGGAAGCGGGGAAGTCCAAAAAGCGCACATTAATTCTTACTTCGACCCCCCTCCCGCCCTACGGCCCATGGTTCGGGTGGGATAAAACAATTTTAAATTCGCTCGCTCCCACTTTTGAAAAATCTCAAGAAGATCCCCCCACTCGTACACTCCCCCCACTCAGCCTTTTGGCCGTGCATAGACACGACAGACAAACAAACAGACAAACAAACAGACAAACGCAGTTTCATTCTTATAAATAACTAGCCGCTCCGGCTCACTACGCTCGCCTCCACGTCCAGCGGGGGCAAGCCCCGGACCCCCCGTTAAATTGCTCGCTTCGCTCGCAAAGTGTGGCATGTAGAGAATATTGCTCGCTTCGCTCGCAAAGTGTGGCTGTATACATGCGATGTATTACAATTGAAACGTGTAGGGATGTTCGCTTCGCTCGCAAACGGTAGATCTCTAAGGGTAGTTTTAACTTCTTAGGGGATGTTATTCGCTCCGCTCGCTTGAGGACGTTATACTGCCCACCCAACTTGGCAGACGTTTTTTTCTGTTGGAAATTCTTCAAACAAATTAAATCTTATAAAACTACGTGGAACCACGAAAAGTTTATTAGGGGATGTTGCTCGCTTCGCTCGCAAGGTATAAGCACGCTCGCCTCCACGTCCCGGACCCCCCATTAAATTGCTCGCTTTGCTCGCAAAATGTGGCATGTAGGGAATTTGCTCGCTTCGCTCGCAAAATGTGGCATGTAGGAATTTTGCTCGCTTCGCTCGCAAAGTGTGGCATGTAGGGCATGTTGCTCGCTTTGCTCGCAAACGGTAGATCCCTAAGGGTAGGTTTAACGTGTGTAGGGGATGTTGCTCGCTTCGCTCGCAAACGGTAGATCTCTAAGGGTAGGTTTAACTTCTGTAGAGGAAGTTATACTGCCCACCCAACTTGGCAGACGTTTTTTTCAGTTGGGGATTCTTACAAACAAATTAAATCTTATAAAACTACGTGGAACCACGAAAAGTTTATTCGGGGATGTTGCTCGCTTCGCTCGCAAGGTATGCCTGTATATGTGTAGGACAAAGTCCGTATTTATTCTGTTGAAATGGCTCTCACTTCGCTCGCAAGGTAGGTCCCATGTCCCAGAGCCTTCTCGCGAACACGGCAAAATTAATTTCTGATGTTAAACGCTTCTCCTCGCTTCCGCTCGCGATTGACCAACTTAACGTCACTTTTTTCGATATCCGATTTCGGATTCAGATTCGGCGGACCCAAAGCTGTATTTCGCCCGCGAAAACCGTTCCGAAAAACGTACCTTTATGGGTATATTTTAATCGGAAAAAACGTAGTTTTTGTCGGACTTTTCGAGAAAACACGGTCCGTACTTTCGCATTTTTTGACGCATTTCCCGATACTTTTTCCGCGATCCGATCGCGCCGACGTCTTTCTTGTAGAAAAACCAACGAACCGGTATTTTTCCGGAATTTTCAACGGCCGTTTAGAGGGGTAGGGAAGCGGGGAAGTCCAAAAAGCGCACATTAACAGTTACTTCGACCCCCTCCCGCCCTACGGCCCATGGTTCGGGTGGATTAGAAAATTTTAAATTCGCTCGCTCCCCCTTTCGGAAAATCCCAAGAAATCCCCCCACTCGTAGACTCCCCCCACTCAGCCGTTTGGCCGTGCATAGAGACGACAAACAAACAGACAAACGGAGTTTCATTCTTATTAATAGTATAGATAGAGATAGAGATTTTATCCGCATTTGCTTGCTCTAGACGCAGCTCTACGCGTTAACGGGGAAATCGTACGGGAAGAACAAAAACTCTCTAGAGTTTGCCTTGATTTACGGTTACGAGTTACGGTTGAAAACTTCAAGTTTCAATACTTAACTCGAATTTGATATCAGAGATCATTTTTCCCCTGTACCCTTCAATTACGTTTGCCCAACTCTGATTCCATTCTCCAGCGTTTATTTATGTGTGGATTTATGGGGCTAATATGTTTAGTAGATGCAGAATGTAGTTGTAGTCGCCAATCCATCTTAATGCAGTTGAGCTTCCACAAACGAATGGGGACATTCAATTAGTCAGCGTTCGACAATAGGAAACAGGCGATCAGTCAAGTCCTTTCCAAGGAAGATAGATCCGCGGCACCCGCACGCTGAATGGAGCCGTAAACAAATATGGACAAATTAGAGAGATCAATTCACGTATTCAGATGTGGCTGAGGATCCGAGGACACGTCAATCTTCGGCCCTAGTGACAGCACAATGCAGCTATTCATCTGTTTTCTTCCGCGGCAAATGGGGAAGGTAGTCAATAGGAGTATGCTGTCGGTCATCAGGACGAACGGGGTTCTTTACATCGGAGGGCTGCCGTTACGAGAATTTGTGTGCTGCATTCAAGAAAGGAACTGAATACATACGTTGTGGAATGTGTAATACCAACATCTAGCTATTTACTAGGTGTCTTACTAACTACGCCTCCCTTAGCTAACTCTGCATGTAGACATAAGAAAAAAATGTCAAACTGTTACCATCCTCAATTTTGGTTCATTTTCAACAATCATGTGGGATGACTTCAGCCAAAATTCACGATTTGTTTGCTGTAAAATCTTTTCCAGTCATTTTCGAGCTCTAAAAATCAGTTATTTGCTTCGAGTCTACCTAAAGGTAGCGGAAGTCAAGAAACGGCTTCCTTTGAAGATAATGCCGTTTCAAGACCTCACAACTATATACTAAATATGCGGATTGGGAAACAACGAAAATAAAATGTTGACTTTGGCCCACATAGATTGTCATGACCATTCCCAAAGCGACCTCATTTGTTGGCTGATGATCATTGTAGATTTGGAGTAAAATATCCGACCTACATTGGCAATATGACTAACACTGTTTAGGCTTATATCGTGTTTATTTAGACATCGACTAACTACAGATATCACAGAAAATTAGCTCACGAGAAACCAATGAGATAAGTCTTCATTAGTAGCAATCTGGCTTTTCGCGGACAATCGGTCAATCACTTTCCCAATAGAAAGTTCATATTCATCTTAATATTGACAGATTAGACTCTAAAGGAAACATCTGAACAGAATCCAGGTCCCAAAATCGAGTCATCGAGCCATAGGATTGATTATCTCGAAACCATTGTTCACAAAGATAATTAGAGGGGATCCAAACAGATTGTACTCATAGAAAAATATCTGAGAATCAGATCCAAGGGCTTATTGTTCCGAGAGGGTTACAAATCAAAAGCCATTTTAATTATTGTTGAGTGAGCGACGTGGGTGTTCGTTGGAGCCAGTGAGATCATCAAATCTACACAGGGTCGTCGCTAGACAAAAATAGTGAGGAGTGCAGAGTACAGGATGAGTAGGAGTGTAGGTGAGGAGTGTAGTCTAATACAGTACAATGAAATTCCAACCGAACGAAAAGTTTCCCCAACCCTAAAAAGGGAAATAAAAGTTCCAGTCATGCAGCATGAACTTATGAGCGAATTTTTTTAAATTTCCTATCGTATTTATAATTTGCAAATTGTATTGAAATTCGAGGAAGGAAAATTGTTAATAACCAATTTAAGGCAAACAAACTCAAACTTAATAAAATTCGGCAATTCAAAAAATTATTTTCGAATTTTGGATTTTTTTTCAGTTTTTGAATAAAATGAATAATCACTGACTACATAATAATAATTGCTATACATCATCTGGAAACCACTATAGACGCACAGCTTTAATGGATTAGAAATAGGCATACTTAGCTAAATGGTGCTCGACGAACCTGAGATTACAATTTTAGATCGTAATCTTCAAACTATCAGGAATGGGACCAAACAAAATTATTAATATTATAATTAATAATATTATAATATAATTAAAAATAATATTTAAAATGTTATATAATAATAATATATAATAATAATAAATAATATATATATTATAAATATATAAATTAACATAATATTATTCCTCCACTTTCGCCCAAGCTTTCGAAAAATTTATTATCTTCGACAGCGTGAATATCACACTACTCAGCGGCCAACTGATCAGTAAATTCATCACAGGTTGCAAACAGGTACAAACTCAATGAATTCACTGAAACCAGTATATTTGAAGATTTTAAAAAAGAAGAAAAATAAGAATAAAAATAACATCCGGCAGTCACAAAATTATACTAATAATTTGATTTACTTGCTCAGCATCAAAATTCAAAATTGGGTTGCTTTTGAATCCCTTTTGCAACCTGTGGTGAATTTACTGATCAGTTGGTCACTGAGTAGTGTGATATTCACGCTGTATGTAGTTCACCTCTGAGCCCTGAAAAAGATAATAAATTTACGAAAGCTTGGCGAAAGAAGAAGAATTGGCCCCATTCCTGATAATTCCACGACAGATCGCTGCGTTTGGGTCGATAATAATTTATTCTGCAATCTTCAAATGTCAAGTCTTCGATTTATAATTTACGTTGGTAGGTACCTGATTAAACCAAAATACCTAATCATTTTTTTGGTTTTTGCGTTCTCGAAATACTAGTAAGTGGAGGTATTTTGAGAAATTTTTATAAAATACCATTTATGTACCTACCTAATTAATATAGGTACTAGGTTGGCAGGAAACTTTTGAATTGGTAACTGGTAATATCGATATTACATACGTCAAGATCTACTAACTTAGAGAGTTCCTTTTAACGAAAAATAGGACAAGGCTAATGATTTTGGACTTTGTGATAGCTTTATATCGTCAATAGCTAAGTAAATAACGAAGGTAGTTCCTTCAGATGTCACGGCTGATTTCGCGGAATGGCAACCTATGGTAGGAATTATGGAAACTGGGCATTTGCCGTTCTTTCTGAGAAACCCGGACATTTAGCGTTTAGAGCGACTTGGTGAAAAACTGGACTATCCAGGCCAAAACCGGACACCTGGGTCCTATTTCATAAAACAACAAGTTACAAGTGTACAAGTTAACAAGTACAGGTACTTGTAATGCACGGTAAACTAGAACAAGGGTTTTATACAGAAAAGAAAAATGGCGTGTGGGGCAAACGAAATTAACAGCGTCAAGCGGGATGCCGAAATTGAAGTTTTCTCAGCGAATCATAATATAAAAACGGTGTTAAGTACACGATAATATTTATCGAACATTATTCAGATGGCAGGCATAATCGGACATTTCTCCTTCATTCAGCGGAAATGATTAGTCAGTTCATCAAGTCTTAATGCTGCTACGTAACTAATGTCATCTGTAACTTCGGGATGATCTTCACATTGATGTTCAATGATGGGGAGATCCTCAATACCCGATCAGGAAAAAATTGCACAGGGTCACGCACCGTTTGAATCTTTCAAGGGCCTCGGAAGAAATCCTTAATCTCTCATTAAACTCAAAATTACCCACGAAATGAGCGTTTATTCGTGGCCGAAAAAATCTTTGGCGTCTTCTACGCTGAATGCTTCTTTTGACATTTTATGTCTTTTATGTATTTTGGCACATAAACGAAAAAAGCGTTAAAAAAAAAAGCGTTACGGTTGGTTTTCTGATGATTTCCGCTTACAACCGAGTCGTTGCTAGGAATATGGTGCTTCGTCGTTTTTCATCCCACAAAATTCGTTGACCATTCCTTCGAAAGCTCTCGATTTATCCAAACATATCATGTTAACTACTGCGAAGTGCGTGGCCAACAAGCTGAGTTATGAACGTGGTTATTTGGATAATTGTGTACACTCAGGTGATCATTCTCAATCATTGATATTGTGAACATGATTGCAACCGCTTGTTAATTTCTGATGATTTCATTGAGCTGGTGTTTCGATAATTTGATTCATAGCAGTTGATCCGAATATTGCGAGAACGGTTTGATTTGTGAAGCGGTGGTTAAATAATTTTAATAGTTAATTTCTATATTTTACACTCCAGCAAGATGTAATATCGTGTGTAGCGTAGCCTCTTTAGGACATTTACTTGACGATGCCCAACGGATCAGATGAGTGGCTCTTAAAGCTAATTCCTATGCTTTACACTCTAGGAAGCTGTAATTTCGTATGTAGCCTCTTTAGGACATTTATTTGACGATGCTCAGGGTCCGGATCAGATGAGTGGCTCTTAAAGTAATTTCCATGCTTTACACTCTAGGAAACTGTAACTTAGAGCTTGAGTCTGCAACACATACGAGTCTGCAACTAAAGACTAAAATGTCCCAATGTGGTGCAGACTCGTATGCAAGCGTTTTTGATTTTCTTCTATGAAGTGTTTGTCCTTAGTAAAATATCCATTTTTAGGCGATTTTATGTCTTTACTTTGGCACATAAAAGAAAAAAGCGTTCAGAATAAGCGTTACGGTTGGTTTTCTGATGATTTCCGCTTACAACCGAGTCGTTGCTAGGGAAATGGTACTTCGTCGTTTTTCATCCCACAAAATTCGTTGACTATTCGTTCGGAAGCTCTCGATTTATCCAACCATGTTATGTTAACTACTGCGAAGTGCGTAGCCAATAAGCTAGTTATGAGCATGGTTATTTGAACAAGTGTGTACACTCAGGTGATCACTCTCAATAATTGATATTGTGAACATTATTGCAACCGCTTGTTGATATCTGATGATTTCATTGAGCTGGTGTTTCGTTGATTTGATTCATAGCACATGATCGGAATACGTTGTCTGTATTTTTCAGCATACAATTCCCACATATTAAACACCAAAAAATTGTCAACTCACAATGCTGGAAAATAACAAGTTTACCCCTTGAAAGATTCAAATGCTGCGTGACTCTGTGAAATTTTTCCTGATCGGATATTGAGGATCTCCCCATCATTGAAGAAAAAAGTGAAACGTGAAGATCATCTCGAAGTTACAGATGACATTCCTACAGCAGCATTAAGACTTGACGAACTGATTAATCATTTCCGATAAATGAAGGAGAAAAAACCGATTATTCCAGCCATCAGAATAAGTTGAAATCAAATACACATTTTCTCCAACTTTTCAGTTTATAATTTGTCTGTCTTCCAATCATTACACCATTTCATGTACGATAAAAATCCTATCGTGGGACTTAACACCGTTTTTACATTATGATTCGCTGACAAAACTTCAATTTCGGCATCCCTGCTTGACGTTGTTCATTTTCATTTGTCCCCACACGTCTTTTCTTTTGTAAACTTAGCTTCTACAAGTGTTACTTTTCTACACTTGTACTCTTTGTTTTGGTGAAAAACATTGTTCTAGCTTACCGTTCATTACTTGTTAACTTGTACACCATTGTAAATTGTTGTTTTAAGAAATAGGCCCCTCTGATGAGAACTTCTAACGGGCCAAAAGCCATTAATCTAGTTTGTCTCGCAAGATTAAGCGTTTATCTGCCAACTCCCGAATGGAAGACTTTTCAAAATGGCCGTTCCACCACCCAATCAGGGCCGAAAGGTAAATAAACTTCGAGTTGCGAGAGAACTGACAGAATTTCGGCTCGGGGAACCGGTTCCCGCTCTCCGAGCGTTCGGAGGCCCAGTAGAATAATAATAATTGATCTGTTCCCGACGCATTGAGCCGACGGAACAGCTATTCAGATTTGTAAACACCCAGCCGGTCTGATCCTAATCGTCGGACATCCCGAACAAAAATGTTTCCCAATTTTTGTCGTAATTTTCTTTAGCTCAGTTTGAATATACTGAGGGTCACGTTAGCCTTACGAAGTGAGCCGTTATTTGTTCAAACTCTGATGTTTCTATTATTGTATTGTTTCTGATGTTCTATTACATATATATACTTATGAAAAAGTGTTAAACTCTCGTATTCGTTTCAGAATGCCTGAAAACGGATTTCAATGAAGACATTTTTCAAAAATTTGGATTTTGTAATTTTTTGAGCCATTTGCAATAGCTTCATTTTTTACGAAAATTTGCTAAAACAAACAGTACTAGAAACATAAGTTTGCTGTTGTTCTTGCAGGATCCGATACTGCCTAGTAAATATAATACCTACCGAGCTCAAGTGGTCCATGACCACATCCCCGGATCTCAAACTGCTCGACATAAGCGACAAATTTAGGAGCTTAGTCAGGAAAGGTGACTCACTCAGGAGAGAACAAGGTCCGGATTATAATTTCAAGTTCTGTTGTAACTTTTTTACGGTTGTCTTCTTCAACGCTCTGCGAATCAACCTGAATCCTCAATTTCACGGTTGGCCCACCGAGTTTGGTCTCCTGTGATTCACCACTGAAACTGGTGAGTATGATTGTATTTCCTCACAATCGAAGATATGAATGCTTCGTATTCGTGTAGAATAGCTTGGGCATTAGGAAAATGAGCCTCATGGGAGTGAAAGTACTTTTACTATTTTTGAATAAAGAAAATTTAATATAAGAATTTTGACAGTAACCGCACTCTCCAGCGGTAATCAGTTTTCTTTCTATGACTTTCAAAGTTTCGTGTGTCGGTGACGTTACAGCAACCCCTCCGTCTGGGCGGGACCCCCTTCTCTGTGCGATGCTTTGTTGTTGCCATGTCTTCAGTCTAGGGGTGGTGGAGGTGAGGCAATTTAATCGAAATTCCTCAGTTTTATAGGGCTTTATTGTCTTTCACGGGGCTTCTTGATTACACTGTACTTCGTTTGGTAGCTCTAGTTCCAACTTGTTACAACTGGAAGGTCTAGCCAATTTAGAAACTTCTATAAAGCTTTGAATATTCTCAATGTCAGATAAAGGTAGCAAAACTCTGAGAATGTTAGTTCATCTTACAAAAAATGTGAAAATTTCAAAGCTTTATAAAAGTTTATAAATCTTCTAGACCTCCCAGTTGCAACAAATGGGTGTATAAAGATAGCAAGACTTGGCAATGTTACTTCGTCTTACAAAAATGTGCTAATTTCAAAGCTTTATAGCATTTTATATATCTTCTAGACCTACCAGTGGTAGGGAGATAAAGGTAGCAAGACTTTGAGAATGTTATTTCATCTTACAAAAAAAAAGTGCAAATTTCAAAGCTTTATAGAAGTTTATAAATTGGCTAGACCTCCCAGTTGTAACAAATAGGAACTAGAGCTGCCAAACCATGTACAAAGTAACCAAGAAAACCACATATGAGTTCCTCCTGCTGTACCATCTATGAGTTTCTACATGTGCTGTACCAAATATATCCATGAGTCTTCAAGAGGCTTCATGGCGAAAACGTAAGACAATTATGCCCTATAAAGCTGAGGAATGCCGTTTGAACCGTCTCACCTCCACTATTCTCAGTGTGACATCACCCCCATTTTGAAAAATCATAGAGAGATAACTATTGATTGTGGGAGTGCGGGCGGTGTCTTTATTCATAAAATTTCATCTAAGCTCATTCTTTGCAAGATTAGAATTTTCAACATTTTCCCATTTTTTAGACGATTATCCTGAAAAAGAATCTAAAAAGCGTTCCAATGATACAAGAGTACTTCTTGGATGGATTCTCGCGGATAATAGTTCCATGAAAGAACTGCGTTGTGACCTCAAAGATTTTCGCCGTTTATCACCCCGAAATTTTCTAAATATGTTTGCAACATTCTGTCCAAGACAAAAAACACTCCCACTTACAGTACCCACATACAGACACTTTACTTTATTAATATAAAGACCCATTAAGTTCCTCACTTCTCACGCAAGGTGTGGCTGTGTACATGCGTTTGAGCCCACACACGGATTTTCCAGTTTTTCAACCCCCCACCCCTCACAACCACCCCATACTTATTCCTTATTTACGGTAGCTGGAATTGAAACCCCCTAGTCGTGGACTTTCGTTTGAGCCCACACACGGATTTTCCAGTTTTTCAACCCCCCACCCCTCACAACCACCCCTTACTGAGCAGGGGTTGCGCAGTTTTGATGTGGCCTATATTTTGCGCCGGAGGTGGCTTATATTAAAAAAAGAATCGTGCAAATCGGTCAATCCGTTAAAATGTTATGGAGGTACCCACATACAGACACTTTACTTTATTGATATAAAGAAGGAGAAGATGAGAAGAAATAACAAATAATAATAATAAATTTGGCGAAATCACATATTGTGGAACAGTGGAATTGGAAACAAACGATAATGTATGCCTATAGAGCGTAACTTGTGCCGACGTGCATGAGTTAACTTCATCTCCCTCCTAATACTGATTTAACTAATTATTCGATATAAATAATACATGATTATTATTTAATATCAATAAATAAATAAATTGAACTACGTCAGCTCACCGATAAATCCGCAACACCAGGAGACCCATTTCCACGTTTTGCGCAACACCCATCATCATCTTCCCTGGTGTTGCTGATAAATCGGCGAGCTGACGTAGGTTTTTTTACGTTATAAATAATCTAGTTTGTGAACGTTGTCGTTATGTTGTCTCTCGTCCTTTCGTTATCTAGGAAGACTATAACAAGACGAAGCCAAAACCTACAACTTAAGGAGATTATTTTGTTATTATTGAAGTATTTCGTCATAATGTAACGTTAAGTGATGCATTTTTCCAGATATCGCCAAGGAATCTAAAATGAACATAATTTTTTAGCTTCTGTATGACGCAAATTGTAATAATTGCCTACCGAAGGGGTCATAGCAAAGACATAGGAATGTCAAAAACTCGTAAACGAGTTCCACTATCTGCTTTACAAGCAGATACCATGTTACATGGATATGTCTTTGGGGATTTCATAACGGTTGTCCTCGAGAGTTGTAAACAAATCCTTTAACTTTGGACTGTAGGCGACGAAATGTAGGATAAAGAATTTATTCTATTATTCTTGGAGACACAATAAGCATACTAGACATACTATTAAAGTTATTTCTCCAATACAGGCGCTATCATTTTTGTGTTCATGATAGCCTGATTTTTCATTAATAAATGAAATTATATAATTTATTGTTTCATTTGATAACGTTTCGTTCTCTTACTGAGGACATCTTCAGATCTTGCTTTCTTGACATTGAGTTGACTTGGTTAGCCACTGTTTTATTTGACAAATCCGTTATATTTGGATGTTTATAAATTTTTTTCCTGGACACACCAAGATCTGAAGATGTCCTCAGTAAGAGGACGAAACGTTATCAAATAAAACAATAAATGAAATAATTTCATTTATTTTCCCTCGGCCGCATCCCGACTAATTCCATCAAAACAACGGTTTACTCATAGAAATGTTGAAGTTGAAAATAACTGTGGAGAGAAGCCACTACAATGAGTTGTTTTTCACAGTCGACTGTTGTCAAGAGGATGATAATGTTTCCTATGGAGTGGAGTAAATGATGCTACTACTTTTATGTACGTTGCTATGTATGCGTTTATGTATGATGCTACTACTTTTATTTATTTACGTTAAGAATATTGTAACCGGCTTATTAAAATTGTTTATAGTCCAATCAACTTAGTTTAGGAATGCAGCCAGGTACGTAAGGAGGGGGAAATTGGTAGCTTAAGATGTGAACATTTATCACATAAATCAAGCGCTTTCCAACGAGTGGCGAACGATTTCTGTGCGATGAAAACTGAGGAAGTTCCATTCCCCTAGCAACGGATTGGTTGTACGTGAACATCATTAGAAATTGTGACATATTTTTTGCGTCACGAAAATTTTTGGTTGACCCCCAGAGCAAAGACATATCCATGTCAAAAGGGGGAGTCACTCAATCTTTACTGCACGTAAAAAGAACTGACATATAAGCATAATTATTGTACACCATAACGTAAGTACATCGATCCACATAGGTACTGAAAATTATTGGGATTAAATAATAAGAGTAAATTGTTTTGTTAAATGTTGTTTTGCTCACCTGCCAGCATTTTGATTAACAAAATACGTCCAGCTCGTTGCCCAACCCTGACAGTTTTAGGGGAGTACTACGGAACGGGGAAATGATGTGTTGGACAACAGTGTCTTTGGCCGGGATTACGATTTAGAGTGGACAGCTTGGGTTTATTAGGAGGTCACATCGGGCGGCTCAATTCAAATACGGCTTATTTAGGAAGGGAAGGGTGTCAAGAGGTCGGAAATGATGGACAGAGATGCTGGAACGGGTGGTCAGGAGTGGGAGCTATTAGTGAAGGACAGACGGGGCGGGGACATGACATTGCAGACTCCTGGAGGAGAAAAGAGAATCAGTTCCCACGGGCTTTGCTCGCTTTGGACCTCGGATATAGGAGGGAAGCTTTACTCGAAAGAGAGGGCATTCCTTTTCCGTGGCATCCCTTCCCCGTGGAGTCTCGGGGTCTCCTTCTGGATCTCTTCTTCGTGGACCCCTCTTAGGGTTTATCGCCGGCCTATTGTCTACCGTTGGAGTCGACCGAGCGATTAATTGAGTTTGATAGGAGGAGAGGGCGGGGTGAATATGATACCATTCTACCTTTCAAAGATAACTTCATTAGTGATGCAGAAATATCTGTCATGCGATGGGATTCTCGCCATCGGTTACTAGCGGGAATAGAAAGCAAAAGTTTGGTGAACTAAGTAAGTAAGGAATGTAAAAGCGGGCTCTGAACTAAATGCTGCTGTGTATTCCAATTCATTCTCAGTTATAGGACCTCGATCCATTTAGCGAATTAAAAAAAAAAAAAAAAAAAAAAAAAAAAAAAAAAAAAAAAAAACTCGGCGCTCCGACAACCAAACAAGCGTCATTGTTTACTATTCATTTATAACATCAATTTATATAGTTATAGTATGAAACTACGAAAAAAAATACGAAATAAATTCGTGATAAATCAAGAGCGATTTATCAAGTAAATGTCCTAAAGAGGCTACATACGAAATTACAGCTTCCTAGAGTGTAAAGTATAGAAATTAGCTTTAAAAGCCACTCATCTGATCCGGACCCTGGACATCGTCAAGTAAATGTCCTAAAGAGGCTACATACGAAATTACAGCTTCCTAGAGTGTAAAGCATAGAAATTAGCTTTAAGAGCCACACATCTGATCCGGACCCTGAGCATCGTCAAGTAAATGTCCTAAAGAGGCTACATACGAAATTACAGCTTCCTAGAGTGTAAAGCATAGAAATTAGCTTTAAGAGCCACACATCTGATCCGGACCCTGAGCATCGTCAAGTAAATGTCCTAAAGAGGCTACAAACGAAATTACAGCTTCCTAGAGTGTAAAGTATAGAAATTACCTATTCAAATTATTTAACCTCCGCTTCACAAATCAAACCGTTTTCGTAATACTCAGATCACCTGCTATGAATCAAATCATCGAAACACAAGCTCAATGAAATCATCAGAAATTAACAAGCGGTTGCAATCATGTTCACAATATCAATTATTGAGAATGATCACCTGTGTGTAAACAATTATTTATATAACCATGCTCATAACTCAGTTTGTTGGACACGCACTTCGCAGTAGTTAACATAATATTGTTGGATAAATCGAGAGCTTTCGAACGAATGGTCAACGAATTTTGTGGGATGAAAAACGACGAAGTACCATTTCCCTAGCAACGACTCGGTTGTACGTGAAAATCATCCGTCACACATTTCGTTACCATCCCGCGTTCCATTTTTGGCTAGTTAGTCCATGGCTAAAACACATTCTGTGTTAAAAGCAATTTAGATGGTTTCGAAATTTTATAAGTGGGTTTGAAGAGTCGGGGACCCCCTCCAAATCCATTTCATACATCGAAGAACACAATCCTAGATTTTAAAGTCTTATATATATATATATATATATATATATATATATATATGGTGTATTTTCAGAAGATAACTCCCTTTAAAAACGGCGAAAAAATCGGTCCAACGCACTGTCTCGGCAAAAGACAGATCACGTTCGTTGGCCAGCCCAGATCGCCCCAGGATTTCAGGCTCAAATTTACAATGGCCTGAAAAACACTAAATAATCGGATTTTTTTTTTACAAAAAGGCATGTGGGGTGTCACGGTAAAAGCCAAACATATATGTACTTGAATTTCATTAATATTTGCCAAAAAATAGATTAAAACTGCAAAAAACCTAAAAATCTAAAATCTTTCTTGAATAGCCGAATATTATTCAGAACAAGTTTTTTTGCCACAAAATCGGTGCTCATTTATCAAAACGCTGTATCATTTATTACGATAATTTAAGAAAATTTGCTCATACGAACATGCTGCATGTCCGAAACTTTTTCTCTCTAGGTTATTAATTTGTCAGACCCGCTTTTCTCTGTTATTCTATTCGCATACGGTAGAGATTGATGAAAACGATAATGTATAAATACATTCTGAAGTTTTTGATTACTAACGCAATATTCCTGTCACAACAACTTAAAATGCGTATGATGAAGAATTCATTAGAGAGTTCCAAGTAGATCCGTCGGTCTCAATACGGCGTGCGGTAACGAGAAACATTTACCGCACCTTAAAGTCACGTCAAGTCCTTAACGGATCTAGTTGTAACGCTAAATCCATGGAAGGAGGAAATTAACCCTAGAAGGTTATTTGATTCCATGGAAGAAGCTTATTTTAGACGATTACATTTTTACGGATTGCGATCCGTTAACGTATCAGTACGGAAGGATGCGTCACCGTAACTCAATGCGTGAGAGTTGCGGCGCTGGATTGTTGATACCGCACGACGTTTTGTGTTTTACGGATCTACTAGAAACTCTCCAGTATCTTTTAAATCGATCTGAAGAAACCTGAAAAATTCAACTTTAATAGTAATGATTTCTAGCAGGCGTTGCCCCAAAGCAACTAAAAATTAGAGATGGTGAGAACTTTATAAAGGGTAATGGACCACTGGCGCTAACAAGATCTAAACTAAATGAGAACAAGAAGACCCGAAACTAAAAGGAGTTTTGTTTTTTGTCATTGGATTAAAAATAAAAAGAAAAAATGGAAGTGATAGAGTGGACTGTAATGGCACGACCTCTACTCAACCTGTGACTAAGTGAGCTGGGTGTAGGTCCATATTTCTTCTCCCCCAGATCTAGAGATGAGCGCCATCTATCTAAACCGTTCCTGTGATAACGTCTCCCGAGACTCCCGAACGAGGAAGCTCGATTCGAAAAAGACGGATTCTGCCTCTGAAAAGGACAAAAACCCTCAAGAAAGTGGTTAGGGGGTTAACACACAAACTCAATTAGACGAGATCGTGGGACTGAATTCTGTTAGAGGCGGCGGTGAGGTCACCCTGATTCGTCTTTCGAGCGACAACAGATTGAAGGCAGTTGAATTGATGGAGTTGAAAAAAGGCATGTGGTGACAGGCGGTTGGACGACGTCGATAAAATTGTTATTAGTATCCACGTCAATCGTGCAATCGATCAATATAGTTACGATGTGTTAAGAATAAGTGAAATAATTTAAAACAATAGTATAAAACGATTATTGTGTCGAGACATATTAATACTTAATAGCAATAATAGTCAAAATTTGACACACCGAAAAAAGTCACTTGACTTGGCAAAATTTGACTTGATTTTAATTAAAAATAAATCAGAAAAAATAGAATTTAAAGTAAAATATATTATATTTATTGTAGTGATGCGATGAAAAGAAAAAAAAGTTCCAGTCGTGCAGCATGATTATATGAGCGAATTTTCGAAAATTATCGCAATATATTATATTACATTGTTTTGAAAATTACGGACTTTGAGGGAAAAGAATTTGTTAACTATCAATTTTATGGGAAAATACTCGTTCTCAATAATAATAATAATCTGCGATTCAAAAAGAAATTTTGGATTTTTAATTTTTTTGGAGTTTTTATCGATTTTATAGCGCATTTTCATGAAATTGAAATACATTTTTCAGCATAATTTTGCACATAAATTTATTAATGTTCTATTTTATATTTAATAAACTTTAATTGAGCAATATTCTGCTAAAAATAATAAATTTAACGATTTTTAGCCGTTTTTTGTTATTTTTAGTGATTTTTTCTGCATTTTTTGAAATTTGACCAATTTAATGTGCTCAAAAAATGCTGGCCTACGAACTCGTCCTTTCATTTGAAAAGCTTGATATTTTGGCGCAAGAGCGGAATTTTTATCTCAATCCTAATGACAGTTATCGTCTGGAAGGACACATATATATGCATATACTCGTATATATATGTAAATACATGAAAAAATGTTAAACTGTAGGATTCGTTTCAGAATGTCTCAAAACGAATTTCAATGAAGAAAATTTCCTAAAATCTTTATTTCAAAAATTTTGGAACCATTGCAATAGTTTCATTTTCTACGAAAATTCGCTAAATGGAGGGAGGAGGTTGTGCATACTTGACAATCAATTTTATTCGCTAATAATGCGTTCCTTTATGGTAGACATGAACCGACCAAGAGCCCCTTCTATCTCTAATCACATGCCAAAAGTCGTGCTTTAGTGAGAGCGTACAAGTACGGCACACGATCTGCTGGATGCTGCTTGACATGCCAGAGACTGCAAATAAGGTGCTAGCCCTCCATGAACTATTTGAAATAGTGTTTTAAGGATAAGGATTTTGTATAACACAAGAATCGGGTCGCTAAGGAGATAGAATCCCGCTGTCGAGTGTTGGGGCTTGATCCCGTGAGCACAGCGCGCACAAGTATAATATGCAGCAATATCTTATTGCTGAGGGTTGAAGCCCTACAGAGAACATGTAGGTATAAGAGCCATTACAAGTTTCCTTTTGAGGGTGTGAGGGGTAAATGTTGTAAGGCGACGTAGGAATGCAGAGCACCTTAAACTTTCTGACAAATATTAATATGGATTAATATGAATACAATTAATATGGATGAAGGTATAACTATTAGAGCACGAAATTTATAAAAAAAAAAAAAAAAAAAAAAAAAAAAAAATTACTCCCTGCGGCTTTGGTATTGGTCTTGATGTATTTCGAGGGGTGCTGAATCCGCATCGGAAGCCCGTTTTTCATGTAGGTAGTCGTCAAATTTTAGAGGTATGGCACCTGCATTTTTGAAAAATCACATAAATTCCAAGATAATTTATAATCATTTAGAATATGCTATTCTTGTTGTAAATTTAACGCTGAACACGCCTATACCACACATGATGGGTCTGAAATGTTTCCTGAACGTGCCTTTTTCCTAAAAAAGGCCAAAAACGTAGGGTTTCATCGATTTGTGACGATTTTTCTACAGTTTTCCAAAAGTTTTTGCACAGATTACACCACTTGGCGACCTGAAAAAATTGGGTTATTGCTTGCACTATTTCTACGTCGAATGATACCAACAGCAGCTCTGGAGGTGTGAGAATTGATTTTTTCGATTTTTCAACTACTGCGTGTTCTTGTCAATTTTTCCTCGGTATATTCCGAAAAAAAACACGTTTGTAGGTAGATGAAAAATCGCGAAAATCAATTATAACACCTCCAGAGCTGCTGTTGGTTTCATTTGACGCAGCAATAGTCAAATAGCAAAATTTTTTCCAGGCCGCCCAATTGGTGTAATTTGTACAAAATGTTTCAAAAAACTGTAAAAAATATCGTCAAAACTCGGTGAAAACCACGTTATTTGCCATTTTTTAAGCAAAATTAACGTTAAGGAGGTATTTCGGACCCATCATGTGTGGTATAGGCATGTTCAGCATTAAATTTCCAACAAGAATAGCACCTTTTAATTGATCATAAATCATCCTGGAATTTAAGTGATTTTTAATTAGACGTCTACATGAAAATCGAGCTTCAAATTCGGATTCAGCATCCTTGAAAACCCCCAGGACCAGTGCCAGGTCTGTGGGGGCACGACTTTGATTTTTTTTGCAGTATAATGATTTTGAAGAACCAGTGAATGACTGAACAAATAATTTCTTGGCACAAGTTTGAAAGAAAATAATACAAGAAGAAATATTTACTGGTAAAAATCATGAGCTTCCTCATAAAAGTAGTGGCAAAATTGGCGGATTAGGTAATGAGACAATTATAATATTGATTGATGTTGCTTTTGATCACGCGCAGAAGCTACCAGTAAGTCTGGAGCGAGAAAGTTTCCTCGAAATCGGATGAAAGTTTTGGAAGTCATGTACAAGAGTTCCATATTCGCGCACGCACAGAAGGTGCTAATGATATGCCCATGATAAAATTGATACAGGATATTATTTCGTGTTTCCGACTTCCTCTCTGAACGAGATCACACAACTAGACCGTGAGAAATGGATGCTTCAGATATGATTGGGTACCGTTTGCAGCCTAACCCGCATTCCCCGAAAATTCCGACTACTTGATGTTATGTATTTTTGAGGTGAGAGCGTAGCGAGCATCCAAACCACTGATCTAAGCAAACAGCTGATCTGTGTACAATCTAATGGCGACTGGAGCGCTGGGAATGCCAAGCGGTGGGTAGTCGAACTAAGAGCAAGTAAAGGGCTAGAGTCTCGTCACTCGACTTGATTGATCAGTAGGTACGTCTCGTCACAGTTTAGTTGTTGATTAGTAATTTGTTTATTAGTGTTGTTACATGACCAAGCGGTTTAGTTATTCTATATCGAGTTAACTCAGACCTTTTATGAACAATTAAGTGGCGGCGTTAGTCGAACTGGTAGTAGTAATTAATATTCTGGTGTGTCAGTTAGTTTATAAGAGACGTTCTGATCACATAAATAACATGAATCTGAGCTTTTAGGTTGCAACTTCGGAAACTCGGGAGTTCTGTTTCACAAGCTATACTTTATTGTCCTCCCCGATCTAGGTCTAGGTTCTATTCAAAATTCTGGGCCTGGAAACCTGTAAAGGTTGAAACCATGAAGGTCTTTCTGTTGCTTCAGAGGTTCGTCAAAGATGTGCAATGTTCTAACATCCTTCCAGCTTGATTAGTTTAATGAAATAAATGTTATAGGTAGGCACAGTGTCACACTAAAGGACCTTCATATTTCAGGGAGAGCCACTGGAACCAGTTGGAGATTAGAAATACACACTCCACCTGGCAGAACACAGAGAGCTCCTATCAAGATGGAGCCACGATTAAACATTAACTGGCTGCAGGAGCCCTGGTTAATATTCACCTACCTCGCGAAACTTCACGATTCTCGATTAGGTCAGAAAATATTAGGGCCTGTTTATCAATCGCCCTTGCTAGCCCAATTATAGTTGGAATAAGTCAAATCTCTGACTATCTTCGACATACTTGTTTATCGATTCAGTTTCACAGCTAAGTTATCTGATAATCGCTGATTAATCCAATCTAGCGCCTAAGATTCGGTTATCGTATTAGCTGCTCAATTAAATGAGTATAAATAGAATCATTGTAAATGTAAAATGAATACAATCTTTTTCAACTCGATCTCGAATTCAAGAGAGTCGTTGACATTGAAATACAAAAGAGACTTTAGCGTGACTATAGCTTTTGGTTAATCGTGTACATACACACGTGTAAAAATACGCGTAGAAATACGCGAAGAGCTAGCATCTGCAGTTGGTTACTCTAGACGCTGCTCTACGCGTTAACGGGGAAAATCGTACGTAGAGAACAAAAAACTCTCTATTGTCTGGAAATATACCTTATATATTTATATACACACACGCATATATATGTGTGTGTGTATGTATGTGTGTGTGTCTGTGTGTGTACATACGACGATAAAATCTAGGATTCTGGTCTTTGATGTATGAAACGGATTTGTAGGGGGTCCCCGACCCTTCCTTCCTACTTTTAAAAATTCGAAGCCATCTAAATAGCTCATTTTTTCTTTGAAAATCACTAAAATGTACTTTTACGAAACACAAAAATAGGAAAATTTGCTCGCAAGGTCAAGTTGCACGATTGCTAGGTAAGTGACCCAAACGCCGCCTAGGGTCCTAATACCGCCTACCCGGGTTTTGAAGAGCATGTATGCGCTACCTGCATGTGGAAAGCTCTAAAGTCAAGTTTGTACATCCCTCGTTAGAGGGCACTTGCGTCAGGTGTCGTTATTGTTGATCCTGGCAGTGTGATTCACGAAAATTGAATCTGCTGTTTTTCACTCGAATTTCTGCTCTGAGGAATTGCGCCTGAACCACCAGGTAGGAATGTGCTGCTCTCCTCTCTTTTACACTTCGTTCAAGTATATGAAATGGAGAATAGGTATAATATTTCCTACTAGGCGGAATTATGAACATATGCTATTAATCAACTTCCTATTATCAAGAGTTGCTGCATACATCGATTCGTCTTTTAGATGTCTTCAAACAAAAATAAACTGAAGCTCTGGGACCCAGAGGATCTTACAAAAGCTGTGGAGGCAGTAAGAAATAAAGAGATGGGATCGCTAAAAGTGATAACAATGAGCGAGAATTTTAAAAAGCTCATGTTGAACAGTTACCTACTTCTATCTTTCCATTTCTGGAATAAACGTATTTTTTGACATTTTCGTGTCTTCACTGAGGCACACAAACTCAAAAAAGTTACCAAAAAGTGATAGACACGAAAATGTCAAAGCAGATTTTTGCTTACAACCGATTTGTTCATAGGAGCTTCATTTTTGATTGCACAAAAATCATTCACTTCTCTCTCCCGTTCACCCTACGAAGTTAAAATTTGATAAGGTGACCTTCTGGGTTATTGGGAATTATGGTCTCTTTCCTAATCAGCTGAGTGTGCTAAATTCTCTCCTGTTCACCGAAGGAATTTGAAATTCGATTCCCTGGGCCATTAGGAGACGAGTGAAATTGTGGCCTCTTTCCCAATCAGCTCAGAGAGCTAAATGCTCTCCTGTTCACCCTACGAAGTTCAAATTTGATAGGACGTCTCTCTGGGACATTAGGAGACGATTGAAATGATGGGTTCTTTCCTTATCACTGAGTGAGCTTAATTCACCCACGTTCACCCAGTGAAATTCGAATTTCAACCAGGCCGGCTTACTACGAAGGCGAATGTGGTAACCGTTACATGAAAATGTAGCCCTGGGTTGCGGACTCGTACGCAAGCTGTCATGATTTATTAAGCAATCGTAATGAATATAATTCAGGATACGTTCAACAAATTAGATTTAATATAATCAAAACATTGCAAACCTGCTATGAGAAATTCATAGCGTATATTCTTAGACTTTTGTTCTGGTGAATAACACAAGAATCGTCCATTTTCTGTATATTTCAACACAATTTGCTTCTTTTTTCCCAAATTTTGTGTACTGTTCCCAATTCCGCCAACCATTCGGTTTTAGGGACAGCTGGTAGGCGGGATTGGGAACACCTTCTGGGAAAATATTGAATAAGGTCTCCAGGAATCAAAGGTGGGTAGTTTTTCGTAATAATAACAACTTATCCGAAGAGATCAACCATAAAACTTTATTGATATTTGAGAAACAGTAAGAGTAGGCCCTACGGACATGCTTTGCATTGTAGTCACCACCCGGATGAGGAATTTTTCCTTCATTTCGTGGATTATTGCCCATACGGTACTCAAAAGTAATCTGTGGTCTTGTCTATCAGGGGCCGAATAGAAAGCACCAATGAGGTAATCTACTCCACCAATCTTAATGCCGATTCGGGCCTCTTGGGCTTCATATTCGCAGATAGTGAGCATTTCAACATGGGATATGCAAAGCTTTACAGCGATAGCTGAGCCTCCTTGGGTAGTACCCGATGGATGATCCGCTCTGTAAATTTTATAATTGGGTATGGAAAAATGGATGTGTTGGGCCAATTTGGTTTCTGTAATGAGCGCGATGTCGACGTCATGTAGATTAAAAAAAAGTTTCAGTTCGTGATATTTATTATTCAACCCCTGGCTGTTCCATGTGATGACGATTAGATTGTTATTAACCGATCTGGTCATCTTATTTGAGTAACTTTCGTAAAATTTGAGTGAGTAGTATGATCATGGGGATCATGGGGATCAGTTTCCATATTGATAGCGTTGGTGAAACTGTACCTTAACTGTTGAACTTTAACTCGGCGTAATAAACACTGTGTAAACAAATAAACAAGACGCGATAAGACACTGGGAGATGTTCACTTGCCGGTGTCTCAGGCGCAACTGTCTCAAACCAACCCAAGAGGAAGGATCCTCTGTGACGCTGTACATCAGTTAAGTCTCGAGATTTTTCACCCATTAGAACCGACCCATTTCCCAGCCAACTTAAACCATTCTCCTGATGTATTGGATATTTTCGTAGGAAAAGGTATCAGTAATATGGCGCCAAATATATGTGTACTGCATGCTTTATCATCAGACCACTTATTTTGAAAATATGAACTTTAATTCAAAACTAAGATACATCACTGAGTTTCGTTGATTATGGTGGATGTTTCACTTCACTGCTTCACAAGTAAGCAAGGTCCAGTGGTTTGGTACGCTTCAATCTTCTGATGATATCACTTGTATCAAGGAGATGGACAGCTTCCTCGTTGATGTGACATCTTAACCGCTGTAGGTGTCTCACAGCTTGTCGCTTTATAGCATCGTTTATTGTTTCGATCCGAAGCTCATGATGGAGACGTTCGTTTCGAAAGTACCATGGTGCATTGACCACCGTTCTTAGCACATTGTTCTGGAATTTTTGGATGATGTCTCGATTTGACTGAGCCGTACAGCCCCAAAGCTGAGCTCCATAAGTCCAGACTGGTTTAAGGACTTGGTTATACAATGTAAGCTTGTTCTGGATTGACAACTTCGACCGTCTCCCCATTAGCCAATGCATTTTTCTGAATTTTAGAAGGAGTTCTTCCTTCTTTTTCTTGACATGGGCTTTCCATCTAAGTTTGGCGTCCAGTGTCATGCCTAGGTATTTGGCTTCATTAGCATTCGGAATAACTTTTCCCATGAAATGTACCGGAATATACTCGATTCTCTTGTTGGTGAAATCGACATGTACCGACTTAGTTTCATTTATCTTGATTCTCCATTTTGCTGTCCACTTTTGTATGAATATTTTGTATGTATTTGGATATTGATTGATTTAACTTGTTGGTGGATTCAGTGTTTACATTCTCCAACTGCCAAAATCGCTGTATCATCTGCGAAGGTGGCTGTGGTGTTCATTCCAATTTCTGGGAGATCACTGGTATAAAGGACATACAAAAGCGGTCCAAGAACACTCCCTTGTGGGACTCCTGCCTTGATTAGCTTTGGCTCTGAGTAGGCGTCTTCTTGCTTTATTCTGAAATAGCGATTGGTGAGATAAGACTGAAGCAGCTCAGCATACTTTATTGGTAGATTTTTGCGCAGCTTGTAGTTGAGTCCCTCATGCCAAACTTTGTCAAACGCCTGAGCGACGTCAAGGAAGACGGCTGAGCAGACTTTCTTTTCCTCAAGGGCTTGTTCAATTATATGTGTCATTCTATGGACTTGATCGATCGTGGAATGTTTCTGTCGAAAGCCAAACTGGTGCCTTGGGAACAGCTTACGTTCTTTGATTATGGGTACTAGTCGCTTGTGGATTAGTTTTTCAAATAATTTTGATAATACTGGTAGAAGTGAGATTGGTCTGTACGAACTTGGCTCTGTGGGAGGCTTTCCAGGTTTAGGAATCATTATGACCTCGGCAATCTTCCACAACTGAGGAATGCAACGGTGTTTTATAATTGCATTAATAATCATGGTTATTTTTGCAATGGCTTTACGCGGGAGATGCTTAAGGATCTGACCAGTGATAAGGTCGTAGCCAGGAGCCTTTTTTGGACTGATTTCCTTATCGATTATGAGCTTAATCTCTTTGATAGTAACGGGTGGAAT
Source organism: Adelphocoris suturalis (assembly GCA_030762985.1). Taxonomy (NCBI): domain Eukaryota; kingdom Metazoa; phylum Arthropoda; class Insecta; order Hemiptera; family Miridae; genus Adelphocoris; species Adelphocoris suturalis. The sequence continues at coordinate 59,089,797 of CM061042.1, read as the reverse complement.
GTCGACATCTTGATCAATACCATTTGCGACCTCTAGAGTCAGTTCATCTGTCATAGCAATGTTTGGAGTGAATATGTTTGCTAGGTAATCAGCAAAAATCGCTGCTTTGTCTTGATTACTCTTAGCCCAACTCCCATCAGAATTTTTTATGGGTGAAGCTTGTATTATTGGTCTTTTAAGATATTTGGTAGCCTTCCAAAGTGAGTAATCAGTATCACGATGACTTGTGAGTCCCATGATATAGTGCTCTTGGGTTTCTTCATTGATCTCCTGTGTCAAAGACCTCAGTTCACTTTCTGCCTTGTACCATTCTGATTTATGGCTGGGTACTCTAGTTACTTGCCATCGTTTTCTGGCCTTGCGTTTTTCTTTTATTGCAGTGACTATTTCCCGAGGGTAATTGATCCCTCGGAGTCGCCTTGTAAGTGTTGGTGTATTTTCCCAAGCAACAGTTTGTATACTGCAAACAAGATGCTCGAGCTCGTGTTCAATTTCTTCTGGTGATTGTAAGGACTTACTCAAGTCGATATGTCTGCATATTTCTTGCTTGAAGAGCTCCCAGTTGGTCTTCTGATTGACTAGGGCAGGGTTGGATGGCTTCTGAATGATTCGATCACTGAGTGTCAGTATGATGGGTGAATGATCTGAACTGAGATCAAAGTTTTCTTCGACTAGCAGGTAGTTCGCTGAAATGTTTTTCGTAATGAAAAAGTCAATCAGATCGGGTGTCTTGTCGGGGTCTTGTGGCCAGTATGTTGGTTTCCCGGTTGAAAAATGCTTCGCAGTTTTAATCATTGATTGCTTGAATCAATCTACGACCTTTTGTAGTAGTTAGTCTTGAACCCCAAAGTGTATTTTTAGCATTGAAATCCCCTCCTAGGATGAAACGATTCCCAAGTTGGGAGAGTATACCCATGTATTCATCGTATGTCGTTTGGTGCCTCGGCGGACAATATATGCTTGCAACATTAATCATGAATGAAGTGGTCCTGATTGCAATGGCACATATCTGGAACGCTTCAGTTTCTATTTTGACTTGCTCATGGTGATAAAGGCTTTCTTTAATCAATACTGCACTGCCGCCGCGCGCTTGATTGCTTGGATGAATGGCGTGGTAGCACTTGTAGCCTTTGAGTCGGAGGTACGATTCGTTGGTAAAATGTGTCTCAGAAATGAGACAAATGTCAATCCGGTTGAAGTCTAGAGCCAACTGAAGCTCAGTTTTTCGTGACATGAGCCCATTGGCATTCCAGCAGAGTATTTTGACACTATTCATGTTGATCTTTCCGGACGAGTGCTTTCGATTCTACGAACACGCTCATCCAGGTTGCTGATACTCTGGCTGAGTTTTGTGACTATTTCGAAAATCTGATTTATTTTTGAGTGGGTGTCTTTGTTGACGGGATCGACCGATTGCCCGGTTGGCAGTTGTTGTAGCTTTTTCTGATTTTGCAGAACTTTCGAGTATGACAGGAGATTAGAGACCTGACTGGCGGCCACCTGGGCCGTTTTTTTATTACAGAGTAACGGCTTTTTTGGTATGAATGTTTCTTTATTGGGTTTTACTTGCTCTAACTTTTCCATCTGTTGTTGATGAGGAATTTTCTTGTTTCTATTAATAGCTTCAATAGCTACTGGGCAACCGCGATAATTTGCAGTGTGGTCTCCAGAGCAGTTGGCGCATTTCGCAGGTGTATCTCTGGCCTTGGTGCATTCTTCAGTGAAGTGGCCCTTAGCACACTTAACACATCTAGGTGGCTTGGAGCAGTAGTTTTTGGTGTGGTTAAATTCTTGACATCTTTTACATTGGGATGGATGTTTCGAAGATTTGATCGGATGCACTGTCACACGCCCTTTGAGAACCTGCTTAATTTCATAGATTTTCTCGGGATCTAAATCTTTTCGAAAATCGACAATGCACATATCTAATGGATTTTTAGATTTCCATTCGAGTTTTCTGTCTACTTGAAGTACGCTGTGGAAACCAAATTGGTTTCTCAGATCATCAAGGACCTCCTCATTTGTCCATGATTTGTGGATTCCTTTAATCATGACTTTGATGGGCCTGTCCTGTTTATTTTGGTATGTATAGTGCGGAATTTTTTTGTCCGCAAAACACTTTGTGATAGCACGAAAGCCATCTGAATCCATCGTGTTAATTTTGACCACATCATTTGACATAGTGGTAAAACTAAATTCGCCGGTTTGTTCCTCGACCATTTTCTTGAGGGCTGGAAAGGAAGAAACCCTTTCAATATAAACGGGAGGAGGTTTTGGATCTTTTTTTGGTTTTGGCTTGGCAATAGAATTTATGATTAGTGGACGTGAAATAGATTTTTTTCTTTTGTGTCCTCTTTGAATGACGTTATCCCATTCGCCTGTCTCTTCGGCTAGGATTTCTTCGTCTGTTGAATAGGACTCAATGGGAGGGGCTGGCTGATTTGTTTTGCTCAGTGTTTTAGTTTTGATTGTGTCGATCTCAATGATTTTCTCCTTGAGACGTTCGATTACCCAGTCTTAATGAATTTGACTAATAGTAATATACCCTATAACAACTATAATTCTGAAAGACTGATACAACATCCCTTTAATTGGAAGATCTATAGTGATACGTTAGACAACATAACAGATCTGGCGATACCTCTAAAAACTCCTCAGGATATCGACAAAGCAGTAAGCAAACTCACTTATAACATACACTATGCTGCCTCTGAAACTAGTACTACTCGTGGTATACCCAACCATAGAATAGTTTCATATACGGCCCCCCACATCTTACAACTGTTAGAAGTAAAGCAAAGAGCTCGTAACCTTTGGCAACAGACACGATACAATCCACATAAACGTGCTTACAACGCTGCCACATACGAATTAAAAACAGCACTAGCTAAATTGGATGGCGATGAAAAAAGGAATTCACTTCAGCTATTAGATAGGAAGGACGGCTCACTGTACAAAAAAGCAAAATTGTTAACAAAGCTACCTAATACTATACCCCCCCTTAAACATAACAACAGATGGTACTCCACAGCTGAAGAAAAAGCATCACTATTTTCTGAATTAATCGCTAATCAGTTTGCACCAAATCCAAGTCACTTACCAGAATTCCATAAACACATAGAAGAAGTTGTTGCCCAGCCACTTAATTTGTCTCTATTTAATGAATTTTTCACACCCAATCAAGTAAAGAACACGATCAAGAAGTCTCCCACCAAAAAAAGTCCTGGCCCCGATCGGATCACGCAGCCTCTGTTGATGAATATTCCCAGAAAGACACTTGTATTGCTAACACAAATATATAATGCAATCATTCGGACAACTTACTTCCCCGCACGCTGGAAGCATGCCGAAGTGATTATGATCCAAAAACCAAACAAATCATCGAACGACCCAACAGGATACCGTCCCATAAGCTTACTGTCTATATTTTCAAAAATCTTCGAGAGGCTTCTACTCCCGAGGCTATTACCTCTGCTAACCCCATGCATACCAGATTTTCAGTTCGGATTCCGCCACCTCCACTCATGTCAACAGCAATTGCACCGAGTCATAGAAGAAATACTGGATTCTCTCGAAAAGAAGGAGGTCTGCATCGGATTGTGCCTCGACACGAAACAAGCTTTCGACAAAGTTTGGCACCCAGGTCTGTTGTTTAAACTGAAGCCGCTACTTCCCGATACCTATTTCAAACTGATCCAATGTTTCATCAAAAATAGGTCTTTTAACATAAAGTGCGATGGTGTTCATTCACGAAGCTGTGCAATATCGGCGTCAGTGCCCCATGGAAGCGTGTGGGGGCCTATTCTCTACCTGATATATGTGAGTGATATCCCTACATCCCACAACACCAGCCCAGCAATGTTTGCCGACGATTACTCGATAGAATCCAGCGATACGACGGGCTTGGTCGCATCGACAAAACTCCAGCTCCACCTCAATGACATTCAACAAAGGACGAGTCAGTGGTGAATTACTATGAACGCTGAAAAATCATGCATGACCACATTCACACTGAAAAGAAATTACCAGACCAGCCATATCATCATGAACAGCCAAACAATCCCTAGAGCTGACGTGGTACGCTACTTAGGAGTTCACCTCCAGCAACGTCTCACATTTGATACGCACATAAGGATACTGGTGAATAGACTTCGCTCCCGCATCCACCTACTCAAACCTCTACTCAGTCAAACTTCATCACTATCGTTGGACAATAAACGTCTGCTCTATTTGACCATGGTACGTCCAATCTGGCAGTATGCTTGTTCCATTTGGGGACTAGCCAGCAACACGCAGATCAAGAGGATCCAAACCCAACAAAATAGAGCTCTGCGATTAATGACGAATGCTCCATGGTACGTGCGAAATTCAGTTATCCACAGAGATCTAAATATACCACTAGTGGCAGAAGTGATAAAATTAACGATGAGCCGCATTCACGCAACCATAACTTCCCACCATTCCTCAGCGTTCACAAACCTCCTCAACTCATGGGATAGCCTACTCCACCCCCGGCGCCTGAAAAGAAAAAGAACGGTCGACCTGATGGATACGCTAAAATAGAAAGCCAGACCATAACATCCCTGACTGTGATAAATAATGAATATATATCTATTTTCCTACAATAATATACTTTAATTACTTTCGAATTTGTTATACCGTTATATTATACAATTTATATTGTTATTATTATTATACATTATTCATATTGAGAGGGCCTGTTAAAGGACCCTTTCATTGTACTTCTGTACTATATTAAGAACATAGATTAGCAAAACAAAAAGTATTGTATACAAAAAGTTACCAAATAAATATCTATATATAAAAAAAAAGTAAGAGTGAGCGGAATTCGGGACACTTGCCTTACTGTTTTTCTTTTAAATATCAGTCCATATCTTTATGGGGGGCATGCGAGTAAAGAGCTACATATCCCTAACTCGACTTCTCTCAATAGGGCGATTCCCCTTGATGAGTAAGTCAACTCCGGCAGTCCCTTCAAACAAGTTCCCGTTTTGAAGAAGTTCTTCATTAAAGAGGGTAACGCGAATACCAGCATTGTGATCGCCCCTTTGATGTCCTGCCGCCCATTTCACGTCAAAAAGGCTCGTGAAAAGGAGAAAGAGGGATTCCCGCATCAAAAACAACTTTGTTTTTACAGGCAGATGTCATGAGCTCCCTTCGCCACCCCCAACCCCTCCGCTCATTTGAGTAATTTCCAAACACGGGAGGGAGGATGTTCAGCCTCCATCCCCTTTCTAACTTTAAACTAACTGGCCATCAGACTAATGAGCTCAGATTTGACCTTTAAGATGAAATTCCCCTTAGAGGTCTTTACCCCCTCCACTTCCCCACTACCCAAAGAGCGGATTTCACTTCCAAGTGGCCTCAAGTTGAATGGTAGCTCTCCAAAGACGTTCGGATTTTCAAAAGCTTTCCACAATGTGTTTAGTTGATCCCTGCTTAAAGAGCCCTCTCCCACCAATTTCGTAATTGGATTTACTTTTGAAAGCATAACTTCACTCCCCACTTACGAAAATGAGATGCTATCAAAGAAACAATTTAATTAAAATTCTTTTTAGGTTTCGAGGAATTCTGAATTCCTTACAATGATCTTTTGGCTTTGATATCATAAAATTATGCTTTAAAAAAAATGATATTCGTGACATTTGAATGAAGGAAAATATAGGGTGAATTAAAGTAAGAATAGTGGATTGCGGTTTTAATGGATTAGATGAATATGTATGATTAGTTAATCAATTTTGTAAACGTCAGCGTTGGGTGTGTTTCATTTATGGTTAATAGGATCGGGAATAATTTTCAGTTAGTAGATACCTTCCTAAATATCGTTATACTTAGATCAGGGGCTAACAACATGTATATGTATGTGATAATCAATTGCAATAAATTTCTCTCTACTCCTATATCTACATACATTGATGACAATGTCAGCTTTTAACCTACCACCACAATCGCATTACGAAAATTGTTTACGGATATGCGTTAAGCTAAGGGGTCCGTGAAGTTAGTTTCTTTCTTAATCAACCCACGGAGCTGAAATTTGAAATGTAGCTCCTCTGGGACATTTAACATTTAGTTAAAAAGTTTGGAAGGGGTTTGATCAGCTGTGGGACCTCTGAGGCTAATGTCGTTTTTATACAACCAACCGTTTTATTCTCGATTTAAAAAAATAAAATTGTCGACACTTACAATAAAGCGTAAAATTGTAGGATCCTGGAACTGTAAAGGTTTGAACCTTTTTGGGAGGCGGGAAGCGTTAAGTTCTGCTGATATACTATTTACCAGTGAGTATAAATTATAGACCAGTGATTTACAATACAGAATCAATAAACCTTTGTGTAATAATTTGCAGTGTTTTTTCTCCCTCGAATGCAATGACATTAGTTCCTCATCGACAATAATAAACAAAAAACACTTACGTAAGCAGAACCAACTTTTAGAATAGAGACAGGTAAACTATAATTAGGTGAAAAGTATTTAGTACACTTTTACTTTTTATGAATCAGAAGAGGGAAAAAATACCTAAATGTTGAAAAAAGACTTGTTAAAGTGGCATTTGCACAGAAATATCGATGGTCAAAAAGGGAGGTAAAATGGGGACGGAATGCCAAAAAGAAAACACGAACGCGAAGAAGAATGCAATGAAACGTTAAAGTTCCAGTCATGCAGCATGATCGTATGAGCAAGTTTTCGTAAATAATCGTATTATATTAAATGATAAAACATATTGTTTTAGAATACATTGTATTCGAGCATTTTGAGTGCATAGAAATAGTTACCTGATATATTACTAGTATTTTATGGCGGCAAAACTCGTTCAAAATAATATTCTGCAATTCAAAGAAGATTCGGAAACTTTAGCTCTTTCTGGGAGTTTTTATAGATTTTTCAGCAAATATTAATGAAGTGTGAGTACAATTTTTTGCAAAATTTTGTGCGAAAATGTTATAATGTACTAGCTCGTTGTTGATCAACTTTTTTTGGGTAAAGTTGTGCTAAAAAATATAAATCTGACAATTTTTACCCGTTTTTTGCCATTTTTAGTGATGTTTTTAGTACATTTCTGAAATTTGACCAATTTAATGTGCTCAAAAAGTTCACACACACACACATTTTTTTTTAATTTTTTTATTTATTATAACTCCCCTCAAAGGCGGAGGGGGCACACCATTAAACTGAAAAATAAATAAATAAAATAAAAAAGTGGGGAGGACGCCCAGGTTTACCCGACGCCGGCTCTAGGGATAAGGGATGTTGCAGGACGAGGAGGAAGAATGGGATGAAAGGAAGTGCCCCTATAAAATGACCACCAGTTCAAGTAAGAACCCCTCAGGACGCGGGTGGTGATACCACGGAGTACTCCTGCCGAGATGCTCAACTCGAGCAACTCCGTGGCACTTTTTCCCGCACCACACCCCGCGCCATGACACGGTCGCAGCCATGACCTTGATGTTATTTGGTGCCACTCCTATTAGCTCAGATATCGCTTGACGCAGATCATTTCTATCATAATTACTTTTCTTAACCCGCCAGGTCAACATGTCCAAGCTGCCACACAACCTGGACATCCAGGATTATGGCAGACCCATCGGGCTTGATGCAACGATATCCGGCTTCTTGTCCTGGTCACTTGGCATGTGGTATGGTCTCTCCCTTTTGACCTCCTAAATGCCTGATGACAAAGCGCCTGCTATCTGCTTGGCAACCGCATCGTGACGTAAAATGCGGCCACCGTGAGTACGAGGACACTGCTGCACCACATGATAAAGATTCTCATTTTTACCCCGACACACGGCAAAGGGTGTCTACTGTCTCGCGACTACTCCTCGAACACCTCACCAGTGGCTAACGTAGCCACCCGGACGGCGTGAAAATGGCGATATCGCGGGCCCACAATGCCCTCTGAAGCCCATTCCACCCACTGAGTAGAAATGGGGGATTCAGGGCACTGTCGGAGTTCTTTACCATCTACTGACTCATGCAGTGCAGCAGCGAACTCAGCAGATGAGCTGGGTTTTGGAGCAGTTGGTGTTGCTCGATCGCACCACAACAACTGCTGCCGGACAAAGTCCAGGTCAGCAGCAGTGCGGGCGACCTCCCAGCTCGAGCCCCTAAGGGCAAGCAGGCGCTGGTGGCGTAAAGATGGGATGCTGGCAGAAAGAGAGACAATACCGAGCCCACCGGCCTTGACCGGTGCGTGGATGTAAGCACACACCAGGTGGAAAGCCTAGCCAAGACACAGCAAAGCGAACTTCACGATCTAACTCAAGCAGCCTCCCCGCAGTAAGCCTGCCAAAGACTAACCCATAGGTTAGCTTTGGCAGTAAGTACGTGCGAAGGAGGCGCAGCTTCTGCTGTGGCTTCAATTGGGCCTTGGTGACACGAGCTAATGCTCCACAAGGTCCACACGGCACACACACACACACACACACACACACACACACACACACACACCACACACACACACACACACACACACACACACACACACACACACACACACACACACACACACACACACACACACACACACACACACACACACACACACACACACACACACACACACACACACACACACACACACACACACAAATCGGATTTCAACGAAGACATTTTTCGAAAATTTTAATTTTAAATTTTTTGGAGCCATTGCAATAGCTTCATTTTCTACGAAAATACGCTAAAAGAGAGAAGGGAGTGAATGCGAGAACAAAAGGGAAGTGACGCACTATGTAGAGAAATGTCAAAGAGTAGGTAGAGAAAGTCCACAACATGGATACGCCAAAGTCAAGTTTCAATGAACAAATTTCGGTGATTATTTGTCGCTAGGTGAACCATAGTTAGCAGTAATTTTGTATTAATCGCTAGAAAATTTGATACTAAATGCTTTCCTATTTATTGCTTTATTGCCGCTAGTTCACGGAGCATTTTGCAAAAAACGCCACGCGAATCGTTCACCTGAAGCTCAGGGTGGATACCGTAATTTCATTCGTCCCTTGATGACCTGGAGAGGCTTCCTATACATTTTCAACATGCTACGGTGAATAGGAAAAATTTGAGCACGATTTTGCCGTCATTATGATTGATTTCACTGCTCGTGGTCAGCTAATTCACACCAAAGACAGCGAAGCACACGTTCCGACATATCAAAATATGGTCCAAATAGGACCAGCGATTTCGAAGGAGTAGTGAGAACAAGATTTTGTCCTTAAATAAATAAATAACCAAATCAATAAATTTATATAATATATATGTAAAGGAATCTGAAAAAGAATGAATCTGAAACGCAATGAAAATGCATCTGCCCAAATGCCGCTGTGCCGACGGCTGTAATACCCCCTTTTCTACGAAAAGTTGGATAAAATCAACTTAAAAAACTTATTAATGTGGGTTCATAATAATATTAGGTATAATTTTTACCTTCCGACGTACTGAAACAGTCTCTGGTCATACCAACCTAATCAGAACAAACTAGTGGTCTCCCAGTTTGCCTCATTAAAACTCAACAGCAATAAAATCGCGCCACCTCCAGGCGTAAGTGAAGAGATGAAGACAGAGCGGCGATATGGGTCGATTACCTACAGTTTTTTCCCCTCGATTTCTAAAAGGCTGTTGACAAAGTAATAAAAACCGGGTTTACGGCGCTATATCTTTCCCTCCGTCTTCTACTAATTTTTGTTTTGAGCGGTTTGAACGCTCTTTCGGGCTCCTTTTTCCTGTAGTTTTATTTCCATTTTTTTCATTTATTTTTTTTATTTTATTTTTTTACAAGTTCTAACTCTTTCATGATCATAAATGTTCTGCTTGCGTCTTGGAACCCAACTCGTAAATGATTCTCACCATCCATTTCCTCGCTGGATCAACTTGATGGCACATTTTTATAACGCCTACATACCTTATAATATTTCCATTTGACTCGAATATTTCGACGTTTCGATCATGTTATTGGAAGGGTCATGTTTGGGTGTTCAATTATAAAATATTGCTTGACTCTTGATGTGCCCAAATTGAAATTATTCATTTAAATATGGTTATATATCTACTAGCTTCTGATATTGCAATTAAAATTAGCGATCCTATATCATGGTTGATACATTGAAATACAGATTACATGAGCTGCTTGCCTGCCACCGTTTCTACTTATGAAAAGAAAACCATACTCTATCTTGCCTGTTTTTGTTTTTCAAAATATTTTCGTATAATCTGACAACCACTTCAAAAATTCCTTGTTTCCATGAAAGTGAACAAATATAAGAAGTTAAAGACAGGGGGCGTTATAAAGAAACTACATTTCACCATGTAATCAATGATCAAATATATTTAAGATTTCGTTGAAAATGACTCTCAATAAATTAATCAAAATTCTGAAATTGAATCTCAATAAATTAATCAAAATGCTGAAATTGAATAATCAAATTTGATCTTTCTAATTCCCAATATTTGCTCCCCACAAAGTTTTGAAAATGGCTGTAAATCTTTATTTATTTTTAAAGCGAAACATGGTTCGGAAACACTTTTTCAACCATAAATTAGATCGGTGGGAACTTCCCAACTTTGGTCAAAACTGTGTTCAAATTTCTATAAAAGGATATTTAGCAGCCCTTAAAATCCAAAAAACGGACGGTAGACCTACGGTTCTGCAGTCAGATCATTTAATAATGATTAATTTTACACATTATTAGTTCATTATGGTTAGTATATACAAAATAATAACAAAAAATGAAAAATCTGTTTTTCAGCTGTCTGAAGCTTTTAACCCAAACTACTCAACCAAAGTTCACGAAGCTTGGGTCAAAAATCATACTTGGGCTCTAGTTGGTTCTGAGTCATTGGCATCAGTGTAAGTCAACTTTAAACTGAAGGGTTGAAATATTAAACAATCCTGATCTCGAATACTTTCGAAATAAGAATAGTACCTATGTATTAAGATGTTTTTAGTATTTCATTCCAATGAACCGAATGACACCACCCCGATTACCATATTCTTACCTGTTCGCTCTCTCTTAGCAGGAAGAACTCCTACATGCTTGTGAATGAAAACTGGCGAAATATTGCTAAAATCTCCATTATAACACGTGCTATTTGATGAATATACAAAATCCCTTTATAACAAAAAATCAAGTTTTCCCTATGGAATCTCTTTCTTTCAAAAACATGAAGTACAAGTTTTTATCCAGTTGGAACGAGAGCAGAGAGGATAAGTAAAATACTTCAATCTGCTTGATTTTGGCGGGGTAGAGTTTGCTAATTAAAACGTTTGTCACGGTGACCTACGGACTTTTAGAAGTCGCAAGCGCCAAGTCGAACCTCCGAACTTCTTTAAAAAGCTCCTCATGAATAAAACGGGGCTTTTTCCGCGTAATGATGGCGTCATTAGTCTTTTCAGGCTGGAGCTTGCTATCAAAATTTGTTTTATATTCCGTTGCGAATATTCCGCACCGAAGAGGGGGTGAAATGGGGTATCTTGGACACCATTGAATGAACTGGGGATCCGATTATTTGAATATATTTGGATTACTCTAACTTAAATCAAAGGCTAGATGAACTTTTTCAAATTTGCCCCATAGGGGGTTTTTTAGGGGAGGAGGGGGGGGGGGAATGGGGTATCTTTATCATCACTGAACAAACCGGAGATATGAGTGGGGGAATAGGTTTGTATTACTCTAACTTGTACATCAAGCTACTCAAAATTTTCCGAATCATTGGGGGTGTTTTGGGAGTGAGAGAGGGGGGGAGGGGGTGAAATGGGATATAATGTCCATCAGTAAATAAACTGGAGACGTGATCGTTGAAATATGTTCGGGTTACTCCAACTTGAAATTTAGACTACGTACTTGAAATTTTCAAACCCGATCATTAGGGTTGGGGGGGGGGGGGGGGGGGGGGGTGAAATGGGGTTATCTCGGACATCACCAAATAAACTGGAGCTGATTGATAAGAGATAGGTTTGAAATACTCTTACTTGAATCGCAAACTACTTCAAGATTTCCAATATAACCCATAGAGGGTGTTATTGGGGGGGGGGGGGGGGGGGGGGGGTGAAATGAGGTATCTTGGACATCACTGAAAAAAACTGAGGACCTGATTGATTAAATACGTTAGGAATACTCTAACTTAAATCACAAACTACTTGAAATTTTCAAATCTGAACCATAACGGAAATTTTTAGGGAGTTTTGGGGGTGGAATGGGGGTATCTTGAACATCACCGAATAAACTGAGGACCTGATTGTTAAAATATGTTTGGATAACAATAATAAACCACAGCTTACTTAGAAATGTTCACTTCCGAAACATAGGGGTGTTTTGGGGGAGGGAGTTTAGAAAGGGGGTTTCATTTACATCACTAAACAAACTGGGGATCTAATTGAGCGAATATGTTTAGATTACGTCAACCTCAATCGCAGGCTATTAACATTTTTTGTAGCCTCAACCATAGGTTGTGGTAAGGAAAAAAAGGGAGGAGATGGTGGGGGGTGGGGGTTAAATGGAATGATTTGGTCTTCACCGAACGAACTAGTGATCTGATGTTCGGACAAATGAAATTGGATTAGTCTGAACGTTCTTTTGGGTTACCTATGACGAATATTTTTAATCTGAAATATGGGGGGTAGTTGTGAAGAGGGAGTGGGGGTTGATCTCAGTAGTTTGGACCTGATATATAAGTAAGTAAGTACCTTCAAGTAAGGACTTTGTTGACTCAGATCCATAGAGGTGTGCCAAAATGTGATGGGTGAGGGCGGGCTTGCATATATTCAAGTCATCCTGTGTAATGCACGGGTGAACCAGCAAGTACATAAATAAACCAATGCCTCAACGTCATTTAAGGGTGGTTGATGATATCGCAGCAACGAAATATATGAAGCTGTAGCTGTAAATATTATTCCTTAGCCACCAAGCACACTTCGTTTATGGGTTGCGTAACGAGTTCTCGTTATGTTCCATATCGTGACGACTCTAGAGTTCATAAGCCAAAGCAAAGACATGAAAATTTCGTAAATTTAATTATAAATTTGCAGCGTTTTAGCGAATTTTTGTAGAAAATGAAGCTATTGCAATGGGTCTGAACATTTTCAAATAAAAATTTTTGAAATATTTCTTTATTGAAATCCATTTGAGGCATTCTGCGACAAATCCCAGAGTTTAACACTTTTTCATGTACTTCATTTATTTGTTTATTTATTTATTTACACATATGTGTCGTTTCAGACGGTAACTCTCCGTAGGGTTGAAATAAAAATCCCGTTCTAAGGCCGAAAAATGCTTTCCAAATGAAAGGATGAGTTTGTTGGCCAGCACTTTTGAGCTCATTAAATTGGTCAAATTTCAAAAAATGTGCTAAAAAAACCACCAAAAATGGCTAAAAAGGCCAGAAATCGTTGAATTTATCATTTTTAGCAGGTTTTCAGCCAAAAATAGATTTTAAACGGTTTAGGACATTAAACAAATTTGCACGAAATTATGCCAAAAAACGTACTTACATTTCAATAATATTTGCTGAAAAATCTATAAAAATTGCGAAAAAAATCTGAAGTCCCAAAATCTTTTTTTAATCGTCAAATTTTATTTAGTACGAGTTTTTTTAACCATAAAATTGGTTTTAACAATTTCTTTGTACTCAAGTTGCTCAAATTTCTATACAATTTAACATATATTATACATTCTATTATTTAAGAAAATTCGCTCATGCGATCATGATTGGAACTTTTCACGATCAGTATGATGTTTATAACAAATGCTAAAACTCCAGTCATAGGTAGGATTCCACTCCATTCTACGGCGTGGAAGATCCTAACTATGCAAGATTGATTCTTCGAATATACGGAACAAAGTGGTATCACGAGTCTAATGGTAGCGATAATGATGTTAATTTTTGTACCGTAATTCTATAATGGTACAAGCAACGTGCGTTCATACAGCGACTTTTTCTCCAGGGAGAATGGAGGAACCTCATTTCGCCATCGCCCATCATCACTCATAATTGCTCCCCTTCATTTGTTCTGGAGTTCATCTTCTGCATGCAAGAATTGTTTACACCTTTTCGTACTTTAAATTTAACAGAATAGCGGCAATTTTTAATATTGATACAAGTTCATTACATAACTATATTCAATTAGAAGGAAAATATTGCCAACTTATTGCGGTTCTTAAAGGGCATACGCCTGCAAGACATGTAACCCCAGTTGGAGGTGAGAAAATTATACCGTTTAATAAAGAATCTTTATTCACAGTTGTGCCACTAATGTGTGTGATAACCATTACGTATCACAAAACCCACTGAGGACAGGGACAATATTACATTGACTTCTATGTGCCCAACACACATTTTTATGTGTTTCCCAAGACCCCTGGATTGCATCTGTGTACATTATACTGACCTCATCATTTATATGTGGCCTGATGAAGAGCGGAGGTTCTTTTTTCCACTCGAATTGCATTGCTTCGCAAATATTGAGGCTGAAAATCTAATGTCTCCGCATCTTGTAACCCGTAAGACCTTCTTGGCTTAGGAACCAAAGTACTTAGCTGGTAACTACTTTTTCATAATACGCAATTAAACCAATACCCCGACGTTATTTAAGGAGGTTGATGAAATCGTAGCAATGAAACATATGAAGCTGTAGCTGTAATCACCATTCTTAGCGACCAAGCACACTTTGCTCATAGGTTGCGTAACGGGGATTTTGTTATGTTCCATATCGTGACGACTTTGGAGTTTAACCAAAAAAAGGTTTATCCAAACCAAAGACGTTAAAATGTCGTAAATTTGTCTACAATTTTGCAGCGTTGTTCGCGATTAGTATGACGGTGTCTCAACCGTTTCGTTCTTCATCGGAGTACCTCAGGGCTCACTCTTGGGACTATGGCTGTTCTTAATATTAATGAATGATATTAAGGAGGAGGCAATATCAGATTTCTATTATATGCCGATGATTTGAACATTTTTATTGAGGTTACGGATCAATCGGATTGCCTTCTACTACAGGACAATCTTGACAGACTTGGCGAGAGGTGTTTGACCAATAGACTTTATTCGAATCTTTCCAAGTGCCAGACGATAAATTTCTCTCTGGCTTATGATAAAGTTTTATCATTTGATTAATTTTTGAGTGGGTGGTCTCTTGAACGACGGGAGGTGGTCAGGGGTTTGGGGGTGCTTATTGATGCCCAGTTGAATTTCTCTGACCATTTGGATTTTGTCTGTAACAAGGCAATGAGGATGATGGGCTTTTTAAAAAGAAGTACCACCGATTGACACCAGGCCTTGACGCTTCTTTTCACTTATCTGGTTCACTAAACTCTCGAGTATTGTTCAGTGGTTTGGTCCCTCTTTACAACCGATGCTAAGGTACAACTGGAAAGAGCCCAGAATAGATTTTTAAGGTTTTTGGCAAACAGAACGGGGTTGGGATGCAACGAAAGTGATCACAAGAGGCTGAGGGGGTTAAGTGGATTGACAATGCTGGATACGAAACGCCAATGGTTAGAAGCCAGTTTCGTGGCTAAACTATTCGGCGGGACTGTGACTTGCGATGTTTCAACTTATTTTTCAAAAAAATGATGTTCTTCCTTTCATTTTCTTTGTTCATATTTATTGTATAATTGTATTCATATAATCATTGTAATCGCTCATACAATTATCGTAATGTGGCTGGAATGTTTGTAACAAATGAACAGCAAGTAAAATGCTAAAACTCCAATCATAGGTAGGTTTCTACTCCATTTTACAGCGTGTTAGATATTAACAATGCAAGATTGATGCGTCGAAGATACGGAACAAAGTGGAATCACGAGTTTAATGGGAGCGATAATGATGTACCTTTCTGTATCGTACACTGTTACGAATCGTTTCTTCTTAACCCGGTACGAGCAACTTGCGTTTATACACCGACTTGTTCTCAAGGGAGGATGGCGGAACCTATCATTTCGCCATCGCCCGTCATCGCCTTCCAGAACTGAAAATTACGGGAGCTGCGATTCCTGGACGGACCACCCGCTCGCAAACCGCGGGAGTCGGCAACGACCTACCTACAGCTGGAAGCCTCTCATTACAGAACGAGCGAATCCGACTACTGGTTCGCCACTCCCATAAATTTTGCCATTGGATAGATGAAATGCAGTCGTGATTAGTTCGCGAGAGTATTTAAACTGATGAATTATTAATATCACGGGCCCCATTCCTGATGCTAAGTTGAAGACAGCCGCATTAAAGAGAAATCAATATGTAAGTTAGATTTACAGGGACTAAAAGGCTGGACGAAAATTAACTCAGTACTGAACTTCAAACGAAAAAAACTCATTATAATATGTCTGGAGGCCAACGATTACACAACTCTCGAAACCAAGAGACTTTGGAATCTTCCTCTCATACAGTCAGATATACAAAGAGGCCCAGAAAACGGGAAATGTTGAAAAAAATACCAAGACTTCAAACGAAAAAAAAAAAAAAAAAAAAAAAAAAAAAAAAAAAAAAATCTTACAGTTATTTCATACTTATATTCTTAAGAGCAATAATATAACGAAAATAAGACCCAGCTGGTCTTACTTCCTCTCAATCACTTCCGGAGCTCCCCAACAGGCTGTATACCAAAATTCAAGGCTCTAGGATTATAGGATAAAAGATAGCTTTTCCTCTCACACTGCAGCTTCCTTCCAGTCACGTCCACAGGCCCCCGAGAGGCTGCGTACCAGATTTCCGGACTCTAGGATGTACATAAGAGAAGTTAGCAAGAGAAGTTTGCACACACATGTAACCTGACTTCCTGTCAATCACTTCCTAAGCCCCCCAAGATGCAGTATGCCGAATTTCAAGGCTCTAGAATTATAGGATAGAAGTTAGATTTTTTGCTCACACTGCAGCTTCCTTCCAATCACTTCCACATGTCTCCAAGAGTCTGTGTACCTACCTACCGAATTTTAGCATTCCATGATGTGCAGGAGAGACTCACAAGAAATCAGACTCCCTCGCAATCACTTCCAGCTGTCCCCAAGAGCTTTTGTACTAAATTTCGTGGCTGTAGGATTTATAGGAGGGAAGTTAGCTTTATTGATCCCACTGCTTATCTGACTTCCCCGCATTCATTTCCATATGTCCTCAAGAGGCGTAACGCTCAATTCGTGACGGATACATATTGACGTAACTTTTGAATCACTTTTCATACTTAAGAACTCGCTTATCGTAGTCTGTTGACTACGAAACTTTCTGAAAGCCAAAACAATTTCTCAAAAATTGTATTGGCAAAAACAGAAAGAGAATTTCATGCCGTGTCCCAAGTAATTGAGATGGCGTCGGAAACTTGATAGAACAACGGAAGCACATCCATGAAATGATGACATTGTCATATTAATCACTGCGTGCAATAATATGACATTGTCATATTAATCACGTTCGTTTTGCAGTAATGCCACCAATCTTGTTCCGTTTCCTCATCTATCCAGTAGTTAATACCCTCAATCCAAATAAGTAATGTTCTAAATTTTAATTTCCTAAATTCGGTAGACGGAATGTTCGAGATAGAAAGTCTGTAACAGCATTGCTCGTTTACAAGAATGCATAAGTTCAAATAAACGCTGTTTTGAAAAATTGCATTTTTTTAAACTAATGACATTTATGTAATTCTCTTTTTGTTTGAAAAAAGACTTGTGGTTTAGCGTTCTTAGTACAAAATTACGTCGTCACTTTCAAACCCATGCTCTCAATAAGGTCTTCTGAAAGTAAGTCTTGGTAACGGTTAATGTATCTTTGGATTGTTAGGCATTGGGAAAAGATTACTAATGGTATCTAGGGGTGGTTAGCGTTGGTTGAGAGAGGTCAGGCCATTGGCTTTCCCAACCATTTCTAGACGTCTCTAACCTTCTTTTTTCAAATCTCTAACAAATCCAAAAATACTATGGCCGGCTATTTTCGGTTCCATTCGGTTCGCACTCAGTAAGGTTCCATAATAATCAAATGTTGATCACCAATTGAAGCGGGTAATTCGAAATTCGATAGGTATGTCCACCGAATCCGAGCACATTACGGGAGAGCTACAGGTTCGGTCATGTTGCGACGCTTGGATGAAGAAGTTCTCGCGATGACAAGAGTCCGTGCTCGAGGCCCGGACCACGTTTTGGGGGCTACAGATCTGGCGCAGATACCGTCATCATGAGATGTAGAGCCATATATCAGCTGAGGAGGCAGTGGTAGGTAGGTAGGTATTCTTCCCTCCCCCAACCCAGAAAACTCAGGCTTCCTATCCAGGCTCCGATCTATCTGGGAACGGCGTGTGAGCGCTCGGTTCTCCCAGGGCCCCGGATTATCTAACCCAGTCTCGAGGAATTTGGGAAATTCGTTGGGTGAAAGTGAGCCCGTAAGTGACTCGAGGAACGCAAAGTAAAAGAGCAACGGAATGACATTTCGAGCTTTATAACCTCGTTTTTTCCCATGGAAACCAGCTACTTCTGCTTTGTCCTCAGAACTTGATTTTGGGAACGCTCTTTACTACCAATCGTTTTACATGTGCAACTTGATCTCGAGTACAGACAACTGACACGGACCTACCGACAGCCACGGAACTAATTTATAAAGAAACCGGTCGATTTATAAATATATATCATGCACACTTACAAAATGTTGCAAGAAATTGAACTATTAAAAGGGACTTTGATATGATTAGGTAGGTACTTTGCAAAATTACAGTAATAATACATTTTTATCTTGAAAACAGTGAATGCGTTTTTGCTTGCAGACCAATTGAAATTACCTCTCAACGCGTCTCAAATGACGGTTCAGCTGTTTACTGTATCACCTCCCGCGTATTTGAGTTAGGCCCACAAATTATTCGTTAGTGAGGTTTAGTATTATAAGTGGGTACCTGCAGTTAGTAGATACATATTATTTTTGTTTAATAAATGTAGTATTGAGATTCAGAGTATATTGACTTACAGCATGAATATTATATTTTGATTGAATTAATCCATTCTAGCTTGAAGATGTAGATAATAATTGAAAGTAAACACCTTGATGTGTTACATGACTTTAGGAAACTACATTAATCCCCTCGCATTAAAACTGCTATACAAGTCAAATAGAATCAAAGTAAACGAGAGACCGTTTGAAAATGTTTATCCTTACATCAAGGAAAGAAGTGATTTATGAGGAAGATTGGCATGAAACGCCACGATAATACGAGACCTGCAGCTGAACTAGTGTCTGGGGGTAATAGATTTTGAAATTGCTAAAACTGTGGCCCACAGAGGTCAAATTCAAGGAAAAAAGAACTGTTACCGATTAAACAAAAATATTATTGCTTAATGACTCAAGTAGGAGTCTATAAATTTTTTAATCCATTGTTTTAAATTAATGGACATATTTTCTGGGTATTCGAGGAACGGACAGAACTGCTGGAAGTAATGGTTGAGGTTGTAAGTGATACTAAGTTCGACAAATAAAGCTGTTTAGTACAGGGGACTGCAGGCTGAACCAAGGCTCGTTGTATCGTGATGCCCGTTGCTTAGGTGATTATCGTAGGGCATTCTCACGCTCGAGACTTGGTCTGCAAAATGATCGTATTTATTAGAATAAATTAGAAAATTGATGCTAATGTGTATATTCGAAAAACTGTTTAGCCAGGTTTTGACAATACAGCCACGCGATCCATAGCTTAGAAGATACATAAAATACCAAAAAACTCTTCGACAGAGAGTGTTTAGGTGAATAAAACGACGGCGGAGACCAGGAGAGCGACCGAAAGCAACATCCAGGCCACACGGAAAGCCAGGTGAGGGGAAAGATTTTTTTTTTTTTTAACAAGAAACTTTATTGTGGTTGGCCACTATTGAGTGTGCTTATAAATGCGGTGTACGTATAAATTAGAACATGGCACACGTAGCATTAGTACTCCCTCTGGAAAGATAATGATGACATTTCGAATGGAGTTGAAAGCTTAAAGGTAAGGAGATTTGAAAAGTTCGTGAAGGCTGATGGTGTGCCAGGAATTGAAACTAGGTACACAAAATGTGTAAGACATAGGGATAAGAAATGATGATTGTGAGTGAGAATGAGATTTAGATGACCAGTACTGACGGATATTTGACTTCGAATTCTAATTATGTTGCAAAATAATGACTACTTATCCAGTTTTTAATCAAAACTGAAGTTGTTTACTATTGTGAATAGAAAGTTTAGGATTGTCCGACTTCAAAATATTGGATACCAAATAATTGGAACAGTACTGCAGTTTAGTAATGATAAATCTACTTCTTAAACATTTCGTCAATATCGAAAAAAAAAAAAATCAAATTAAAATATCTGGTTTTTATGGCTACGAGAAATAGTGAGTCAAAACGTTTTCTAGCCTGAAACGTTTTCTATAAGGCAACGAAATAATCATGTTTGATAGATGTGACATTTGCGCATGCGCAGAGTACGTTATTGATTAGTGAAAAATGAAAGTGATAGAGGGCCATCAAACGCCAAACTTTTGTATTCCCTGAAATTTTCATCAAAATCGGATGAAAAATGTAGAAATTAGGCTTGTTATAAGGATTTCACAGTCGGGCATTCGCGGCAGCAACTATTGATACAATCATGTTGAAATTTATATGGAATGATTAAATCGTCTTGTCCCAACTACTACTGAGTTCAGGAGAGATTGAAAGACTAGTGCGACAGAATGTTATTCTTAATGGAATTTACGTATGGGCATGCGTAGATTGAAGCATTGATTTGAGAGCAGTGAAACTCATAGGGAACCATCTAAAACCAAATTTGCACATTTTTTGAAAATTTCATCAAAATTGAATAAAAACTGTAGAAATTAAGTTTGTTACAAGAATTTCACATACGCGCATGCAAAAGCAGCTACTATTGATACAGTCACGATGAAATTTATATGGGATGATCAAGTCGTCTTTTTTCAACACTTCCCCTCAACAAATTAAGGTTGTTAAAAGCTTGCTTTGCGGTTGCCACTCCTTTAAGCTCCAATATCGCTTGCCGAAGGTAATTTTTATCATATTTACTTATCTCAGACCGCCAGGTCTGCTCCATGTCTACACTACCACTGACAACCTGAATATCCAGGATTATTACAGACCCATCGGGCTTGATGGCAACGATATCCTGCATCTTGCTCCTTTTTGACTTCCCAACCGCTGGATGACAAGCGCCTGTGATCTGCTTGGCAACCGCATCGTGTCGTAGAATGCGGCTTGCGTGAGTACGAGGACGCAGCACATGATAAAGGCTCTCATTTTTACCTCTACAGATACCACAAAGTGTGTCTACTGTCCCGCCACCACTCCTTGAACACCTCACTAAGGTGGCTAATGTAGCCCCAACGGACGGCGTGAAAATGGCGATAGTTGCGAGTTCCAATGCCCTCTGAAGCCCATTTCAGCAACTGGGAAGAAATGAAGGATTCAGAACACAGTCGGAGCTCTTTAAAATCTACTGACTCATGCAGCGCAGCAGTGAACTCAGCAGACAGCTGGATTTCGGAGGAGTTGGTGTTGCCAGGTCATGCCACAACAACTGCTGCCTGATGAAGCCCAGGTCAGCAGCAACGCAGGCGACCCCCTGAGCCCCTAATCTCGAGCCCCTAACGGCAAGCTGGCGCTGGTGGCTTAAATATGGGATGCTGGCTGAGAATGAAACAAGACTGAGCCCGTGTCTCCTGACCGGTGTGTGAATGTAGGCACCTGGGACACCAGGTGGGAAGCCTAGCCAAGAGCGCATAGCAGAGGAACTTCATGATCAACTCAAGCAGCCTCCATGAAGTAAGACTACCAAAGACTAACACATAAGTTAGCTTTGGTAGTAAGTACGTGCGAAGGAGGCGCAGCTTCTTCTGCGGGTTGAATGAAGCCAGATGTTTTATTACTTTCAGGCGAGTCATGAATGGGTGTAAAAAAATTTGAATAAGAACTTAGCTGAGATCGCAAAGATATTTGTTGATAATCCTCAGGTTTTAGGTCTATGCTTTGCACTCAACGTTGATGATGGCTCCATCCTACAGCAACATTGAACCGGATGAGCCAAGATTCACTACCAGGATTTGTGCAGTTTTATTCATCCAAGAGGGGCAGCGGTGCTCCGTCTTCCTTCATAAGGCTGCCCTCTTCTTGGTCAGTATATTTCGATTCATATTTCGGAAGCGTCTTCTTGTGTGGCGAATCGTCTCCATTTTTGTTCCAGCACGTCGACCATCTATCTTTTGAAAGCTGAGAACTCTTGGAGGAGAACTCATTCACAGGAGGTGATGAGTGGAATGAAAGAAGCACGGATGTCTGCTGCACCCTCATCATATTTGCACTCTTTCTCTCGCGCAGCATTTTCAGCGATGTCAGGCTACTGGCGGGCTGCATAGGAACCAGCGTATATCACGCGGATGTCAAAAAATACGCTTTTTCCCATATCCCTTGCCCCGTGTACCGTAACATCTTTAATCAGCCCATGTGAACTATTTTCAGATTCCCGCATTATGGGTTCTACTGATACTACTCCACATGCTAGCCTTGCTATGTCAGCCGCTACATCTCAAATATGCCCATGCTTAATTAACCCCTCTAGTTGGCAGTTGAGTGCAGTGCAGTTAAGTGCAGTGTGTGAATGGAAACACGTACAAACACAGTAAAATGCAACGATCTAAATGAAAATATTTTTCCTTCCTAGAAATAAAGCTTATTTATAACTTATTAAAACATGGCTTTTTATTATTAGAACTTTCGCTACACCAGAACGTTTCGTTACCAGTGGGGATGACGTAGGTGCTTTATTTCTATTTCATTAATATTGTTTCTGCAGATTCCTACGCGTTTGTACCTACTTATACTTACATACTTGTACTCCGTTCATTAATTAAGTATCTATAGAACAGTGGGTTGCATAGAGGGACTATTTAATACAGAAATAACAAAATTTGGTAGTAATTTGCAACGTATCGGAATATGAAACACCCAATTGTTTTACTTATCATGCAAAATGATTTTAAAACTTGATTATTTCACACATCATGTTGAGAAGAAAAACTGTTCAGATTTCTTTATCTGATATTTGAGATTTACTGATCGTGAAAATGAAATCGTGAAATAACTGTGTGAAGGATGGGGGAAATCGAAAAATGAAAGGTTCATTGCGAACGCTTGTAAGAATAAACGGAATCTTAATCGCCTATAGCGTCAAAGTAAATTTATTGTATCGTCGCTATACACAACTCCTATCCATTGAGGTGGACTGGAGCAATGATTGTTCACAAACAGGAGGTATTATTTGAAGACGGGAGCTCAGTTCACCATTGAAGAATGCAGTGTTTTCCTTGGGGTGCTAACTCCCTCGAATAACAAGGCAGTTAACGTCTCATTAGCGGCCCCTTCCCGACTCGTCGTTAGCGGTCGAAACAAAAATGATACTCGCAAAAAAAGAATAAAAGTGGCAACTTCTCTTCAACCTCGTCTAAGAGCGAGTTTGGGAGTCAGTTTTAGGGAGGCCACCGATTTGGACGGCCATGGCAAAATGTCACTAATTTTAGAAAAACAAAGAAAGAAAGAAAGAGAGAGAGAGAGAGAGAGAGAGAGAGAGAGAGAGAGAGAGAGAGAGAGAGAGAGAGAGAGAGAGAGAGAGAGAGAGAGAGAGAGAGAGAGAGAGAGAGAGAGAGAGAGAGAGAGAGAGAGAGAGAGAGAGAGAGAGAGAGAGAGAGAGAGAGAGAGAGAGAGAGAGAGAGAGAAAGAAAGAAAGAGAGAGAGAGAGAGAGAGAGGGGGGGGGACTCTTCCCATCTCAAATTTTATTCGTTTACGTGTAATATACGTAATTTATTGTACGTACTATTTATTGGCTTCGAAAGACGTTAAACTGTGGATTTATCATCTGAACGTATTAAGCCAGTAAATCAACAAGAACGCTACTTAGCCAGCACTAAACCTTAAACTCCGATCTTATTAGGCTACTGCCGAAGGAAGAATCGATTGAGAATCGTGGACTGGGCAGCGTCGACAAAATTTGTCACACGCATACCCAAATGGGTGGCACTCACATGCATCTATGACTTTTTCACGGATTCGGTCTTAGAATGGTCTGAAACGAATTGTATTCGGTTACTTTTTTCAAGCTTGGGTTGTCCCATATGTACCTCCCTAGTTCTATTCCACCAGTCTTGCCTATATGACCTAGCTTCAGAGAAACGTCCTGGTAGAGATAACAAGAGTTATTCCGAATGGAATGGATGGCAGTACTAGTCTCACCTTGCTTTTATACCCGTCTACCTGCTCTTGCGCATGCGTGGATGGCAAAACAGTAGAGGAAGGCAAACTACTCGTAGGTCAGACTCGGGCTGCGCTCTGTATTTATTTAGGAAACCACAACTAACGCATAAAAGTTCGTACCACCATTCAAACTGTCAACGAAAGTGTGCCACACAACGTTAGCAAAAAGGCAAACATGATGTCTTTACCTTGAGTTTAAGTAGAAAGTAGAGAGTTGCACAGAATTGTTTGGCAAAAATATTACCAGAAGAAGAAACGAATGCATTTAAAACTATAGAGCTAATCTTAAAGAAAAACGTAGGTTTTTTCTGATTTGATTGTTATTTTTCAATTAGAACTGTCAACGTTTCATATTGCCGACACAAAAGACCCATAAAAATATTATTGATGAGTTGACGGCAAAACAGAGCGTGACGGGACTGTTGTTATCATTTGAATAATATTGTTTTACAGATGAAGTAGTTTACAATTCTGTTCCTTCACGAGCCATTAGATTAATCGGGGATTCATTGGATGATCGTGTAAATTGATCCATTTCGTTTCATAATAAACGACAATCTCTTGAATCAATGACGCAATGGAATCAAAGTTCATATGTTTAGAATGTTAAGTATTCCAAATGTACAGGGTATTTTAACCACATCTTTTTTAAAATCTAATTTGATTAGTTACTTCTATTTTATTTTGATTTGAAAATTTGAAGTATTAAAGCTGTGCAGGTAAAAGGATTACTTTAAGTTTTTTGTTGGAACTAATGAGAGATTTGAATTGAGAGAGAGAGAGAGAGAGAGAGAGAGAGAGAGAGAGAGAGAGAGAGAGAGAGAGAGAGAGAGAGAGAGAGAGAGAGAGAGAGAGAGAGAGAGAGAGAGAGAGAGAGAGAGAGAGAGAGAGAGAGAGAGAGAAATTTGCGATGCTCGATTCACTCTTTATATGGATACCATAAATAGTTAAATAGTTCTTGAATGATTTCGAGGGCATCCACTACTATTAGTACCAATAAGTGCCATAAAGATAATATGATCGAATTCCGTTTAAAATTGTGTAGCTATACCAAAGTCATCCTTATTCAGACGAACCACCTTTGGTGTAGAAAGGAGGAGCTGTAAATAAAGCTGGGAGGGGGTAAATGTGCGAGAATTACGCTGGTACAGCTGTGTAAAAATCCGGAAAAATCGTATTTATCAAAAAAAAAAAAAAAAATGCACTGACTCCATTTTGTATGGTTCCGAGGACGTCGGGTGGTAGGGGAGGGGGTAAATTCTAGAATTACGCTAGTACAGCTGTGTAGAAATCCAGAAAAATCGTTTTAATCTGCTAAAAAATGGCCAGAATCCATTTTTTATTGTTTCAAGGACGTCGGGTGGCAGGGGAGTTGGTAAATGCAATAATTAGGCTAGTACAGCTGTGTAATAATCCGAAAAAATCGTTTTTATCTGCTAAAAAAGGCACTGAATCCATTTTTCATGGTTCCAAGGACTTCGGGTGGGAGCGGAGGGGGTAATGCGAGAATTAAGCTGGTACAGCTGTGTAAAAATCGGAAAAATCTTTATTATCTGCTATAAATGCGCTGAATCTATTTTTTATGAATCCGAAGACGTCAGGTGGTAGGGGAGGGGGTAAAGGCGAGAATCACGCTAGTACAGCTGTGTGAAAAGCCGGAAAAATCGTTTCCATCTGCTAAAAAATGCACTGAATACATTTTTCATGGTCCCAAGGACTTCGGGTGTTAGCGGAGGGGGTATAGGCGAGAATTATGATGGTACAGCTGTGTAAAAATCCGAAAAAATCTTTATTATCTGCTAAAAAATGCGCTGAATCCATTTTTTATGAATCCGAGGACGTCGGGTGGTAGGGGAGGGGGTAAAGGCAAGAATCACGCTAGTACAGCTGTGTAAAAATCCGGAAAAATCGTTTTTAACAGCTGAAAAATTCGCTGAATCCATTTTTCATGGTGCCAAGGACATTGGGTGGTAGGGAATGGGATAAAGGCGTGAATTTCGCTAGTAGTACAGCTGTGATCTGGAAAATCTTTTTTATCTGCTTTAAAATGCGCTGAATCCATTTTTCATCCGAGACGTCGAGTGGTAGTGGAGGGGGTAAATGCGAGAATTAGGCTAGTACAGCTGTGTGAAATCCGAAAAAGTTTTAATCTGCTAAAAAATTAACTGATTTTTTCATGGTTCCGAGAGTAGCGGAGTAAAGGCGAGAATTACGCTAGTACAGCTGTGTAAAAATCCGGAAAACCGCGAACTTGTCCATTTCCAATTTTAAAACTTGTCTAACTAAGAGTAACTAAACGCAACTAACTCATCTAATTAACTAATCCAACTAACTTATGTATAGAACCAACAAGAAAAAAAAGCTGAATAATAAAAACGAATAGAAAAAAAGCGAAATAAACGATCTAAATATGTAAGGGCGAACGTAAATTGATGGGAGTAAAAACTGGTATAGACCGTCTGATCTAAATGAATAAACTGCAACAAGAAATGCGTTTTCTAGTATTGGAGGGTATGGGCAAAGTGAGGAGTGAAACCTTGCGAGTGTTCTCAAAAAGCGAAGGGAGAGAGAGAGAGAGAGAGATGTTGAAAAACGTGAGAGAGATAATCTAGAGAGAGAGAGAGAGAGAGAGAGACGTCCGAGCCAAAGTTTAAAATTCGAAAATGTTGAGCTTAAGAGATTGTCATTAAAATTTCAGCATAATGTCTTGTGTAATGATTCAAGCCGCCAAATCATTCACCTCTTTGCGTTTTAAAAAGTGATGAAATGATAACTACATATTCAGTGTGGTGCTTGGAAGGACCAATATTATATTATATTTTTTTTTAACTTCTAGCTATGGAAAAAGGGACCTAATACACATTTAGCGCTAAATTACAGGAGTATTTTCAAGTTTTTTTCAACATTGATATTTTTCACATACTTCCTGACCTTCGAACGATTTGAAATGACCTACAGTGAAGTTTTTCGAAAGAGTTTCAAACTTCTAGCTATGAAAACAGCACCTAACACACATTTAGCGCTAAATTACGCGAGTATTTAAAAATTTTTCAACATTAATATTTTTCACATACTTCCTGACCTTCGAACGATTTGAAATGTTAACCACACCTACAGTGAATTGATTCAAACTTCTAGGTATGAAAACAAGGCACCAAACCCCATTTAGCGCTGAATTCCATGATTAAATAAAGTTTTTTGAACAGCAACACGTTTCCATAACCATCACCACCCAACGTCATCAGAAACATGATAAATGGATGTGATAAAAACAATGTTCCCCGATTTTACGCAGCTCTACTAGCGTAATTCTCGCATTTTCCCCTACTCCTGCCACCCAACGTCCTCGGAACCATGAAAAATGGATTCAGCATTTTTTAGCTGTTAAAAACAAATTTCTGGATTTTTACAGATCTGTACTTGTGTGAGTCTCACAGTCACCCCCTCCCCTACCACCCGACATCCTCAGAACCATAAAAACTAGAGTCAGCGCTATTTTTAGCAGATAAAAACGATTTTTCCGGATTATTTATAGCTGTACTAACATAATTCTCGCATTAACTCCCTCCCCTATCACCCAAAGTCATTGGAACTATGAAAAAAGGAGTCAGCGGATTTTTTAGCTGTTTGAAAACAATTTTTCCTGATTTTTACACAGCTTACTAGCGTATTTCTAGAATTTACCCCCTCCCCTACCACCCGGCGTCCTTGGAACCATAAAAAAATGGAGTCAGCGCATTTTTTAGCTGATAAAAAACAATTTTTCCGTATTTTTACACAGCTGTACTAGCGTATTTCTAGCATTTACCCCCCCCCCCTACCACCCAAAGTCCTTGGAACCATAAAAAATGAGGTCAGCGCATTTTTTAGCAGATGAAAACGATTTTTCCGGATTTTTACACAGCTGCACTAACGTAATTCTCGCAGTTCCCCCCCCCCCCCCCCTACCTTCCGACGTCCTTGGAACGATGAAAAATGGAGTCAGCGCATTTTTTAGCTGTTAGAAACGATTTTTCCGGATTTTTATACAGCTGTACTAGCGTGATTCCTGCATTTTCCCCTTCCGCTACCACCTGACGTCCTTAAAACCACAAAAAATGGATTCAGCGCATTTTTTAGCAGGTAAAAACGATTTTCCAGATTTTTACACAGCTGTACCAGCGTAACTCTAGCATTTTTACCCTCCCCTACCACCCGACGTCCTTGGAACCATGAAAAATGGAGTCAGCGCATTTTTTAGCTGTTAAAAAACGAATTTTCCGGTTTTTTACTCAGCTGTACTAGCGTAATTCCTGCATTTACCCCTTCCGCTACCACCCATTGAAATTCTTGAATGATTTCGAGGGCATTGAAATTATAATAACAACGAATTTTCATGATGTTTTCAGAAAAATACCAATAGCGCCTATGAAAGTAAGGTAAATATCGGAAAAATAGTGTGAAGCCTCGCAACAAATGTATATATTGGTGAAGATTATACGCTTCACTGCTTATAGATAGTCAGAATATTTCTTGAAAATTTACCTCAGTTCAGTTTGAGGAAAGGCCTATGGATTTGGGGGACTTGAAATCTTAATTCGGGTCGATTACATAACGCCCCATCTACCGTCCATGGAGCTGGGAAAATTAAATTATGTCGTACTGTTTAGATGCGATGGAAAGTACTGTTGAGTGGGACTTGTAGAATGATTGGAAACGGTACATAGATCTTTAAGGGTGGATAAAGCGGGTGATTTGAAATGTGTTGGGGGTGTTGCTCGCTTCGCTCGCTCGGTGTGGGATGTATAGATGCGATGGTATATACTCCCCATACCATCGAGACCTAAAATCCATAGTTCGGGTGGGGGTGGAAAATTTGAAAATTGCTTACAATCCATTTCAATTGACAGTCCGAAAGTAATGGGGGAAAAATAAAAGGGGCAAAACGAAAATAATGAATTGCAGTGTAATACATTGCTACGTTTTCTATGGGGGATAACGAAAAGTTTATTAGGTTAAATAAAGAAATTCCATAAATCTGCGTAGAAGGGATATCCAATAAGATTATGTGGAACCACGAAAAGTTTAGTTTTAAGAAAGTTCAGTAATCAGTAATCCAAGAAGATCGTAGACTCCTCCCGCTCAGCTGTTTGGCCATGCATGGAGCGGACAGACAAACAAACTGACGAAGTTTCATTTTTATAATATAATAAGATAGAGATTATAAAAGAGATGTTTAACTACGGTGACATCATTCTCACGCGATCATCTTGCGGTCTCTCTCGTATAATTTACCGAGAAAAATGCTACACTAAACAATGGGGCTCCGAACACGAAGTCCGAACACGAGAAGCTCGAGGTAGAGCGCAGCACGTAAACAAGGACTTTACCAATCTGCTCTCTTTTTGTTGCCTGTAAAGGCAGTCACAGCGGTCACAAGTTGTTTTTGATTTTGCCGGGTTTTATTTGTTTGTGTGTATCTCTTTATTATCATAATTTATTTAATGATAATATAATTCTCTTGCTTGACCAGTTCAAATGAGATTGATACTGTAAGAAACGAAAGGTAGTGCGAAAAAGAGTGACTCAAGGTATCAACACGGGGAAAATCATCGCCCGCAAAAAATCCCGAAAGTCGCAAAAATCCCTCTCTTCAAACGAAGAAGGCCACTCTTTCTTTTTTTTTTTTATCTAACCACGTTTTTTGACACACTTTCGCAATTTAAACGAATATGGTTTGAAATTTTTGGATTTTTCTGTTGGTCAGGGTAAAAAAAAAAAGAAAGGAAATCGGCCGGATAGGACGTAGGACGGCCGTACTAACTCCTAACTCCCATTAGATTTCGTGAATTTATTTAATATATACGATTCTAAATCTGCGATAACGAATGAGGGTGGTTATTTGAAAAACGCGAGATTAGAGCCGTAGCAACTTTATGGCGCATAACAATCAAAATTTGAGTTCACCATTAAGTAGCACTTGACAAACCATAGCTGTAATTGATCTCTGAGGTCTCACAGAAATCTCAAGTTTTGAAAAAGTAAATTAATTAATTAAAAATAAAAATCAATAAATAAATACATAAATAAATTTTTAAAAAAATCTTTGATTTCGACAGATTCCTTCGAGTGATAGAAGCTCAAATTTCAGAAGAAGAAAAAAAAAAAAAAATTAGTGAATAAAACTGATATTCTGAATTCGATCGTGCGGGCAGAATATTTCATAAAAACAGTTTCACTGAGATTAATTAGAATGAATTTGGCTTTTTAAATAAGAGTGCATGTAAAATTGCAAAAAATTTTACAATTCATTGGTTTTGCTGAATATTCATGAATACAAGTTGAAATGCGATTTTCAATTTCAACTTTTGATAATTTTCAAAAAATCAAACTTGAAAATCGTTGCTTCTAACAACAGGGGAAATCATCGTGCCAAAGTCAAAATCGATCTAAATTTTCACTTGATGGGAAATATGGAATTATGGACATATTTTCATACATTAATTAGTCCATAAAATAGAGTACAAATGAATAACTTAATGCACTTCACTACATGTGATGTAGTTCATTTTACACTAGTGACGAAATATCATAATTATTGAGAACTATTTATATATTCTGTAGCGTCACATTTGTATGGTGACGATTCCTGCGTGACACAAATTTGTAGGTGACTATAAACGTACTTATCCATCATTCAGAATACTAAAATCTATACAGTTCTATTCAATTCACTGAAAAACATGCATTTTGTTATTAAGGTACCAGGAATGTAACGATAGTATTAAATTTTGAGCATTCTGACCGTTGATTCTTAATGATGGGTTCACTTGCTCGTGAATTTTTTAAGATGATACCAGAGTCAATACAATTTTTGCAGTTTTTAACAAATTAAGGATTCGTTCAAAAATCATATTTGATAAAAAATCTGCTAAAATGTTGATTTTGGAATTTTGTAATATTAATAGTAAGCCATTTATAAGGAGGTCAAACAGAAATGGGTTTCTTGGCTAATAACAACGGTCTGTAACCAATGGGAGAAAATTATTTAAACTTTTTGAATAACCGAACTTTTTTATTCTAAATTTTTATTAAATTAAAATTAAAATTTGTTGAATGCTCTACTTTTGACTATTTTTGGAAAGGGCTCGAATGAAACTGTTTTTTTGGTCGATAACAAAGGTTTGATCGTTGAGAGAGAAATCAGCTGAGAGAGATGTTTTCGGTGAGGAGTTTGGGCTACATTTTTATAAAAGTTTGAATTTCGCAATCTTGAATTTTGGCATATTGACAGTACAATTTGGGAAGGGATGAAAATGGATTTTGTGATAACGAACGAAAACCTGTCGGACTTTTTCTTTGAGGAGTATGGGAAAATTTGTTATAAAAGTTCGAATTTTGGAATCTTGAAGTTTGAAATTTGGCCCGAAATATTTTAGAAGGGGTTGAGCAAAAATGG
Organism: Adelphocoris suturalis; assembly: GCA_030762985.1. NCBI lineage: Eukaryota > Metazoa > Arthropoda > Insecta > Hemiptera > Miridae > Adelphocoris > Adelphocoris suturalis. The sequence goes on along the minus strand of CM061042.1, from coordinate 59,058,098 downwards.
TTTTCCTGTGCGAAAACGAAGGAATACCTGTAGGAACTGTTCTGTGAGGAGTGTGGACAATTAAAAAAAATAAAATAAAAATAAGCGTTCAAACTTCTGAATTTTTGAATTTTGTAATTTGGATCGTTAAATTTGGGAAGGGGTTAGACACAAATGGTTTTCCTGATTGATAACTAACGAAAATCTGCCAAGACTGGTCTTTGAGAAATAGGGCAAAACTTGTATACCTAAAAGTACAGATTTTGAATCTTTAAATTCTTTAATTCGAACCGTCAAATCGGGAAGGGGCCGAACAAAAACAGGTTTCCCGAGTGATTACTAATGAAAACCTTCCGGAATGGTTTTGTGAAATATATGGGCAAATTTTCCTATTATTTTTCGAATTTTGGAATCTTGATTTTTGTAATTCGGACCGTAAACATTAGGAAGGAGTCGAACAAAAATGGTTTTCCTGACTTATAACGAACGGAAACCTGCCGAAACCTATCTTTGAGAAATGGGGCAAAACTTGAGTATATAAAGGTATAGATTTTGGAAACTCTAAATTTTGTAATTCGGACCGTAGAATTTGGGAAAGGGTCGAACAGAAATAAGTTTCCTGTGTGATAACGAATGAAAACCTCTAGAACTGTTCAGTGAGGCGTATTGGCAAAGTTGTTATAAAAGTTCAAATTTAAAAACCTCTGAATGTTGTTTATTGGGCTATCGAATTTGGATGGAAAAGGGCCAAATAAAAATGGCTTTCTGGGCTGATAACGGAAGTTCGATAATTTGGAGAAAAATCATATTGGTGAGAAAACCTGCGGGAAATATTGTGCGAGGAGTTAGGACAAAAGTTTTAAGAAAATTTAAATTTCGAAGATTTGATCATTGTAATTTGGATTATTAAATGTAGGAAGGCAGCCATTGAAATAGATTAATTTTCTGATAAGGTAGGTTCAATAATTGGGAGAAAAGTCAAAATTTGAGAGAAAGTTGTGAGAAATATTTTGCGCAGAGTATGGGAAACATTTTAAAACGATTCGAATATCGAAATCTTAGGAAGTTGTCATTTAGACTGTCAAATTTCAGAAGGCGTCGAACAAAAGTGTTTTTCCCAAACGATAACGAAACCGAATCATCTGTGGAAAATATCTAGTGAGGAGCATGGACAAAATTTTATCAAATTTAAACTTCGATTTTGGATGTAGTATTTTGGACAATCGAATTTGCAATGGGGTCCGACAAAAATGGTTTTCCAGGCTGATATTCAAAGAAATCCTGTTGAAACTGTACTGGGAGGAGTATGGGCAAAATTTGTGTTGCGGTTCAAATTTTTAATCTTTGGATGTTGTAATTTGGACCATTAAATTCAGTGATGGATCGAGTAGAAGCGATATTTTTGGCTGATAAAAAGCGTTCGTAACTGTGACAGTGACATTTCGGCCAAAAATGGAAAAAAATCAAAATAATGGAACGAAAATAAAAAAATAAAAATTGGAGTACTCACGTAAAAATAGTGGCGGCGACCATAAGTAAGACTAGAGATGGCATGTTGAGTGGCAACCCCTTGTAGGGGTCATGTTGCTCGGTGATCACACTCAATAGTTCTATCTCACTCTAGCTCCCTCTCTCTGGGCCGAGGGCACCCCCTCCCCTCCCCGCACCCCCTCCTCAAAATTCGTACCCTCCCCTCGAGGGCGGCGGGGAGGGGGGTCGTCCTCCCCTCCGGACCTCCCCGACAAGGAGGGTGGAGCCCGGGGGGAGGAGTCCGAGGGGATTTCCTACTGTCGTAACTACAATGAAGAGAGAGAGAAAAAAAGTGGGATGTACGTCGCGAAGGGGACCAACAGGGGGTGAGGGGGCCAACAAGGGGTGAGACAGAGGGGGAGGCTTTCATCTACCCCTACTACCGCGATTTCGCGGGGGTGTCTCCGCGGGAGTGTGTCGCATCCTTTTGATGTTCACGAATTACTTCTCGATAAAAACGTTTCCACCCACGTGCTTAATCACCGCAAAGAATGTCCCATTCTTGTTCAAAGACCGAAAACAGCTGAGACGATTAAGTGAGTGGGCACTTAAAATTAAACCCCATTCACATAGATCGATCAATTCCCATTGAACCTCGACAACTTCAAAAGACAACTGAGAACGACATGATAAGGGGTATCAAATTCATCTTACAATTCAACAACATTTAAATTTTAAAAATTAAAGAAATTTACCTCATCCTCTTCAAAATGAAATGCTTAAAATCAAGGTAAATCAGGAGAGGTAAATACTGAACATATCTATACTGCAATATTGTAAATTACAAATCATTTACCGAGGATTTTTGTCTCATTACTGTTTACAATCACAATGATTATATTGTGATTTTCGGAATGCAATTTTTATGCAGGGAACCTTTGGGTGAAAAAAAAAAAAAAGAAAAAAAAGAACCCGTGAAGAGGTGCTTTGCAGTTTGATGGTCAAGAGTTCGTCAATTTAACGTTAAATCGATGTTAAACACCACAATTTTGAGCACAAAATGTGTACTGTATGTAGCCCTTGAGATTTTAAAATGTTGTTATTTGGTTATTGTTTAATGGTTTATTTTTATTAGTTTTTTTAGTTATTTAAATATTGGTGTTTGAAAAACTGGAACGTGAATGACATCAGCAGGGTGGAGTTTGTGTTGATAACGCTGATTTATTTTGTCCTGGCGCGCCGAATCGCCGAACTTCTGATTGGACAGCGTGCTTAAACTCCGTTATGCAAAATCGGATTAAAACGAGTATTGGGTTGGTGAAAGATGCCGAGGGTTCACCTTCGAGATTAATGTTGACGAGTTGGGCAAATCTCCATTAAATAATTTGTTGGTGAAAGTGGACCTAATTAGTGTATAATTGAGGGGGTTGATGAGGGGGGTGAAAGGGGTAGCGGGGGTGTGTCAGGATACCAACAGAGGTTGAGACAGGAGGCCAACAGGGGGTGAGACAGAGGGGGAGGCTTTCATCTAGCCCTACTACCGCGATTTCGCGGGGGTGTCTCCGCGGGGGTGTGTCGCATCTATTTGATGTTCACGAATTACTTCTTGTTAAAAACGTTTCCACCCACGTGCTTAATCACCTCAAAGAATGTCCCATTCTTGTTCAAAGACCGAAAACAGTCGAGACGATAAAGTGAGTGGGCTCTTAAAATTAAACCCCATTCACATAGATCGATCAATTCGCATTGAACCTTGATAGCCTCAAAAGACAATCGAGAGTCACATGATAAGGGATATCGAATTTACCTAATTCTCTTCAAAATTAAATGTTCAAAATCAAGGTAAATCAGTAGAGGTAAATACGGTGCATATCTATACTGTAATATTGTAAATTACCAATCATTTAGCAATCATTTTAGTTTTATAATGTAACATCTCATTACTTTTTAAATGAGTGTAAAATGATTATTCTTTGATTTTCGGTATTACACAAAGATTTATTATTTCTGTATTAGATAGCCTTTTTGTGAAGATCATGGGTATATAATTATTAAGCCCCGTATATGGTAACCTGTATTAGATAGCCCTTCGCCGCAGAACACTGGTCTAAAAAAATTACCTACCACACCGAGTCTAAGGTGCATTATCGAAATATAACTGATGTTCTATCAGAAATACTGGGAGCTGATGTGAGGTTGGTGATTGAAAAGTTCGAAGAATCTATGAAGAACTTGAAGGACGTTTCGCTGATCGATTGACAAAATCAGGAGATTGCAATGGCGAGAGGATCAAGCTGAGGAAACGAAGCCCACGAAACCAGTGAGGAAGGCGTCTTGCGAATACTTTCTTATAATGTTAACGGTAGGTATTTATAAAAAGGTTGAAAACTGTCACTTTATTAACTTTTTGAGAGATTATGATGTGTTGATGTTATTGGAAACGCATGTTGCTGAGGATGATAAAGCTAAGTTTTTAGTGATGTTGAAGGATTACAATGGCAAATGGATACCGGCTGAAAAAGTGCCGAAATTCGGTAGAGCCGGTGGTGGAATGTACATAGGCTTTTAGAAAACACTGTCAAAGCAAATAAGTTGGTTAAAGCTGATAGATAGAAATGTCTTAACACTAAAGCAAGGGCTTAACAAAAATAGCATAATTCTAGTTCCTGTTTATTTAAATGGTAAGGTATGGGATAAGGAGTTAACGATCTTTGCGACCCTATACCTATTTGCAAGAGATAGGATAACTTTTGATCTAAAAACTAAAAATGTTACACACTAAAAATATTAAAATCAAATGACCTAGCACGACACACATAGTCATAAATTCAGATCTAACCTACAAATAATACCTAATTAATAAATCACTATTAGCGTCATTGTTGGCTAAGATTGTACTAAAAAAGCCTACTCAGCTGATTACGAATGAGCCAATCATTTTAATAGTCTCCTTATGTCCCTGGGAGTCTCCCTATCAAATCTCAACTTTCTAAGATGAACAGGAGAGAATTTTTCTCACTCAACTGATTTGGAAAAAGCCAATAACTTCAATCGTCTCTTAGTGTCCCAGAGAGTCTTCCTATCAAATCTCAACTGAGTAGGATAAACAGGAGACAATGTAGTTCATTTAGCTCAGTAAGAATGAGCCAATCTTTCAATCGATTCCTAATGTCCCAGGGAGTCTCCCTATCAAATCTCAATTTCCTAGGATGAACAGGAGAGTTTTTAGCTCACTCAGCTGATTAGGAAAGATCCAATAATTTCAATAATCTCTTAGTGTCTCAGAGAGTATCCCTATCAAAATTAAACCTCCTAGGGGTAACAGGGGACAATTTAGCTCATTCAGCCGATTGGGGAAGAGCCAATAATATCTATCGTCTCTTAATTTATGTTTCGGAGATTAAATACGATATAAATCATCAGATTTAGGAGCCCATCAGCTTTAGGTGTCCGTCAGCTGATCAGGGGTCTATGCATCGTCTAGTACCTTCTGCTTACATGTGCCTACTACTCAATAGTATACCTACCATGTACCTAGTACCTTCTTTTCACATTATTCGTTCATTATGGTTACTTAGCAATATTAGTATGTAACTTAGTGTAATAAGTCAGCTTTCCTTGACACTACAGGCTTAGGGGTCATGAGATGTTGTGATAAAATGAGAGTATTCCAAAATGTAACGAACGATTTTCCTGGGATGAAAACTACGGGAGTTGCACCTCGCTAGTAAAGCATATTTTGTACGTGAAGATCAATAGAAATAGAAAAATAATCTCAATATCCTTAACTTGCTTTTTGGCTCATAGCATTGATGCGTGTGAAGCGATCGGGTTAGCTAGATTCTAGGTCCAACTGCATCCCAAGTGATTTCGCCAGGGTGTTTTTGGGGGGATGTGTCGCATCCTTTTTTTCACAAATTACTTCTAAAAAAAAAAAAAAAAAAAAAAACCGTTTCCACGTATGTGCTTAAGCACTGCATAGAATTTCCCATTCTTGTTTTAAGACTGAAAACAGTTGAGACGATTAAGTGAGTGAGCTCTTAAAATGAAACTCCATTCACGTTTAAGAGCTAATTGGGGGAGAAAAGTATGTTTGTATGCTGAAAAACGTCATTTTTTCTATGAAATTTTGGGTTTTATGAAAAATGATCCCTAAGAAAAGACTTGTTTGTGGTTGGTTCGTACGTATTTTTCCACATTAAATCAAATGGTAACTCTCACAGATTTCTTCAACTCCGAAACAACCGAATTTCACACTAGTTTATTAAAACAAGTTAGTTGAAGTGTAAAACTCGGTTGTAACAGAGTTGGAGAACCCTATGAGTGTTATCACTCGATTCAGCGTGAAAAAATACGTTGAAACCGATCCAAACTAGTATTTTCTTAGGGGGTCATTGTTCACAAAACCCTCAATTTTAGAAAAAAAAACCACGTTTTTTAACATACAAGTATACTTTTCTCTCCTAATTAACAAAGTGAAATAAAAATTGATTGGACTGTTGGAAGGCTGAGACTTTTGTCAAGTTTTTCCTGCAACGCGTGCAGTGTTTCACAATGTTGTTTTAGTCTTAACGCACCTTAACAAAAAACCGTAATTTTCAAAAAGTGAGGAATTCTCGTGTTCAGTCAATTTTTTCGCCAACGCGACCTACTGTAAAACGAATCGAAATACCTTAGGGAGATGGGAAATATGACGCTCTTTCCAACAATTTTCTAGTTTTAAGACTAAATTGAAAGTAATTACAGATATTTACAAGGCAATTTTTATGTAATCCAGTATCACTATCTAGCGATTTTTGATCGAATTTCAAGCTTGATCGTCTATTCTTCTCGTGTATTTCTTAATCTTCTCGCGCTTAGAAATCCAAAGGTTTTTTTCTCCGATGTTGAAGCCCTAAGGGAAAGCGAACCAGTCAACGTACAGCATTGCGGGTGGTTTTAATCGATTCTTTGGGATTAAATTTATCATTGATAAGCAAAAATTATTACTGTTACTAAGAAAGTTTTCGAGATCTCGATTTTTTAAATGTTTTATCAACCCTTTAGGGTTGATAAAAATTGGTGCCGAGCTTCTAGGACCATCTAGACCCCAAATGTGATTTTTAACAAAGGTTTCAAAGAGTTTGGTTTAGTATTTTCGGGGAAAAGCCGCGGACGGGGGATGGACGGATTTTTTTAAATTCAATTTTTAAATTCTACGCATCTTGAAACGTAAACCAAAAAATTTTCAGGGGGCGTTGAATTGTTTTTTCCTTGGTCAATTACAAAGGTTCATTATTGAAAATAATAAACCAATAAACCTTGATGAGAACAAGCCAGAATTACCTCTCATCCCTTCAAACCACACCTACCATGGAAAATGAATGGCTACCCTCCAAATAGAAATTATAAGATTAGAAATATTTTTTCTAGGTTTTTCATAAAATAGAACGATAATTAGTTATGTATTTAGTTTTATTCATTGAAAAGGTACCTAGTTGACCACTACGAGAAACTAAATTCAATTGAAATGTTCGACTTTATTATAATTTATTGATTATAATTTATTTCTTTATATATATTCAGTGGTTTAAGCCGCACCTCAACCATAAGGGTCATTACCGGCATTGAACAAGGTGTCCAAAGGGACACTGCAAGTAGCAGGATTTCAAGGGAGCCATGCTGTCTTCCTCCACCAAACGGAGTGCCATCACGGACTCCACTGGCAAATCGGAGGGGGAAAAATAAGGGGTACAGTTATGGCCACTGCTTAGCCCCTAAAGCGGATAAAATACCTCAAAAATAAAATAATACAACTAGGTAAGACTAGATCTAGAATAGGCTAATAACTAAATATATGTTACTATATGTAATCGCCAAAGTGAAATAATACTATTACTAGAGTGTACAAAAATATATCATTATAGTTCGTAGTAGAGCTCAGCGGCTCTCAGGGACGACAACAGGAACTGGATCTTGTCTGGTCCAGATAAAACTTCAGCCCACTGATCTATAATATATTTATAATGTAAAGGGGATGTGGAGGAGGCCAACTAGTCGTGAGAAACAGACCAGTTGGGAATAGAAAGGATAGCAAGAAGGGTTGGTCTAAGTCAACTGTAGGTTGTAAGGGGTTGGAAAAATGGGTTTGTAGCATTTCCGAATAGGTTTAGACTTCTCTCACGTCAAGAACGACTCTCTCCTGTCAAGAATATTTTTCTTTCCATGATTTTTCAAAGTTTCGCCTGGGAGGAACCCCCCTATCCATTGTGACGTCAGCAGTGCAGCACACAAAAATCATTGAAAGAAGACTACCCAAAGTAGGTGAGTGCGGGTGGTGTTAAATTTCTTCGAATTGGTTCCATTTCCATATAAATATTTAAAAAAAAAAAAAAAAAAACGTGGAGAACGCTCATTAGGTTTAGACTATTTTCACTTGTTTTTAACTGTTGAAATTATTATGCCACAACTTAAATAATAATTTTCCTTGAAAAATAATAAAAATGAGCAAAAAAAAAAAAAGAAAAAAGAACTATAAAAAATAGTGATATATAAATAAATAAGTAAAAACAGATAATAAATTTAAAAAGATAATTTTAGAAAAAGTATGATAATTCATCAATTTTCTGATAATCAACTTTATTGAAGTATGTATAAATGAAATCATTCAAGTGTTTTTATGCATAGAAATTCATTCTATGAAAACGTATTTATTAAATGAACACATGCTTTTCTCTGAACAGGTGTTTGAATCAAGCGCAGAATTTTGTTTGTCGGCAGACCAGAAGCGGAACAGTAAATTATTAATGGTGCTGTGGTAACGGGAATAAAAAATGCTGAAAGATATGCTAGATGTTAATAAGAATAATACAGATAAGATAACAAGTGAAAATTTCTTAGAGTCTAAATCAAGCTGGAAAAAATCTAAACAGCACTGAAAAAAGTATAAACCTAAGTAGAAAAGGTCTAAATTTATGTGGACTAAGCTAAATCATCTCGGAAATGCTATAGTGTAGTAAGGGAGCAACCCCCACACTAGGGAGCAGAAAGGGATGTCAACAGAGAGCGGAATGGGGATCATTAGGGATGAAATGAGTATTGAAGGGTGTAAACAGGATTAGGGTAGGGGAGGATCAGGGGAAAGAGAGTGAGAAGGTATTATAAGAAGGGGATGGTTTGCGGGAACCATCAGGGTTGAAACGGATAGAGAAGGGCCAATAGGGGTTGAAATAGGAATCAACAGGGATGAAATGAGTAAGAGAGGGTAACCATAGTGTAAAAATGGACTGGGAAGATAATCAACAGGGACCAATAGCGGTAAAATGGGGAAAAGGGGGTGTGCATAGAGTGGAAATTGACTGGGAAGAGTAAGGGGATGAAATGGAAAAATAGGTCCTACAAGGGATTGCGAGTCGAAAATGAGTGAGTTAAAAGAAGAGTCTTTTTGTGGTGTTTTCGCTAAGATTGATTTATGTGTATCGATCGTTAATTACGCCAAGAATCTATTGTTTTCAAAACTTTTAACACAAGAAAACTAAATTTGAGATGTCAAAAGAATTGATAGCTTGGTATTATACAACGATATTACAATGATTTTTTCACGATCCCTTAGTTATGCTTCTCACTGTTTCACATGATTAGCCCACTCCCTCAACGACCATTAACAAAAATATAATTCACAGTTCTTCCTGAAAAACTTACTCATACAACCAACATGTATGCACTTGAAATATTTGGAGGAATTTGATAAAATAGCATTATTATTATTAGTTTAATACTACGTTTATTTAATATAGCTTTTTATCCAATCTTATATTTAGCGTAACCATTAGTATTAATATACCTAATTATTCAAGGTAATCCATGAATAGAAAGAAAGCTTTTTACTCTCTCCTTCATTTGAAAAATAATTAGGTTTAATCAGATAGGTTAATAAAATAATTTAATTACCAATTGTTGTGATTGTTACCCAACAATTGAACTTGAATAACGGTAGTGGTTTTTTGAGGGTTGAGAATTATTAGTAGGCTTCTCAAGTTTTTAAATTTCCTTTACTGAGCGCTTTCGCCATATCCGGCCTCGTCAGAGCTGCAATTATTATAACATGTTATAGCTTACATTTAGGTACATAGCTCGTAGGGGTACATAGTAATCCTGGTGTAATTCGCATATTTACCTTAGATTAATAGTGCTGTACTTCATATTCATAGTTGTTTTGGGGCTCCTCAACATCTCAGAAAGTACCTGTTGTTTGGGTATTAATTAAGTTTAGTAAACGGATTTTATACGTTATATGTGTTATTAGGAGTTGATATTGGGATTCTTACTTTGTATCGTCGTATTTGTTAGGGTAAAATTTGGAAATCTGGTGGTTTTATCACTCATTGTCCTGTTGTTGTTTCCTGTTAAGCAATGGAAATTTTTAGTGATATTGTTTTGGAGGAAGTATTGCTTGTTAAGTTATGTGAATATAGTCATTCTTACCTTATGTATGTAAGGTTGTCAGTATTGTAGAAATTTTAATATTAAATTGAGAAATGAAGGGAGGAGAAGCATTTATTATTAAGATTGGTAAAAGAATGATTTGAGGTTTTGGGACTGTTGAGTTGTTTTAGAAATAAAAATAATACCACAAATGTAACCTACAATAAATTATTATATAGATGAATTATAAAAAAAAAATATATACTGTATTAAGGGAACATCTACTTCAACATCTTAGAAGGATAACCACACAACAAATGACCCCACAACATTCAACAACGAGAAAATAGAACAACACCTACCATTAGAAACAGCAGCCGACTAGCAACAACTCAACAGTCCCAAAACCTCAAATCATTCTTTTATCAATCTTAATAATAAATGCTTCTCCTCCCTCCATTTCTCAATTTAATATTAAAATTTCTACAATACTGACACCCTTACATACATAAGGTAAGAATAACTATATTCACATAACTTAACAAGCAATACTTCCTCCAAAACAATATCACTAAAAATTTCCATTGCTTAACAGGAAACAACAACAGGACAATGAGTGATAAAACCACCAGATTTCCAAATTTTACCCTAACAAATACGACGATACAAAGTAAGAATCACAATATCAACTCCTAATAACACATATAACGTATAAAATCCGTTTACTAAACTTAATTAATACCCAAACAACAGGTACTTTCTGAGATGTTGAGGAGCCCCAAAACAACTATGAATATGAAGTACAGCACTATTAATCTAAGGTAAATATGCGAATTACACCAGGATTACTATGTACCCCTACGAGCTATGTACCTAAATGTAAGCTATAACATGTTATAATAATTGCAGCTCTGACGAGGCCGGATATGGCGAAAGCACTCAGTAAAGGAAATTTAAAAACTTGAGAAGCCTACTAATAATTCTCAACCCTCAAAAAAACCACTACCGTCTACGGCATAGGCAACCCCCCAGAATAACTTGAATAATGGAATGGCTGCGACTCCCTGGACAGGTTTGTGGTCTTAAGGACTGAAATTTCACTCAGTAAATGTAAATTTCGTAATTTCTAACATTTCTTATGTCATTTGTCTAGATTCTAATTAACGAAATTAAAAATGAGTAAGAAGAGTATAGAAAAGGAGTAGGAAGGGGTTTCAACATTGGTGGAATAGAGAGTAAGGGGGGATGAAATGTGTGTAAGGAGGTAAACATAGAGTAGAAACTGAGTGAGAAGGGATAACTGGGGGTGGGATGGAGGGTAAGTTAAATTTATATTTTTTTGGCAGAATATTGCTCAAATACCTAAACTTTATTGACTATAAAATCCAAAAATGTATGTTCAAAACTATGCTGAAAAATGTACATAAAAGTCATGAAAATTTGCTAAAAAATCGATAAAAACTACAAAAGAAGGTGACAATTCAAAATCTTTACCTATTTGAATAGGAAAGTATTATTTAGAATACGACATAATATTAATAGTTAAAAATTTCCGTTCACTCAAAGAGCTCAGATTTCAAAACAATTTAACATTATACAATACGATAATTTACGAAAATTTGCTCATACGATCATGCTACATCACTGGAATTTTTTTATATTAAACTCAAACTTTTCTCCCTAGGAACTACAGCTTCTTTAGAGAGACGAAAATTCAAAATTGTAAAATATTTGCTCACTTATAGTTTTCTTTTTATGATAAAAATCGAATTTTAAGTTATCAGTTTATGAAAATCAAATTTAAAATTCGTTGTGAAATTTGGGGTCAGAAAGCGTCAGTCATCGATGATGTACTAAATTTGCACGAAATTTTTCTTGTACCGGATCTGAGCATGCGTCGAGGAATTTAGCAGTCGTCCGGAGTATGTTTGTTTGAAGTACTGGTTTGTGGTGATTTTATCATGTTCTTCATTTTTTATAATTTCAATATCCAAAAATGAAATTCTTCCTTCATTTTCTTCCTCCGCTGTGGAGAGTAGGGCAGTAGCTATTGAAACAAGTGAGGACGACTGGTATAATGAATGAATCAAGTAGAAAAATGCTGTCATCGACATATTCCTTCATTATTTGGATTTTGTCGCAAAATTTACTCTTGATAGAAAATTTCCTCCAGAACGATATCTCTCGTAATAGGAGTGGATTTCCCATGGCTAATCTCATTGTTTGCAAATACACTTGATCCTTCTATATGAAGAAAGAATTGACCATGCATAATTCAATGCATCTCGGAACGTTTTTTCTCCAAATAGAGAAACGTTACTTACCTGTGGACACATATAGACACTAGGTATCTCTCACACACACACTCTATTTTTCTCATTTCCCCTCAGCCTCTTCTCTCGAAACCCTATAAATGGTGCGAGTTTGTACCCCTGCATTCATAATAAAACTCTTGCATTCCACCCCTGGCCGTATTTGATTCTCATGACCACGAAGTTATGAACGTCAGTTTTTCACCCGAAGCGAAATTCTGTTATCAGGTTTGCCCTCGTGTTTCCCACCGTCCGAGGGTAATATTACCACTCTCTGAAAAATTCCTTTCATAACATTCCCAACAAGACGGCGGATTTTCAGAAGAAGGGCGCGGACGGTGAAGAGGGGGCGAAAAATACTTCCCTAATCGTTCAACTATGTCCGACAAACTTCGCGTAAAAACATCGCAGACATATTTCCGAAGAAATTATTCAAGTCTCGGCAACCTCGCATTGCTCAATACCGGGGTTTCTTTTCAAACATCCCTGAATGTTGTTAATTGCTCCTAAAAACTTGACGAAGGGTGGTTGGTTAGCTTCCATTCTCCTCACGAAGAATGTTTCCCAGCTCGCACTACGGCGCTGTTTTATGAATCAACTCCTGGCCCCTAATAGTTGTTTTTAGAAAGAATGGAATGCGGAAGAGAGCCCTCAATAATTAAATACTATCAATCTACTGGATTTGGAAGTTTGCAAAATCCTGGGGTGAGCCATTGAATTGCAACTGGTAGTTCTGCGTAGCGAACAAAGACAACAGTTCTATGAACAACCTAAACAGCTTTCGGACACAGTTAGAAGTGTGAAATCTTCAAAATACTGTTATACAACTCATTTAAAGTTAATTTTATAAATTTAATTAAAGTACGAAAGATTTACTGTTTTGGAAAGAAATGGGATCATTAATATATTCTATTCAATAAAATTTGAATAATTATTATTGATAACACTTGAATATTTTTCAAATCAACCTGCTGATCATGGTTTTTCAACATGTGGTAATTTGATCCCATAAAGAGATCATTTTAGCATTAGGCTGAGGCTCAGAGTAAAATCATTCTCAGAGCTCTCTCAGCTGATCAGGGTAGTTCCTCATGCGGTAAATATATTCTACGTGTCTTGTAAGGCTCCATTCGAGATATAGCATATATAAAGGGTAATTAGCCTCAGAGTTCACTAATCTGATTAGGGTGGCTTCTCAAATTTTCTTTCTATTCTACGTACCCTAAAGAAGCTCTGTTTCAAATTTCAGCATTTTAGGTCGATCAGAAAAGGATGGTTCAGTATATGGTAATTTTATTATACGTGTCCTATTGAACCTGAGTTTCAAAATCCAGCATCGTAGGGGGATCTGGAAAGAAATTTACTCAACAGCTCTCTCGGCTAATTAGAGTGGTATAACAAACCGTGGTCATATTCTGTATGGTCCTGAGAGAATTCATTTCTGAAACTAAATTATGCTCACTGCACAATTAGCTGATCAGGGTGGTTTTCCATTTTCCCATGTTGTAATTTCCCCAGACTACAATAATAAATCCATGTAACAATTTAAGTAGTTCATTTTCAGACCGATTACACGCAATTATTCGATGAATTTCATGGTTGTTGGAGAGCTAACATTGTTTTTATCATGGATCTTCACTGCATCTTTACATTTCAATAAGGTTATGATAGCTTCGCCTTTTTACGTTCGCTTAGCGGGGGTGATAGGTACCATATTACAGAGTTAACAACGATCATCACGAACCAAATTTGTTTTATTCAATGCAGGACTACCAAATAATTTGCATGTTTAAGACCAAATATTAAAGGGCCGTAGGATCGCTCGGAGAAACACGACGAAAATTTCTAGTGGATCCAAACGTGAGCAAAAACGAAAAAATTCTCAAATGAACTGATTATCTCCGGACTGCATTTTCGTCTTTCAAAAAGGAGAAGATCGAAAAGCAGTGAGAGGGAGAGAGAGAAGGAGAGAAAGAGAAAGCAAGGATGGAGGGTTGAGAGGAAAAAAAGAAGGTGTAAGACTCAGTTGGTGGTCTATGGGTGGTTGTTACGTAGATTCACGGATTCGTGAGTTATAGCCTTGTCGGTCGGTGTAGCTTGTGTAGGTTATATAGGCGTGTTGCTGTTGCCCGGTGGTCTGAGGGAGTTTGCCTATTGGTCCTCCAGGCCGGACGCTCGAGGCCCTGCCCATTGGTCACTCGCTTCCCCCACCCGCATAACCACCTTCGGGGGGGCCCCTTCTCAAGCGGTACGCGGGCCCCGAGAATTCTTCATTCTTTTCCGAGGAGCCTCTCCGGGCGAATATGATCTGGAATTGGGTTCGGAAATACCTTGCCGGCAATTGGTTGTTACTTTCTTAACAACGAGGAATGTCGAATGGAGAGTAACGCGAAAGGCCTTGTAAAGGAGTCCGAAATTTTCTTATGGCATTTGGATTTCATAGAATTCTTATGAAACTATGCTCACTAGATCGTTTTCAATGCCTTAATAATTTATATATTATTATATATTTATATATTATTATATATATATAATAAAATGATTTTGAGTACATCCGATTGATGCCATCATATCAAGATATGGATAGTTATTATTTCCACAATTTTGAGATATCGAAAAGAAACTAGGAGAGCGTTTTCGGGTTGGCTAATACAAAGCTATTGGAATTGAACACTCGCCTCCATAAATTGAGTCGTTGACAACAAGTTGTCACATTGTAGTAATGTTTAGGTTACTACGAAGAATTGCCAGTTTGCGTTGAAACTTTGTAAAATTCGTCACATTGAAAAATATAATTGAAAAAAATGCCTAGTACTCTAGTGGCAAAGAAAGAACACAGAAAAACCAAATATGACGAGTAATAATTATCGAATTGAAATGCTGACTAACTCAAACTACGATACATGGAAAATCCATGCCGAAGCGACCATGACTCGAGCAGGATTTTGGGAGTATGTAACAGGTGAAAACCCTGCTCCTGACCAAAATTCCTCTTCTGAAGAAAAACTGAAATGGAAGAAAGAAGACGCGAAAGCAAAATCCGAGCTTATTCTAACCATATCTTCAAGCGAACTAAAACAGATAAAAAATTGTTCCACTACAAAAGAAGTATGGGATACATTGAAGAATATTTACCAAAGCGAAGGACCAGCGAGGAAAGCAACATTATTGAAACGTTTAGTGGTGCAGAAGATGAAGGAAGGCGACAATATCCGCGAACACCTCAATACATTCATGGATGCAGTTGATAAGTTGAAAGACATGAACATAGACATCAACAACGATTTACTAAGCATCATGATGTTATACAGCTTAGCATCATCTTACGAAAATTTCAGGATTGCTATTGAGAGTCGAGACACATTACCTAAGCCAGCAGATCTAAAAATAAAAATAATGGAGGAAGCTGATGCCAGGGGTAATGATGACACTCGATCACCCAACGAAGAGGCTTTCTACACTAAAAGACAAAGTAAGCAACATTTCTTAAAACATAAACAAAATTATAGTCAAAAACCCAAAATGAAGTGCGGAAATTGTGGTAGAACCAATCACAACACCGAAAAATGTAGGATAAGAAAAAACGAATCCACATTCAAAATTGAAGAATTTTGTTCTAAAGTATTACCAGCTGAATCAAAAAACTGGTGTTTGGATAGTGGAACTACCTCCCATATGTGCTCTGAAGAGTCGAAGTTCAATTCGATCACACCTTCACATCTAGGAGGAGTAAGACTAGCCAACGGACAAACCGCTAAAATCTCTGGAAAAGGTTGTTTGAAACTGGAACTGACAGACAGAGATACATTAAATCTAACAGAGACATTACTGGTGCCACAATTGAAATCAAATTTGTTATCTGTAGGAAAAATTGCTGACAAGGGTTACACAATTAAATTTCAACGACAGAGAGCAGAAATTCATGATAAACGAAACAAGTTGATAGCTACAGCCTATAGGGAAAATGGTTTATATTACGTAAAAGAAGAAACAACTGAAAAATCTAATATAGTAACAAAGGTTTCAGACAGAAATCTACGATTATGGCATAAAAAGTTAGCACATTTGAACATAACAGATATGAAACTAGCCAAAGAAAAAGAAAAGCTACAAGGTTTACAGTTCGACTCAAACGCACAACTAGGAGTCTGTGAAACTTGTCTAAAAGGAAAAATGACCCGTCAACCATTCCCAAATGTTTCAAGGGAAGGGGCAAGTGAAAAGTTACAGGTAGTTCATTCCGACGTGGTTGGTCCTATGAAATGTAGAACACCTGGAGGTAACAGATATTTCGTCACATTTATAGACGAATACTCTAGGTATACACGCATATATTTTTTGAAACGAAAAAACGAAGTTCTAGCAAATTTCAAATTGTATAAAAATGAAGTCGAAAATTTTACAGGCAACAAAATTAAGTTTTTACAAAGTGATAATGGCACAGAATACGTGAACAACGATTTCGACAATTACCTCAAGCACTTTGGTATACAACGACGTCTTTCTGCACCATACACCCCTCAACAAAATGGATTAGCAGAACGAAAAAATAGAACGATACTAGACAAAGCAAGATGCCTAATGCTAGAGGCTAGCGTACCGAATTTCTTATGGGCAGAGGCAGTGTACTGTGCTAATTATTTGACAAATCGTTGCCCATCCAAATCGATTGATGGGAACACACCCTTTGAAAAATGGATCGGAAGAACGCCATCAGCAAACCACCTAAAGATTTTTGGTGCGAAGGCATTTGTACTAAACAAAAATAAAACAGAAAAATTTGAATCCAGAGCAACAGAAGGCATTTTTGTCGGATACTCTGAAGTATCGAAAGCTTATAGAATTTGGATACCTCTGAAAAAGAAAATAATTATTGCTAGAGACGTGAAAATAATTGATGAACCATACTACACTCAAAAAGGAGAAATAGATTTTTATGAAGATATGGAAGAAAATGGAAAACCATCCCAGACACCGATGTGCGATCTTGAAATGAAAATAAAACAATCTGAAACGAACAGAACACACGAAGAAAATGTTGAAGACTCAGAGAACGAAGATGAAAATAAAATCGAAAATCGTGAAATCTTAGCCATAAACGAAGAATCAGATACAAACATTACTGACCCAGAAGATCGAGAAGATAGTGAACCTCAACGAATGCAGCTCAGAATGGAAAATGAACGACATTCACCAGGCTGGTTGAAGGATTATGAAGTTGGTAATGCTTGCGATGAATGGTGTTTCAACTCAGTGCAAAACAAAGAATTGTGGGAAGACGCAATCATTTCGGAAATTAAAGCACACATTAAAAATGGTACCTGGGAAATAACTAGAAGGCCCCCTAATCGAAACGTAGTTGGGAACAGAATGGTTCTTACTGAAAAACTAAACGCTGATGGAACCCTTGAACGCCGAAAAGCTCGTCTAGTAGCGCAAGGATTTTCTCAACGACCGGGAGTTGATTTTACAGAAACGTATTCCCCCGTGATAAAAATGAAATCACTTAGGTTGCTGATGGGTATAGCAGCTGAAGAGAACCTTGATTTGAGCCAGCTGGACGTGACCACAGCATACCTGAATGGTTCCCTTGACGAAGAAATTTTCATGAAGATACCTGAAGGTCTAGAAGACTATCTGAACAAAATTATTATAGAAGAGAGTGAAAATGAAGACCAAACAATGTTCACAAAAACAAGAAAAATGATTGAAGATTTAGCGAAAGATGGTTTTAGTAACAAAGTTTGCTCTTTGAAGAAAGCTTTGTATGGCCTAAAACAAGCCGGCCGTCAATGGTTTAAGAAACTCGATACAAGCCTAAAACAATTGAAGTTTCAACCATCATTTGCGGATCCATGTCTTTATATACGCGGGGAAGGGGGAGACAAAATTATCCTCGCTGTATATGTTGACGATCTAGTCATTGCATCTTCGAACAAAGCAGCAGTAAATCAGCTAAAAAGAGATCTAAAGAAGACTTTTGAGATGCGTGACATTGGAGAATTGAAGTACTGTCTTGGTATCGAATTCTCAAGAAACAAAAACGGAGACGTGCGAATGAGCCAAGAGAAGTACATCAACAAATTAATCGAAAAATTCAAAATGCAAAATTCAAAGACAGTAAAAACCCCTATGGAAATAAACCTCAAGCTAGAAAAGCCAAAACAGGGGGAGCTACCAGAAGTACCATTCCAAAGTCTGATTGGTTCGCTAATGTATTTAGCTACAGCAACAAGACCAGACATTATGTACTCGGTAAGCTATCTGTCGCAATTTAATTCCTGCTACGATAAAGAACACTGGATAGCAGCAAAGCGTGTTTTAAGGTATTTGAAGGGCACTCAGTCACTGGCACTTCAATACCAAAAATCAAGTGAAAGAGAATTGACTGCACTAACTGATGCGAATTGGGGAAGTTGTATAGACGGGAGATCCTACACTGGTTTTTGTTTTCTGTATAGTGGAACAGCAATAAGCTGGGAATCTCGCAAGCAACGTACCGTAGCTCAATCAACTGCTGAGAGCGAATATATGGCTCTTTCAGCTGCCGCCAAGGAAGCAATCCACTTGAAACAGATTGAGAATCATGTTAACGTCAAACAGAAAACGATCAAGATTAGAACCGACAATCAAGCTGCCATAAGTTGGGCAACAGATCCTATTGTGAACTCAAAATCCAAACACATTGCCCTCAAGGAACACTTTATACGAGAGGCCATCGAACGAAAGGAAGTCAAGCTGGCCAACGGACGAAATGACTGCGGACATATTTACAAAGGCACTCGCAGGCCCGAAATTCTTCGTATTCAGGAGGAGACTAGGGCTGGATGCAACCGCTCGTGAGGGGGAGTATTGGAATTGAACACTCGCCTCCACAAATTAAGTTGTTGACAACAAGTTGTCATTGTAGTAATGTTTAGGTTACTACGATGAATTGCCAGTTTGCGTTGAAACTTTGTAAAATTCGTCACATTGAAAAATATTAATTATATTTCTTGTGTTCAACCACTGCGTATTCATACACTCTTCAATAAAAGCTTTAACAAGAAAAAAGTAAATAAATAAATAATAATCCAAAACTTTTGGACTGCTCAAATGGGGGGTTATTGGGTATCTACTTGGTAACTTTTTAGATATTTTTCCGATTTTTAGTGCTTAAAACTTAGAATTAGGCACCTCAAAAACGCTCTTCAAGTTTCAAACATTTTTGAAAAAAGAAGTAACTTTCCATATCAAGATATAAGGGCCTAAGTATACGATTTCCAACACCTTAATTGGTAATAAGATTTCTTCATATTGTTTCTTTTACATTACATCTATCTATTTGAATTTGGATTATATAGCCTTTCTAGTATTAGCAAGAAAGACGCGAATGGGTCGGACATTGTCATATTGACGTGCCTCCTCCACAGAAACTCACAGAGATGTGTGTAAAGATCCTAAATCCGTTTTTCCAATTAATCTATAATTTATCAAGAGGATTGATTTAGGATATTATTCTATATTTGGGATGCGAGTTTGCGAGCATTTAGACTTCCAAGTTAAAAGCATAGAAAATACCCCAGACTCTTGAGATTGAACAGGGTCCAGTCTAACAGTATTTACCCGACTAATTGCTTGACGGGGACGAGTCCAATAATTTCCTCAGTGATTACTAATTACTATATTACTGCATCTAAGTCTCACAACCTTCGATCAAAGTGAGTGTTTGTGTCATCAGTCATACATGTTTTATAGTTCTGGTCTTTACCACCAATTAGATAGTGCTGCCCCCACACTTTTTTAAACCACAATGAGTAATGTAAATTGATTTTAGGATGATTCAAATGCCAACGATGAGAAAGAAGGGGCTCTAACGAATCCAAATCATATTTTTAAAGTTAGGAAAAGATGATTCTAAGTGGAGAAATCTAGTTTTGAAAATGGAGAGCAAGACCACACAATACACACCCAATACAAATAACTCCCGATGGTTCATAACTGGTTAAAACTGACCGAAATCGGGCAACTGTAACTTATTCATTCATGGTCTACTCCACTTGTTACGTTTTCAACTGTTTAGGGTTTAATGAGCTCTCTAGGTATAGCCACAATGACCCTGCCATGAGAAATGAACTCATCTCTCAAGAAATATGTGAGTAAAAAACAGGAAAAGAAAACATTTCTTAAGAGCTTATTCCTTCTACTTGGTCATCATTTTTCCCACTGCACCCTCACGTTAAAAGATATACCCATTTTATGAATCAAACAGAGTTTTTTTTTCTTGGGTTCTTCTGTTTCACAGGGCCAGCTTTTTCTACGCCGTCCTATTCACTGGACAGATCTACCTGGAGGCCTTCGCGCTCCCTCTCGTGAACTGTGTTTACCGATTTTCTTCTCCACTTTTTTTTCAAACCCTCTTTCCTCCCTCTTCGGTCCGTCCCTCAGATCTCCTAAGTTGCTTATTGAGTCATTTTCCTTTGTTAAGCCCCCACTTGACGGTTTAACAATAGAAAAACACAAAAAGTGTGCTCCTAAGCCGGTGAGCACGGATAATGAAGATACTTCCTCACGTAGGTACCTTTGACAGCCTTGGTTTTTCTTTACCCATCGTAAGTTTGTTGCATGGAGATTGGTAGTTAGTAACACATTACATGTGATGCGGAAAAGGGACCTCTTGTCGAAAATTTTCGAAATTTAGTTGTTGTTATTTCCTTAAAGAGCTAATATCTGAACAATTTATTGCAAAAATCATAATTATATATTGAAAATTGCAAAATTATGGACAAAAAAATTAGTTACGGGAAACAGGTATTTTTGAGAAAAACGCATTAAAAGTTTTGAATAACATCTTTACATTTATTTAATCATATTTAAGAAAAAAATACACGAAATTTACTGTCAGGATGCTATTAACAAATATATAACTATTAATGCTATAATTTATAACTATTAACAAATCATCACATTTAACCAACCTGTAACCTCATTTAACTAACTTTGTTCGCACCACAAAACAACAAGCACCAAAGGCAACCAGCGTTGAGTAGTGATCAGCTGTTGTTTCTGCTAACGCCTCTATTATTTCTTAATGCAGCTGCTTGCCACAGAGAAAGCTATAACCCTACATAATAGAATGAGTGTACATAGATTAGTATTAATGCAATAATCAATGAAAATGTTGTGAAAATGCAATGAAGAACATTGCTATTGTTTTTTACAATGTTGAATTCCAAGCCTGTTTTGATAAAATGTATACTAAGTTTTCATTAAAAAAGGGCCCTCTTCTCGGGTACCACAACAATAAGAAAATGTTTTACTGCTTGGAACCTGAAACGTCGCTGGATTGGAGGAGATGCTACTTTCGAAGAGAATCCAATCAATTTGCATGTATTACGAAATGGGACCTGTTGTCGCGCCCAAGTTTTTTCTCCATAGCGCACAAGAGGTCTTTTCTCATGCCTGACATCGGTTGCTAAAATTTTTTTAAATATATTATTTCTCGGTTTAAAACGACTTTTACCATCAATACTAGCTTATAAATAAAGAGTTGGAGAACGATAATCGATTAAAACTCGAAAATGTATATTTTCGACCCTGAAATTCTCATTTCACCTGCACTGAACATTTTACTCGCGCGAAAGAGGTGTCCCTTTTCATTTTCCGCATCAAATATCGAGAATACAAACCTGTCTCATGTGAGACGCAGCACGATCTGAAAATGATGTTAGGAATTTTCAAGCTAATGGACTGCAAACAATGCCTACAGCCAAAAGTCAAAACGGTACATACTTGAGTAACGTCTGAGATTTCTTCAGAATGAAATCCATCAAGCCATCATTGCAGTACCTAAGCTAGTACAGTACTAGTCAGTACTTTGAAATTTTCTTACGTTATCGGAGAAATCTCTCATCTGGAAGCATCTGGTCCTAGTTTCATTTTTCGTATTTATTACATGGTTGCTCTTTTGTTGTTCGGACAGACGCAGTCGCATAAATTCAAAAAGTTACCCAAGTAATAAATTATAGTATCACTCCAACGAACACCACTGTGCTATTTCCATGCATACTCTCTTAGTTTGTCATAACTAATACATAACAGTAACAAATGCAGTATAAAATTATCATTTCCGTACCTTTCAGAGGAGTCCGCCGACACCAGCAAGTCGAGTTCCTAGAGCGAGCTCTTTCGATGTGAATACATCATCATCAGGGCGTCGAAACAGTACTGAAGCTAGGTAAATGATAGATTTAATATTACTACTCTATAATCTAATAATCCTTTAGATCTAATACAAGGGCAATATAAGTCCCAGCAGATCGTATCTCTTATATCTTATTGTATCTTGAATCTGAAACTCCGTTTGTCTGTCTGTTTGTTTGTCCCAGCTATGCACGGCTGAACGGCTGAGTGAGAGGAGTCTACGAGTGGAGATCTTCTTGGGTTTGTCCGATAGGGTTCATAAGCAATTTTAAAATATTCTATTCCCACCCGAACCATGGGCTGGAGGACGGGAGGGGGGTGGGACCCCCTTTTAATGCGCGTTTTTTGGCCGAGTGCTCGATCTTCTATTGCTGCCACATTAAAATTTGATCGAGAGCACTCCGTATCGTAGCAACAAAGTTACATTCCCGGTCCCGTAGAACATGATGGTACCATCAACATTGCCTAAAGATGCTGTATTCCCGAAGAAATCACCAAAAATATGCAGAAAATAACGAGAAAAATAATTTCGGCTATTTTTGATTCCGCCTTGGACCGAGTAAATGTTGAAGGATTTTGCTCGGGACCTTTACAAATTGCGGGCTATAAACAGAAGTTTTTCGTACTTTAAAAAACACTCCCGTTTAGATATGTTCTCTGAGAGCAGAATGAGTCAATTGTAATTGTGATAAAGAAGCAATGAAGTGCCATAAAAAATCCATAAAACGCCATTTCCTCACTTCTATGGCTTGTCCACAGGCACCACTAATATTCGTTCCCGCTTTGCATGAATAAGCGGGAATTCTTGAAAAGTAATCGAGAAGGTGGGGGCAAAATGAGGGTAAAATTCCTTTGGCTGGCAAGTTTTGAACTTGGCACCAAGTCGGGAAAATGAATATTTTGAAGTGTTTTGCTAGTTAGCACTTCCAAACCGGTTTGTAACATTTTGTTTGGGCCCGCAAAGAGTTCAACTTTTGACCTTGTGAAGTGGAGGATTCTCAAGATATACCTCGTCACACATTCACATTCTACAGTTTTAAAATGTTAATAAGGTTTAAAATATTTGTGGGAAATGCTTTTGGGAAATCCAGTACTCAATAGGTCAAACTGTCACGAAATTTGAGGTAGAATTAGAATCCGCAATTCGATAGAGGTTCCCATTCAACAAAATGTGTGTATAGGGCGTTTAAAAAATGTTCCAGTCATGCAGCATGATCGTACGAGCGAATTTTCGTAAACTATCATATTGTATAATGTGATGAAATTTGAGCACTCCGTATCGTAGCAACAAAGTTACATTCCCGGACCCGTAGAACATGATGGTACCATCAACATTGCCTAAAGATGCTGTATTCCCGAAGAAATCACCAAAAATATGCAGAAAATAACGAGAAAAATAATTTCGGCTATTTTTGTTTCCGCCTTAGACCGAGTAAATGTTGAAGGATTTAGCTCAGGTTGGTCTCAAAACGTTTGTTGGAGTTCCAATTTGGTCCCATTCAAATTTCGAGCCATGAAATTGTGCTTTCCGATTGTAGTAAACGAAAATGTTCGTTTTCGAGCTACCGCTCCTCCTATTCCTTCGAAACGTATGTACTCTGAACTTTGTATTGGAACCTCTTGAAAAGCATCGCGGAAGGTCTCAATGGTATGGTGATCACCAAATCGGTCGAATGGTCTTCATTTACCTCAAAATTCGTGAAAGATGGCGTTATTTATTTTTATTTATTTATTATTATTTTTGGATAAAACGATTATATATACACAGTATATACTACAAATTATATCTGAGCCCGTCGTAAACTGTAGGCAGACAGGTATTCGTAAATTTATTTCCGCCTCAAAAAGTGACCAAAAATATACAGAAAATAACGAAAGAATTATTCCGGCTGTATACATCCCATCCCAAGCGAGCGAAGCGAGACGTCGGATTTCAACGGAGTTTTCCTATGGACTATATACCATCGCATCTATACATCCCAAACCGAGCGAGCGATAAACTGCACTTACTAGTTATATTATAAAAATGAAACCCGTCTGTCTGTCTGTGCACGCAACGCAACGCCAAACGGCTGCATCGATTCCGTCTGCGAGTAGGGGGATCCTCATGGGTTTGACCGAAAGGGTGCATAAGCAATTTTAAAAATTTCTACCCCCACCCAAACCACGGGCTGGAGGGCGGGAGAGGGGTAGGGTAAGTTTGTTAAGATTAGGCAATGACCCACAATACCGAGCAGTTTTGAAGGCGAGGTTGCTTTTTGCCCCGTGATCCATCACATCTATACATACCACCCCGAGCAAGCGAAGCGAGAGAGAACACTAACTACACTTCTACGTGATAAACACGCTAGTGTTATTAAAAATCCCGTTTCTAGAAACTGCATTATTGTCCCTTGATTAGGTAAACAAATAAATTCAGTTTATTGTTGAAAGTCTGTAGAACTTGAAATTCACATTTTATCATTTCAAATTTTAATTGTTAACTTACAAGTGTTACGATTTGGCGCAGTCGGTATTTCCCGATTCACGTGAGTATGTCTTCAATCAAGAGTTTGCCTGAAGAAGTTTTCATAATGTCAGATGAAGAATGTTTGAAGAACCTCCGACTCATGAGTTTAGGGCGCAATATATGACTGCAATACTTCAAATGCAATACCAAAATATGGTGCAAGTGGTTGAGAGGTTCATGAATTCAATGTCTTTTAGCAAGTAATATTGCAAGTAAATCTGAGAGGTTGGAAATACCTATAGGATACACAAATACATACGTATGAGAACACGATCCCCAAGGTAACGCATTCGAAATTCCCCAATCGCGGAGCAGGCTCCAAAGAAATGGAGGATATCCCCATCAGCACCTGAGCTACACATGGAGCAGGTCGTTCATGGGCTGTCCAATCTGATATGGGGTCCGCAGTTCAATGTGAGCACTGGCCTCCCTCAATTTTAGAACCCAGTGACGTACTCAGGAAGGGTGAACCTCTTCAGTCTGCGATTCGGTTTGTCAAACATAAAAGTAATAAAGGATATACTGGATTCCTAGAATCCTGGGCGCTAGCTCTCATATCCTCAGACCGTTTCCATCTAAATGCATCCACCAAAAAGTCCAGCTGCTCCTCCCACTTTTCTTCTTCTTCCTACTTCCCGTCAAACGGACATCCGTGCTGCAACGCGAGCTCAGAGATTGCTCGGTGCTAAGAAACCCCTGCCCTTACGAACTCCCTTGCAACTACACCCGGGTACCTATTCTGCGGCATTTTTAGGGCCTTAATTATGTACCGGCAGCTGAGTGAGAATGTGTGAGTGAATATCGACTGAACTCCTGACTCCAAATATACAAAATAGTTAGGGCATTTCTTGGCATGCCGAAAAACTATTTCACAAATTACCTGTGCACCTGCTCAAGGATGTTAGACATGACGTAACCAATGGAAGACCATAACATAGAACAGAAAGGCACCAGAACATATTGCACTACAAAAAAGCATGGCTCTGTTCAAGATTGAATGGGTTCTTTTGCTTGAGGAATTCCTTGAGTCGTACGAAAAGGTGGTGATATCACCACACCCTATTCTCGAGCTGGCCGTCTCCAACTCGGCTCGTCTGCGATTAGACAGCGAGTACGTCTATTATCTCAACAGGTTTATATAATGAGCTAATCGAACTACATATTGACTACCAATACAATAATTTGGCCACATAACTATTAGCTTCACCCTATCACGTCCACTAATCTCCTTGGAATGGGGTGTTTTAATAGGTCTTGTCAGATCTGGGAAATTTATGATTGCGGGTAAAAATCTCTAAGGTAATCGTCTTTTCCTTTGATGAGCTCAGGTTTAAATGGATCGTTGAAGGTCGCTTGTGAAAAAGATTTTGTTTAACTATCCGGATTTCCTGATGAAATTCTAAGCTTTACGTGAAATTCATTTTTTTTTTGTTTTTGCTTTCATCATGCCATGAAATTTGGTGTCATTGTCAGTTTTCTTTCAAGCTCTTGTGATCGATTCTTAAACGTGCAGCATATTGCTAGTGAACCAAACAAATCTTTTACTTTAGATCCACAGCAATCTTCAGCACTAGGTAATCTACAGCAATAGGTAATGGAATTTCGTTAATATTTTTAATTTTTGTATCTTCAAAACCCAAGTTATTTTTTGTGGCGTAAAAACAATTTTTCTTTGTCGGTTTCAAAAATTGATTACAGAAATCAATAAACTAATGCGAGATTGAAGTTCTAATCAATTGAATGATTTGGAAATCGGCTGCATTGGCATG
Source organism: Adelphocoris suturalis (assembly GCA_030762985.1). Classification (NCBI taxonomy): domain Eukaryota; kingdom Metazoa; phylum Arthropoda; class Insecta; order Hemiptera; family Miridae; genus Adelphocoris; species Adelphocoris suturalis. Next base: position 59,031,474 of record CM061042.1, on the reverse strand, counting down.
GATAAGGGACTATTGATTAAATTTTAGATATTTTAAAATGTATCTTTGCAAGCAAAATAACACGAGAAAAAGGGTGAACCATCCTGTTTAGATCACCGTATGTATAAGCATGTGAAAACGTATTAAAATTTAGGAACCGTTTCAAAACGTTATTTTCTTAAATATTAGAGACAATGAGTCGATTTATTTGAAAATTTGCTGAAATGTGGGTGAAATTCCTCTCAAGTTCTATAATGGGCCATCAGTTTTAACATATTTGAAAGAACAACTGTTACTCGAAATGCGAAAGAGCTGTTACTCGGAACGTTTGAAAGAACATCGATAAAACTCCGACTCGGAGCCCTCTCTTCTTCATGGTAAGAGTGAATCACTCTCGAGCGTACGGATAATGTTACTATTTACGTCTCTATAATATTGAGATAATACAAGTACCTACTTTTCTTCGTTGTTTGATATCCTAACCTCTCCTCCACCTTTCCAGCTTTCGGTATTTTCTTAACATTATTTACTCAGTTTATGGAATCCATCTTCTTCGAAACTTAAAAGAACGAATTTCGAGGGGATTAGAATTGGGAATTTTCAAGATGAGAGGGCAAATGTTAGGTATTGTGTTCAATCTCGAACACAATCGAATTAGTTGTAATCGTCTCCTTTAAATATAAAGATGTATACAGTAAAATATTCCAGTGGTTGTAGCCTCAATATTGTTGTACCCTTCAACTTACAATGAACAAACAATTTAATTCAGGTGAGCAAGTAATAAATCATGGTAACTTGTTATGTTGTTAGTGGAGGTGGTGGTATCTCAACAAGATTACTATTGGGCGCATCAACATCCCAACGTGCTACTATCACACTTCTGAGAACCCCACCGATTTCGGACCCCGCGCACTTGCCCAATCGCGTGGATTGCGGTCAGCAACCTAAAAATCCCATCCAGCTGCCTATTACTTTGGAGCCTGGCGATTCCGGGGAAAATGCCTGCCCATCTTTTCCCCCCGCGAGGGGAAAAAAAGAAACGCCCTTGTGAGTGGGGGGGAGGGGAGAGGGATCGCTTCAGGAAGATGAGGTTGACACGGGAGGGCGTGCCTGTAGGGTCATTAGCTCGGAGGTGGGTAGGACCACCGTGATAGCGTGCACACATTCACCCACACGCTCCCCCTACCTGCAATTAATAATCACCGACCTGGGTAGAAGCAAGGTGCCGGCCTCAGGACCATTACCCTCTAATGAATATCATCTCCGGTGGAAAAGAACGCTTCTCGCCACACAACAAAAAGGGACGACTACCCCTCCAAGGTGTAATAACATTATTAAGCTTTGTCCCCCCCCCCCCCCCTACTGATATCAATTTATGAGGGCCTTTCTTTAGGACCCACTTCAAAAATATAAAGATGGGAGCAGCAAACGTGCTAAACCCTAACTACAAAGTAACGATGACCTTTACAAAAACCTCTGTATCTTTCTTATGTTGCTCTTCAAAAAGGAATACGTAAGTTTCATTTGTGACGAGCGGGTTTTTGTTAGGGAGGTGTTGGAGCAAGTGGGTGTTTGAAGGGTTGAAACAAAAACTCGGTCAAGCCAGCTAGACAGTTGAGCTCTAGGGCTTAATAAGAATGATACTCATGGGGTCATTTGAAGCTTTGAAATTTTTCTTCACCAGCTTAAAGTGATCACCATGCTTCCGCCACCCGTAGGCAAAAGAGACGAAAATCCTTATGAAGTGTCCCATTATGAAGCATTGCGAGCTCTTGGATTTTTGAAAAGGAATACCAGGGAGTTTACAAGTCTGGTCGCCCTCGTCACTATTTACAAGGCTCTGGTCATCCCGATCCTGGAATACGGATCCCTGTACGGTCTCCATCATATGCAACGCAAAAATATCGGCTGGAGCGTGCAAAACAAGATACATCGCTTTCAAAATTGGTAATCCTGCAGACAATGACAGATGCTAAGTTTCACCACCAGGTTCGGCCAGGTCTGGGCGCGATGGACGTTTTAATATTTTATTTTATTCTACACATTTTACTCGAAGTTACTTACCTTGAATCCCTTAGTCCTGCTCGGAAGATGTGACGTCTCATTCAAACATGATTTGTTCATTCAAATGGAATATAAATGAACCTTCCAAACGGGATGGCTACGTCTAAGGGCTGTTTATTTCCCAGTTGTCAGCGGATTTCACAATGAGTACACAAAAATTGTAATGATCCAATTCATGGTCAGAATGTTTTATTGTGCGTTTAATTCTTGTTTCATGACGAAAATTGCAACTTTACAGCAACTTTCCACATTTTCAGTGATTTTGTTCAGCAAAAGTTTAGAAGTTTTCAACCTTTTTTCTTCTTATAAAAATTCGCGCACACGGTGGAGATTTTCTGATATATATGTATACCTTTCTCGTTCACTGTATATCTGAATTGACTAAAACGATTCCCCTGTCAATATCACGATCCCTTTTCAAGATACGGAGGTTTTTCGTGTTTTGACCTATTTGCCCTACTCTGCGGCAAACGGATGGATTGTTTTGGTTCTATTATTCGTTTTTCGGATTCTATGCATCTTGAATCGTAAGGTAACACATTTTTAGGCGTGGTAAACATTAGTCCTAAACACTAATTTTACTACACTAGGATATGGCGTTGGGGCTCACTTAGCTGCTCAAACATCTTCAGCATCCTCCCTTCCAAGCTCACTCAACTGATTATTGATCACTCAGGCGCTTTCAGCATTCTCCCTTGACCCTCCCTCTCAAATTTCAGCTTCCTGCGTTGAATAGGAGCGAAAATCGCTTTGGGGCTCACTCAGCTGATCAGTGATCACTCAGACATCTTCAGCATTCTCCCTTGACCCTCCCTTTCAAATTTCAGCTTCCCGCGTTGAATAGTAAAGAAAATGGCTTTGGAGCCCCCTCAGCTAATGTGTGCCCGGTTGGTCGTCTTCAACATTCTCCCTTAAGCCTCCGTCTCAAATTTCAGCATCCTACGTTGGACCATATGTGATAGCGGCTGTAATTTCGTAACGATAATATTGTCTCGTAACAATAATATTGTCTCGTAACTATGCGGTGATTCTACTGTCACTGTGATCAATCCATGATCACCTGTTCTAGTTTATTTTATGATACCTACGTTGCCAAGTTCAGTTTCATTCTAACACGAGTTTTGTGCTAAATAAAACCTTATTCCCAAAACGTTTTCTCATTACAAACTATAATTTCGTCTCGTAACTATAATTTCGTCTCATAACGGTAATTTTGTTTCGTTTTTGGCTGGGTTATGATGGCAATATCATGTTCCATGATAAAAGTCTCTTTCTTGTTTGGTTACAAAGGTTCATCAAGTTTTGAATGATACAGAGTTTGAATGCGAAGATGAGTTGGTTAATATCTTATACAATGTAGGTACCTACCTATCTAAGTATATTTATTGAAACGTTTAATGCTCAGGGTCGTGTTGTTTTATTTGAAGCCATAAAATACGCGTGTACTGAAACAGGAACGGCGAGGTATTTCAAAACGAAACTCTGAACCTACAAAGTTACACAACACAACTTGTTAAACGTCTTTTCAAAAAGTATACGCAATAAATGCCACTGATAATTAGAGTAGAATCTCTAAACAGTTGAATGAGAGGAGGGAAGACTGGATACCTAGGATTTTATTGCAGGGTGTAAAATGGTTATCTTTCAAGCGGTCACCCCCGTTCCTTGGTCCGGGCTTCCGTTTTATGGCACCTCCTAAAGCGGCTTTTGATTCCGTGTATCAAAGGGTGTGGTTGATTTAGAAGATGGGGATTCGGTTTAGTTTTCTAATTCACAGGTCCGTCTTACCTTTTAAATCCCACCCACGTTTTACCAGATTTCCGTGTAGTTCGAAACGGGTAGTTCAAAGGCGAAGGGTGGAGCCGGAGACGCAGATATTCAGTTTCATCGTGACGATGTATACATTTTGGGCAAACTAGTTTTGTTCAGTTTTAGCTGATTTTCAAGGAAAATGAAATCCGCAAAATTCCAAAAGTACTCAGTCATGCAGACTAATAGAATGCAATTTCAAAGAAAATTAGTGAATAACATTACATTAGGAACTTTCTGATCATTGACGCCAACCATATCCTGAATCAAACTGAGGGAACAGCCGTGTAACGAGATCGCAAAGAAAATTTTAGAACTCGCAGCCGAACTAAAAAATTTGGTTAATTTTGAGCATTTTTCACCTAAAAACCGATTTTTCTCGCTTTCTGAAGAACCTTAGAGATCTGTGAGTGGTCGCAATCGTCTTAGCGCTAAAAACCACTTTGACTGTGACACCCCACATGCCCTCTAGTCAAAACTAGTTTTCATAGCAGAAAAATCGTTCGCCACTTCTTGGAATGGTCTCATTTTATCAAAACATCTCATGATCTCAGCTGATTTATTACTCTATGCTATAAACTAATATTGCTAAGTAACCAAAATTAACTAATAATGTGTAAAATTAATCTAATATTAAATGATCTGACTGTAGAACTGTAGGTCTACCGTCCGTTTTATTTTAATTACGAAACCATGGAGGTTTCACACGATCACACTCACACAAACACACACACACAATGACAAATACTAGCCGAGCATAGTAGAGACTCACTTCGTTCGTAAATGAACCTTTGTGTAACAATCAGCGGAGTTTCAAAAGTAAAAATTGCTTATATTTACCTATGTCATGCAGTATGACGGGTCTTGCTCTCCCATCCAATTGTTGGAGCAGTGAAAATATTACATACATTTTATTTATTAATACATAGTTATGACATTCATTGAAATGCCAGCTATGTGGATGGTAGAGAACTGGCAATTCATAGCAAGTCCTATAACCACGTCGGTACTGAATCCCTGGCGTATCTCGAATATCAAAATTCGTCGAATGGCAGCGTCGAAGAACTTGTTGGGCAATGCAACGATCCGTGAATATTTCTGGGGGATCTCGTGAAATAGCAACTTCCACGGAATTTATATTTCTACTGACCCGTCTGATTTACTGTGGGAGTGAGCAACTCGCTGCCCACAAAACATCAAGTTCTGATTTTTTCCCCCTTTTTTTCTCCAACCAATTACATACCTACTTGCAACTTTTTGATCTCTCCTTTTACATGAAAAATAATATCAAGGTATTTTGTGAATGTATATTCTACGAAGTTGTATCGAGATTTTTTTTTTTTTTGACATGGATATGTTTTTTAGCTTGAAGTTTATGAAAAAATTGCGTCTTTTTTTTCAGCCCGAAAAAGTGTACCGGAAGTTTTATATTGGTTTTTTAGTACGACCAATACGTAGCTAAGTATATGTAACTCCGACAGTTTTCACTCCAAGAAAATCGCGTCCACCATTCTACGCATAATGAGGCTCAGCTGAGTGGCTCCTAAAGCTAATTTCTATGCTATTTATCGTACGAAGCTAAAATTTGGTATATACCCTCCTTAGGAAGGAGGGTACTTGAAGATGCGCATAGGTCCGGGATCAGCTGTTTGGCTCCAAGAGCGAATTTATACCACATTAATTAGGAAGCTGAAATTTGGCTTGTAGGGGTCATTTCACGGGAAATGGCAACTATCTGTCCTTTACGAATTGTGGGCTATAAACAGAAGTTTTTCGTACTTTGAAAAACACTCCCGTTTAGAGATGTTCTCTGAGAGCAGAATGAGTCAATTGTAATTATGATAAAGAAACTATGAAGTGCCATAAAAAATCCATAAAACGCCATTTCCTCACTTCTATGGCCTGTCCACAGGTACAGTTTCACAACTGCCTACATTCGTTCCCGCTTTGCATTTGAATTTAAGCGGGAATTCTTGAATGTATCTCGTTGCTGGGTCTCTCAGTAGTTTATGATGACAAAAAAATAAAATAAAATATATAACTATCAGTGGATGTTGTTATAACTGATAGTTATAACATCACGGTCAACAACAATCCCAAATAATAATAATATATATATATATATATATATATATATATATATATATATATGATATGACTATCCAATAAATATATATATATATATATTTTTTTATATTTGCTGCGACGTTTCGGTCAGGATCTGACCCTAATCATGCAGATATCTAAGACAACAATGAATGAAAATGTGTTAGTGATATGCTTAAAAGTAGGTGACAGTGGTGAATCAAGATAGGGTAACTAAGTACTTACAGTTGTTGCTTCAGTTTGAAAACTAACAGTGAACCATGGGATGGTAAATTTAAATTATATTAGTGCTAGGTACTAGAAGTAGTTATAACAACAAACACTTTTGCACAATCACAAGAAATCCGTTACAAATGTGTAAGGTTTGCAAAGGGAGGGTTTTACAGATGGGTGGTGGTTATTGGTACTGTTACATGGAAGGTGCTGTATGGATGAATGAACTTATTATGAAATTATTGCTGAAATTATGAAATTATTATTGAAATTATTGTTATTATGATGTGAATATTATTTGCTATAAATGCTATGAATGATAATTGGGAGGGGTGATTAATACAATTATTCTTCTATACAGCATCAGTGGATGTTGTTATAACTGATAGTTATAACATCACGGTCAACAACAATCCCAAAAAATAATAATTATATATATATATATATATATATATATATATATATATATATATATATATATATATATATATATATTACTTCTGTGGCAAGTTTTGAACTTGGCACCAAGTCGGGAAAATGAATATTTTGAAGTGTTTTGCTAGTTAGCACTTCCAAACCGCTTTGTAACATTTTGCCTTTTGTTTTAGCGACAGTTGTAACAGAGGTCCCGTCAGGGCTTCAGAGATAGCGCTGTCGGCGTCCCGTTGATGAAACAACGGGCGTCGCGGCCTGTGCTCGAATGTTTTAGCAGCTGGGTTTGGCGTTGGATGGGCTTTCCAGGTGACTAGAAACGAATCTACTCCGAACATGGCTCATTAAAAGCTATTAGTAGGAGTGGCTCTGACGGGATGCTCTTTACCTCCTCTACCTTTTTATGAGGATTTAGGCCCCCATTGCACCTCTGGGGGGGTACCTAGATTCCTTATACCGTAAAGGGTTCAACTTTAGACCTTGTGAAGTGGAGGATTCTCAAGATATACCTGGTCACACATTCACATTCTACAGTTTTAAAATGTTAAGGTTTAAAATATTTGTAGGAAAGGGAATGCTTTTGGGAAATCCAGTACTCAATAGGTCAAACTGTCACGAAATTTGAGGTAGAATTAGAATCCGCAATTCGATAGAGGTTTCCTATTCAACAAAATGTGTGTATAGGGCGTTTAAAAAAAGTTCCAGTGAAGCAGCCCGATCGTATGAGCGAATTTTCGTAAATTATCATATTGTATAATGTGATGAAATTTGAGATTTTTGAGTGCAAGGAAGTTGTTGACCATTAATTTTATCGCAAAAAATTTCTAAATAATAATCTGCTATTCGAAATGAGGCTTCGGATTTTGCCTTTTTTGCTGTTTTTATCGATTTCTTTTATCTAATTTTATTGAAATTTACTTATGTACATTTTCAGCATTATTGTTCCATAAAATTTGACGTAAAATCTTAAGATACTTAGGGGTCCTTATTAGAAGGAAAAAAAAAAGAAAATTATTGGTTGTGAGTAATGCAAAGTTATGCACAAAAATTACCTTTGAAATTATTTAATAAATAAGATCCCCATTGTTTTGATTTTTCGATAAATGCATTATTTATTGAAAAAAATTGGGCGTGCAGCAACAGTCGCCATAACTGTAATGATTGCAGATTTACTTTGATTTACAACATCATCATTTGAGGTAAAATGCTCAACAATAAAGGGAACTGCGGAAAAATCAAGCTGTCAAGTCCTCTATTTCCTGACTAATTACTTGAGATGGCAAAGTTGACGATAACCTCGACGATTCTCAATCTCACGCTGGACCAATTTGTGGGAAACCTCACAGTTGTCTCAAGGCAAGGAATCCAACAAGCATCCACGGCATTCGTCCTGAATCAGCTCAGGTGATTTGATAATCACGGGTTGTTGGCATTCAGGCCATTGCGGAGTTGTTGGCTCCACCTAAGGAGCTCCTCGAAGATACTGAAGGAGAGAAGATGGAGAGATAAAGATCAAAGTCCATGTGTCATAGGGGAGGAATGACACGGCGACTCCGATGACGGACAGACTCTAATGGGCATCATCCAGAAGTGACTGAGCGTCTTACACTGTTTCTCACGCTTCCCATCAAAAGCTTTCTCAATTAGATACAGGTACATTTCCAAAAGGAAGCCCCTTCTGGTACATTAAATACATTATATTATACTCTCACACCCACTCCCGTCCATTTTCGGTCCTCGAAAACGTGAGAACGTCTTTGAGATATCTCAGTAATGGTTTCGGCACCCCGATGATTCCTCTTATTTTCTCTTCAAGAGAGCCATCATTTTGGTCTGTCGATTATGGTTTAATATTGGGATGTTGAAAGTTTTAGTAAAACTCGGGGCGAAGAATGGCTATATCATCTCAAACTGCGGTGGCGAGAAATTCTGGCCTCTATCTACTATCACCTGGAACAATCTTTTGATAATACAGAAGTGGTCCTTTCCAACAATCTATCCCCATCTCCGAGGCACTAATTCAGATGAATGAATAAATACGGATCGTGAAAGTCGAGGTTCTATTAGATAACAATGATACTCTTTTCACAGGTAATGCAACATTATGCTACTGACTAAAACATTTTTGGAAAATTACTGTGCTTCTACGTGCAACATCATGTGTACTTCGTCTTCAAGGTATCGTCTTTTGACTCTGTGTGAAACTAAATTTCTAAATACAAATATATTTTATAGCACTTTTCGGCTGATGACTGTTTCTTAACATCGAAGTGATCGATAATAATGTTCATAGTAACCATTGTCACTGAATATCAAAACTTCTTCAGAGGCAACTCTACCAGAAATAATTATTGTGTTTCGAGAATTTGAAAGTTGGACTACCGTGGCAAGGCTCATATCCAGACGGACACGAATTAAAAAGTTCCAGTCATGCAGCATGATCGTATGAGCGAATTTTCGTAAATTATCGTTTTATGTACACAACATACACACATGCGGCATTGCGGCACTGTTGTGTGCGGCATTGTTTTGAAAATTGAGCACTTTAAGTGAAAAGAAGATTTTAATTGCCAATTTAATGGCACGAAACTCGTTCTAAATAATCTGCTAATAAAAAATGGATTTGGGAGTTTTAACTTTTTTATCAGTTCTTACCAATTTTTAAGCATATTTTAATGGCATCGAAATACGTTTTTCAGCTTAATTTTTTCACATCAATTTTTGATTGTTCTATTTTTATAAGTAACTAATAATATACTAGTAACTAATCTTCATTTGAGCAATATTCTTCTAAAAAATATAAATTCATATTGGGGTTCAATAAATATGAAATTTGGGGTCCGAAAACGTACAATATCTTTTCACGTCAGTTTTTCTTGCAACCAGATTTTTTGATATTCCAATCCGGTACAAGAAAAATGTCGTAAAAATATTGAACATCGTTGGCTCACGCTTTCGTACCCCAAGTCTCACAAAAAAAAGTTGAAAGTGATTCTGAAGGCTAATTAAATTTAGGTACTTTAATTCTAATTATGTTCGGTATGTTTACCTCTGCAAGCTATAGAGATCTCCACAGTTACGAATCTATCCATATATACATACCGTAGGTGTAGATTTTTAATAATTTATTCCTTATTATTTGTAATTTTATACATTGAGTTGTGCTTCGTTATTATATTTTAGATGTAGAGGTTGCTAATTTTATTATAATTCACCCTTCCTACGTTTTATATATCATCACTATTTCCATGGCGATTAGAAGAGTCACCGAATTTATTAACGAACGCACACAATCTTCACTCTGATTTTTTTCACAGAGTGGAGAGTGAAGAGTTGCAGAGTGCTGATTGAGATCGTGGGAATGTACTAAACACTCTGCGCTTCACTCTGCACTCTGCTTAGGACTCTAACAGTAGGTAGGTACGTCGGCAAAAGAAGCTTTGGTGGAACGAAAAACTTGCCGAAATCTCCAAAGAGAATAAAGTTCAGTAGCAGACTGGTATATAGTAGAATAAGCCATTGGTTTTTCGAACAAGATGATTAACTCGACGCCATAGCCTATATTCTCCGAAAGGTGTACACATGCACATACTAAAAGTGCATATCTAAAAGCAATGTTCATCATAAAAATTACAAATGCGAATTGAACTACACTGTTATGAATATAGGGAAATATGTGTCACACTGTTCGTCAATATTTTGATATTATAGAAAAGGTACATATAAGATCTCGTGTTGTTTTGAGAAGAGGTGTCTAAATGTCTAGACAGAGTTCTGTGGGACCTCAGGCAGTCACCACTCATGTCCTCTGCCCTACACCCGTCTTGTCTGGCTCCCTAGATTTTATCTAAATCGTTTCTTCCATTGACAAGATCAGTAGTTATCGAACTGGGTCTCTTTTCGTTGTTTAGTCTTATTTTGCCACGACCTGTCAGCAATTCTCCCTCGCTATTAGTGCCTTGCTTCCTCCAAAATCAATTTCGTTGGTGTTTTTTCTCTTTCGAAGGCATTTCGTGAATCCGTTTTTACATACACATCGTAAAATGTCAATATTGTGGCCGGAGAACTCTTATTATGAAAGACTTCAATATCATCGTGATATTAAACGGGTTGGTCATTTCTTGAGATTCAATAACAGGTATTCTTTTTATAGGTTACAGAGATATCAATAGATTGCTAATATTAATGATAATGAGCTTTTGGTTTATTATTTTCAATAATGAACCTTTGTAATCGACCATGAAAAACAATTTTAACCCTCCCCTAAAAATTTTTTGGTTTACGTTTCAAAATGCGTAGAATCCAAAAATTGAATTAAAAAAAGAAGAAGAAAATCTGTCCAGCCGTACGCCCGTCGTACGTCGTTCAGAGCTTTTCTCCGAAACTACAAGACCAACCTTAATGTAATTTGGCTCAAAAATCATCCATCGTCTGGGAATGTGGCAGTAACTTTCAAAATTCAGTTTATTTTGATGAAATTGAGCAAATTCCTACAGTTTTTGGAGTGCAGTAGATTAAACCCATAACCAAATATGTTACAACAGAAATTCTTAATCGTGCGAAACAAGGATGAAAATTTCATACGTCTCACAAAGGGAGTGAATCATAACTCATTACCACATCAAGATGGTATAGAAAGAACTTTCATATAATTACGAGCCCAACTGGGATATTGTTATTGGGACATTAATTAACGCTAGTATTTTGTAAGAGGTAAATTTAAATGTTTCTAACAATATGAAAGTGTGGTAGGAGAAAAACTGTAAAACAAAAAAGTAAGAAAAAATAAATTAATAAAAAATACTGCGAAAAGAAGTTGAAGCTCAAAGCTTGTTATTGGTAAGAGAGGTTCCATTCATGTCAGACTACGTCTTCTCGTCGTACAAGGTGTAATGAATGATGTTTTTCTGAATCGATGTGACATGTTTTATGATTCCCTGCATTCATCCAACAATTTCCAGAATAATCTTGGGAGCGTTGAAATCTATTATGGGAGTCCTTGGGGATAAAAAGGAAATGGGTGTCTCGTCATTCAGATTTACCGTCAGCTGATGTATAGAAACTAAACAGCTCGCGTTCCCCAGACCACCCATTCTTCGAGCGGTCAAACGGCTGTAAAGTGGAATTCTAATATTTTTATTGCTCGGCGAGGAAAGATATTTTACTGCCGGGTTCAAACCGCGAGATTACCTTAATCCCGGACTTTAGTGATTTCCAGCTATGCGGATCAGGACAGAAGTGGAATAAGGCGATAGGGGACCTTGAGGATGCCCTCAGCACGGGCGTCAAGCATTCAATGGACTCGAGACTGACTCAAACTTGTCTCAAGCACTAACAGTTACTTCATCTTCGTATTTCATCGTTGTTCAACTAGATCTCACCCAACACCTGAAATCCTTCTAATGGAATTTTCATATTAATCCGAAAATCACTGCCAAGTTGGGTGGGCATTAAGTATAGCTTCCTCACACGTTGAAACATGGACGTATAGAATAACAAATATGTGTGTAGACGAACAAAGTACGAATCAAAATGATTGAATACATAATATAACAGTATCTAATACATGCTAGAATGCAAAATAGGACTGTAATTCATGTTTGAATGCGTGGAAATTGTCTAAAGGTAAACCCATACAATAACTGAAAATTTCATCAAAATCGATATATTATTCTCGGATTGTCATCCATTAGTTTTGCGTATGCACGATTACTACCGATTGTTCAAGAAAATGCGATAAAATTCAAAGGGCATCATCCTGGACCCAACAACCCTTCGAATTTGAACGAAATCGGACCAACGGTTGATTAGAAGAACGACTTTATGAGAAATCAACGTTTGCGCATGCGCAACGTTACCAATCCGACCGATCCGACCACTCCGACGTTACCGGATCCGACCGATCCGACGTTACATCCGACCAATAGTTGATAAGAAATCGACGTTATAAGCGAGTAAAGTTTGCGCATGCGCACAAAAACCATTAATGCGACGGCAATGAAAGATATATATATAGGGGACTGTCTAGAGGCTCAGTAGCACAATCCCCCGGAGTTATGCCTTTGTCGATCGATATTAGTTTGCGCATGCGCAATGAATATTACTCTACCGATCACGATTTAGCCTATAGGGCATTCTTCTAGAAAATATACCACTATCTACCGAGTTTGAACGTCATCGGACCAATAGTATAAAGAGAAATCAACGTTACACGAAATTCACGTTTGGGCATGCGTACAGACTACTGTTGATTCGAAGGAATTCAAAATTATAGTGGACCATTTAGGAGCTAATCCACACAATCCCTGAAAATTTCATCGAATTCGAATTAAAACGTGGTAAAGTTTTGGGCATGAAAAGGATTTACCACTTACAGACAGACAGACGGACACGGAACCGAAATTGATTAGTAAGCTCCGAAGCACAAAAAGAAGTGGAAATTTTGATTTTGGAGGACAAAAAGTTTTTCGACTTCTATCACGAACACAAAGCTTCTCTTCCTTTGGTAGTGAGGAAGCGAAATAAGTATATGTACCCCTATTGACTATCAGGAACATGTTACTGGTTGTGTAGATAACTATGCAGAAATTCGTACGATCTGCAGATCTTTTTGTACAGAATCTATTTGTTTCCACTTACCTGCTTCAAAAATACAAAATAATTGAAGATTCGTAAAATGGTTCAATGAGGGTACTTGAATATGTCCGAAATCAGTTCATACAGCCTCAAAGTCGTGTTCTGCTTTCTGAATAAATTTCTAGTGACTACTTAGGGATTCGCTAACCTCAGCCTGATAAACTGGCTAAGCTTGAAACGAATGGACAGGAGGCGTGGATAATCTGTTTCATTATTCATTTTATATTACTAAATTTGTAACAACAGGGAAACTAACTGGATGGAGGTTGCCTAAGTTGCGGTTGTGTCGAAATACTGAAGGAGCTGATAATTAACACACCCATACCTGCATCGTTCAAATGAAATGGAGAAAATAAATATACATTTTGTTTCCATGTGAACAAATGAGAAAATGAAGTGAGAATGTCGAAAACTCGGCCCAAAAGAGTAGGGAATATTTCACGTAAATATATTGAGTATTATATTGAGTTGAGATTTGATGAGTTGAAAGTTAACTGAATAGAGAAAACGCTTCAAATTATTACACAAAGGTTTATTTATTTTATTCAAGGCTTAAGCCGCACCTCAACCAAAAGGGTCAGTAGCGGCATCACATAGGTTTATTATTTCTGTAATCGATAACCCTTTTACGCAGAACGCTTGTATATAATTATTAAAAGAGGTTAAACTTGGTTGTTTAAGAGAACATTAAGTATCTAAATATACAGAGAAATTAATAAAATAAAAACACACCTACATTTTCCTGGTACTTAACACGAGCTATCCAACTAAAAATTAATTATGTAAAATAAATCAACTACCTACGCTTCAGAAGTCAGGTGACAAAAGTTATAATTAACCCAGTCTTGTGAAGCAAATATTCCATTGGAATTGTATCAACTGAAACGAGAGTCGTTGATGAGTCGTGTTGATCTTTTCCTGCCAAAGTTCTAGTTCTATACCTTAGGAAGAACAAGCGTAAAAATACAGCGACCCGGGTGGCTTCTACCGATTCTTTGGAATGATGTCTATAAATGAGACGCTACTTTTATTATGCTGTAGTAAATTGGGCTTGCCCGTTAGTAAAAAAAAAAATAAATAAATAAAAATAAAAATAAAAGTCCCCCCCCCTCAATCACTGCTACCTTAAAAGTTTTCGAGATTTCGATTTTTCAATAACAGAACTGCGTTTGAGGGTTGGTCAAAAATGATACCGATGTTAGTAGCACATCCCCGGTCGGGGGGAGCTGAATTTTCATAAAGTTTAGAAAAACACGGGCGGCGTTCGGAAGAATTTTTAACGTAGAGTCCGTTTATACGGAGAAATATTTGTTAAAAACGCTGCAAATTATTACACAAAGGTTTATTATTTATGTATTAGACAGCCCTTCTACGTAGATCTCTGGTCCATAATTATTAAACGCCACCTATAGTACCTATATTTAGTATCGGAACTCGGAGCTTCGGCCCTCACAAATGGGTTGAATCCATTACAGCATCGGAATCTCACAATTTTACGCTTTTTATTACAGTTGATAAACAAAACAATTTATTACCAAGTCATCTTTCCAACACATAAAAGTATTACCTATACTATACTGTATATTAATATCATCTAATTGGTCAAATTTCAAAAAATGTGCTGACAAAATCACTGAAAATGGCTACGAATCGTTAAATTGATATTTTTTAGCATAAGATTGGTCAAATAAAGTTTATCAACTATGAAATAGAACATTCAAAAATTTATGTACGAAATTTTGCTAAAAACTTGAACTCCATTAAATTTTGTTTTAAAAAATCTATAAAATTGCAAAAAAATAGCCTAAAGTCCAAAATCTCTTTTTGAATAGAAGAGTATCATTTAGAATAGGTACTTTTTTTCCATAAAATTAATAGCTAACATTTTCTTTTGACTCATAAATCTCCAATTTCTATAAAACTTGAAATATACAAAAAACGCTGCAAATTATTACACAAAGGTATTAGACAGCCCTTCTACGTAGATCTCTGGTCCATAATTATTAAACGCCGCTGATAGTATATTTAGTATCGGAACTCGGAGCTTCGGACTTCACAAATGGGTTCAATCCATTACAGCAGCGGAATCTCACAATTTTATGCTTTTTAATATCGTTGATAAACATAACAATTTATTACCAAGTCATCTTTCCAACACATAAAAGTGTTACCTATACTGTATATTGATATCATTTAATTGGTCAAATTTCAAAAAATGTGCTGACAAAATCACTGAAAATGCTAAGAATCGTTAAATTGATATTTTTTAGCATAAGATTGGTAAAATAAAGTTTACCAACTATGAAATAGAACATTCAACAATTTATGTATGAAATTATGCTAAAAACTTGAACTTCATTAAATTTTGTTTTAAAAGATCTATAAAATTGCAAAAAATAGCCTAAAATCCAAGATCTCTTTTTGAATAGAAGAGTATCATTTAGAATTTTTTTTTTTTCCATAAAATTAATAGCTAACATTTTCTTTTCACTCATAAATCTCCAATTTCTATACAACTTGAAATATACAACAACAAAAAAAGACACTTTTTCACCTATTTTTGGCTCATAGCACCCATGGGTGTGGAGCGATCGAGCTGGCGAGAAGTTAGGACCAACTAGATCCCAAGTGGAGTCTATGTGCGAAAGAACAGATTTTTTAAGTCAATTCTAAGGCCTTTTATGGCCCGGACGGCGGGCGGCGAACGGCGGACGGCGGACGGCGGACGGACATTTCAAATTTGGATTCTACGCACCTTGAAACGTAAGGTGACAAAGTTTGAGGGGGGGGTTATACAAATTTTTTGCTATACGATCACATAGGCTTATAAAAATTTGCACACGAAACCGTCACGATCTCTTCATATCTTCCCTCTTTAAACCACAAAAATGTTAGCCACTCGTTGGAAAGCTCTCGATTTAATAATATTTTCCTGTTCACTATAACTCTGTGGCTGGAGGACTAGCTGAGCTATGGACAAAACAGTTCTTATGTTTTGTTTACAAACTAATGATCGTGAGTGTAGAAGCATATAGTATTTATCTATTTAAATTGAACCTTTGGAGCTAATTTCTTCGCTATTCAACCTATGAAGCTGAAATTTGAAACGGAGGCCTCTTGGAACATCTAGAAATTAATTATAAATTCTGAAGCCCTCTAGATCAGCACCGGACTAAATTATATAATATTCAACATGTGATGTTAAAATTTGGAATGGAGGCCCTTTGGGACGTCTAGAAACGAATCGTAAGGTCTGTATCCCCTTAGATCAGCTGAGTTCTACCAATAAATAGCACATTTTTATGTCGAACACGTAAAAATATATTCTACGCTCATAATTCTTTAGCCTTCAGAGGCAAGGTGGTAGTTTTTTATTCGATTTCCAGAATCTACGTATCTAGAAACGTAAATAAATAAATTTGGAGTGGGGGTTAATCGGTCGATTACAAAGCTTCCTTATTGAAAATTATAAACCCAAAAGGTAGCATTATGAAACGTTATCTGCCAAGGATCTTCTCGCGATAATCTCGCTCAATCAATTGAAAGTAAAATTGAAAGAATGAGTTCGTTGGCCAGCACTTTTTAAGTTCATTTAACTGCTCAAATTTATGAAAAAAATGTGCTATAAACTCACTATAATTGCAAATAACCTCTCAAAATCTTTCATTTACATTTTCAAGCGGAATAATACTCGAATAAAGTATATCAACTGCAAACTACAACATTCAAACATTTTTGTACAGAATTATGCAGAAAAACGTACTTAAATGTCAATAATATGTGCTAAAAAACCGATAAAAACTGCCAAAATGAGCCAAAAATCGGAAATACTTCTTTGAGTAGCAGACTATCATTTAGATTACGCTTTATCCACCATAAAAGTGATAATATCACACTATGTATGCTATCTTGTTATACTCGTATTATAATCCGCTGGAGCCGGTTATATTATACGTATATTACATACGTATTATATAACGTAAATAAATATTAAACGATAATTATTGAACACATTTTTCAAACTTTATTGTGTTCTGTGGAAATTTTTGTTTAAGGTTCAAAAATTAAATTGATTTGCAATAGGTAGTCGGTGATAACTCTAACCAATGATTATAGTTTTTATATGGTATGGTGTAATTCGTTAGATTTAATTCAATAAATTATAAATGATTTCTGAAGTAAATAAAATGACAAATATGCATGTTGTGCATATACTTGCTGGAACGGTACATCAGCTACATTTTAAGCTATTTTTAATTTATTATTATTATTATAATTTTTTGTTTTATTTTATTTTTTTATTTTTTTAAATCTGGGTTTAGGTAAAAATTTGCGTGACCAATTTTCCAAAGTAATTTCAGGTAAGCAATTACCATGCAATTACCATTACCAATTACCATTAGCAATTACCATTATTATTTTTGTGGGTTTTGGATTCGGATTTATTACCATGAAGCGTAGCTAATTGATAAGAAAGTAGAAAACTAGAATTGCTCTCTCCTTTTCACCCTAGGGAGTTAAAATTGATAGGGTTGCTCAGAGACATTAAGAGACGATCGAAATAACTGAGTGAGCTGAATTCTGTTCTGTTCAGTATAGGATGTTGAAATTGTTTGGGTTACTCTCTATGACATCTAAATCTCTCCTATTCGCCCGAGGAAGTTAAAATTTCATAGGGAGACTTTCTTTGACATTAAGAGACGATTGAAATTATGGGCTCTTTCCGTATCAGCTGAGTGAGCTAAGTTCTCTCCTGTACACTCTGGGAAATGAAAATTTCGATCTGGAGACTCCTTGGGGCATTAAGAGACGAAAGAAAAAACGGGCTTCATCTTGATCAGCTGAGTGAGCTGAATTTTCTTCTACTCACTCTAGAAATGGGGCATTTGATAGGAAGCCTTTCTGGGACATTAAGAGACGAATACATTTAGGGGATCTTTCCTGATCCGCTGAATGAGCTAAATTATCTTTTATTCACCCTAGGGTATTTAAATTTGACTGGAAGCCTCTCTGGGACAACAAACTTCAAATGAAATGACAGACCCCCATCCTGATTAGCTAAGGAAGCTCAATTCTCTTCTTTTCACACTGAGGTGTTGAAATTTGACAGGGCGCCTCTACTACGGTATGTTTTTGGTATTCTTTGCCCTTATTAAGAAATTTGATTCTAAAATGGTGAAAATCCGTGTGAGTCACACAGGCCCTCACCCAGTTTTATGAGTTATAACCATAGACATATAAATGTAATATGTAGTACTTACATAGGTTTATGTTTATCAACCGTCCCTACATGGTTTTTTTATTAATGTGTTTATTGAAGAATCATGATAGATATTTTACAAACAACTAAACACTACAACTCCCTAAAAAAAAACTTGTGCTGGGAGTTGGAGTTGCGAATAGGATATCAAAGAAAATGTCCCTTAGCGCATTCAAAGTTTAGTAGAAATTGCAATTATTTATAATCCAAAAAGTTAAAGACGACTTCGAACTACATACTCCTATCTGGATTGAGTATTTCCTACATTTTAATTATCTAATTGTATACTGGTTATGATGCAAACTTGTGAATACAATCCGCTGTGGGTTCACAAGTTTGCATCATAACCAGCATACAATTAGATGAATACAATCCGCTGTGGGTACATCTCTCGGACATAGTTCCAGCAGAAAGAAGAGAGAAGAAGAAGAATCCGCTGAGGGTTTTGGATATCTGGAACATAATCAATATACTTAGCAGGACTTAAATCAATCAGACATAAAAACTGAACAGGACAAAAATAACGGACGTTGGACGCAAAACAATTTCAACTGTTCCCACGCCGTACCACAAGCTCGAGTTCAATGAAGCTTCATCACATTTTACTACCTTATAAAGCCGATGCACTATTACAGAACCTCTCGTAATTTCTGCGATTTGCTCAAGTAAGTAGATAAAAAATGACAAACGGAAATAAAGTTGTAATAAACCAAACAATATAAATGAGGGACACGCCGAAGCTCGCAGTTGAGTTAACTGAAGTCACAAGTTACCTACTTATCGAGTGGTGAGCGCTAGGCCGAGGAATGTCGCGCTAGAGGTCGATATCTTATGGCGGGCCTTCAGCTGAAGCGCGTCCTGGATATTTATAATTGGCAGTGGCTGTAGTGTTCCATGCAAAGGGGTTTTATTGACGTTGAGAATTCCTGGACTTCCTTTTAGGTGGTATAAACCTTACGCCTGCGCGTAGTCATCGGTTTAAACCCGCAATATAGGAGAATAGTAAAAATCTGATTCGCGTGGCGCTCATAACTCGAGTAATTTAAAAGGCACCTCAACTATTCTACCTTCCTCTTTTTACTCGGTTAACTTGACCAGAATGGTAATGCAAAGTATTGAAAAATAAGTCTTTAAATGTATGTCTCAAAAAACAATAAAAATTGATTAATTAAAAAAAAAAAAGAAAGAAAAATCAAATCAAAGAATTCAGGATCTTGCCAGAAAACATGACCAGCTGGATATATTTTCATAGGTGTGAACTAACATGGCCACATATGTACGGATATATGTACATGGTAATAGGAGTCTTGATAATACAATCTTGTGCTCCGCCATGGTCGAGATGGATTGCAGAAATGAAGGCCACTCCTAAGAAGGCGGCTCCAAGGGATTGCCTAATCTCCAGCATGAAACGGGCGGGGATGAATGACAAAACACTCCTCACACCTCATTCACCATTTTCACCTTGTTTAGGCGACTTGATGGAATCATTCGTTTACCGAGTGAAAGGGTAAGGAGCCGGATATCGTTTCGTTGACATTAAGGCCGATGAGACTGCCAAGGACAACACTATTTTAGGCTTACCAGCATAAAATGGGAAAAATAGACGTCCCAATAGACGTGCCAGGAAGCAGACAATGATGCGCTCCACACTTTTTTTGTGTGCTAGCGACCAGCTATTGAAAGAAGAAGCTGCATGATGTTCAGGAAATGCACCCCAAAATGTGACACCGGAGGTGGTAGTAGCCGTAATGCTTGAACGATAGCAATATTGGACTTTTGTAACTGTGGATGTTGGAAACATCCTTCAGAAAAAAATCATCCAAGAACGGGAGAGATAGAAGAGGGAACTTATGGATCGAGAGGATTAAAGACATTTTCCAAGGACTCGGCCTGACTGCGTTAAACAGCTCCAGGCTGAGTTTCTACGTGGATAAGTCTGCCTTAATCTTAGATGTACAGATCTTCTGAGACAGTGTGGACATGTAGAAGACCTAGTCGGCTAGAATGATAAAAATGCCCAGCGGCGTGCTTTAATCACAGCTAAAAAAAGGGGGGCAACTAAAATTAAGGTCATGATCACGGCAGTGTCTTGGAGCAGGGTGTGAGAAAACTGCTATGAAGTTATTAGAGTTGGGTATCTCGGTAGGAGTAAATATGACACGTACCTGGTTATGCTGCTGTTTTATATTTTGATTCATTTATATTTTGAAATGATTTAATCTGCACCTCAACCAGAATAAAATTCCTTCGGTCACCCTGCACTAATACCCTGTGAAATCAATGTATTTTTCCAAAACAAACTGAGAACTTAGTAATGGAGCGATTTCAATTAATCTTTCTCCTACCTATCTGTTCCTTAGATGAACCCATATTGTTATGTAATGGCAGATCGGGAATAGTACCCCAACATTTTAAATTTCTATTGAGGGCTTGAACAGCCAACTTTCGTAATTTCCGACATCACCCCTAATCCTACCAAATACGGGGGTAAAGAGGTTGGCTACACTTCCGAACCTTGCGATTGCATCAAACACCGCCATTGAGTAAGTTCTCTTGATCATTGATACAATCTATATCAAGTACACGTATCACGTCTCCGGTTGTAAAGGTCAATATATAGATCATCTAGATAGAGATATATGGCAACTTTAGTACAATACATCAATCATCCTAATCACCCGACCCATCATATAAGCTGACGATAGGGAAAACGCAAGGCACCTCCTTGTGGAGAGACAACCGATTGAGCCAACTCATAGCAACCCTTACCGTTGAAGAATGTTTTTCCTGGTACCTCTTAATTCATGATTCACAAGTTACCTCAGGTCAAAAAGTTGAAACTCTGGAAGATTGTGGTTAGATGCAAATCATCTTCTGGAACGCCCATGTTTGGTAAATATCGCTCATCTATGGCAGAAAGATCACTAAATGATCTTGGGAAAATCTTAGATGGCGATGGCAAGTGATCTCTGGTTTCTGCACTACCTTATTCAAACACACCCAATCACTGCTAATCGGAGAGAAGATTCGTTTCATCAACACATACCAATCGATTTTTCTAACCAACCAATACGCATGAATACAAACCTTTCGCCTTTAATCGCAGGTAGGTTGCCTTCGATTATTTTGGTAGGGATCGTTTGAGGGGAAGAATCACGTTTAATAAGGAGGCTCTTCTTCATCTTTGTTTAATAGGAAATCCAAGTAATTTAGTCTTATGGCCAAAGTGTGTGCTATTAAGTAGGTTATGAATATATCTGGTTATACTATACATAGCACTGGACACTTTTCCATTTCATATTAGGGTTCGTAAAAACTAGGTACTATAATTGCTGTTATGTATTCATGTAGGTAGGTTAAATAAAATCATTGTAGTAGTAATAATTAAGCTTCATGTAATAAATTATATAGTGAAAAGACAATGAAGAAGGGGCACCACGGGAGCTAACTGACCTGTCCAGTCCAGCAAGACCAGAAAAATACACAACCCACTCAATCGCCTATGAAATATAAATCTTATCACTGATGAGGCAAGAGGACTTGGATTTTTCTTTAAACCATGATGAGAAATAGCAGCTTACAAGACTTAGACCACCCCTAAATTCACCTCGACCACCAAGAAACTCCACGTCAAAGAATGGAACACCAGGCAAATTAGGGAAAAGTGGATATCATCTTCCGAAACAGCTTCGTATCGCCATCCTGTAGGTACGATCGAGCATCCATGGCAGATAGAACACTGCATCTGGAACGCCAATAAACATCGCTGAACTATGTCAGTATTACCACTAGATGATCTTAGAAAGATCATAAATGGTGATGGAAAATGATCTCTAGCCCCTGTACTACCTACTTCAAACATACAAATCACCCGAACCAACTTATAAATTGAGGATACGGAAAGACTCCTCCTATTGAAGAGACGATCCATCATGAGACGTGCTGAGTCTCATCGAGAGTCATCAGGGAGCGGAAAGGGGGAAATGTCTTCCGGCGACAGGCACCCGAAAGCCTCCGCATCCCACGAGATGTTTAATCAAATCCCGTACGGGTCTTCCCAATGTCTCATTTAATCAGAAGGTTCTCAGTAAAGTCAATTTTAATCAACCCCGTACATCAATCTGGGCCCCTGTTCCCTCAAAAGGAGCCATGTCCATTAATAATGAAGACAGGCGAAGCTTCTTGCGGTAGGCAGCTTCATTATTTTGTGTGCACCTGTAATCATATCCTGTCACGGTCATGTAGTGTCAAGATTAACTAATTTATAGTTGCCTTTATCATCCTTCTTTGCTGAGTGCCTGATTTCGTCAACATCATATTTCTTACTTGCGATAGATTTCGTCCTTTACAACCGAGTTCAAAATACGTCTTGGCCAATTGTATAACTAGAGAATAATTGTACATTATCGTACAATTATTGAATAATTGTACATTGATCGATTCCCAGATTCGAGTTTTTGATATCGTGGAGGAATTCAGTGGGTAATGAAAGCATTAAATTTAATCGGTGGTTTTTTATGGTTATGTAGAAATCTGTAACATGCTTTGGCCTCCTAATATAAAAAACGCTGCAAATTATTACACAATGGTTTATTATTCTGTGTTAGATAGCCCTTCTACGCAGATCATTGGCTTATAATTTATTAGTAGGCCCCGTATGCAATATATGATCAGAACAAGGCTCGTGACTTCGAGAGGAGTTAAAATTTTTTTACAGTTCCTAGACCTCGCAATTTTTCGCTTCACAGTAAAACTGTACAAAAAAGGTCGATAAGTAAGGAAAGAATATAGGTTCAGAGGCACCTCAGCTGAGTGCGCCTCCGTACCTAGTAATTGTTATCAAGGATTCTAAGAGGAGCTCCATCTAAATAACAACACCGTTGGTCGAATGGAAAATTCAGTCTCGGAGGCTCCGAAGCTGATCTGAGTCCCTTCATACTTTGTAATTGTATTACAGAACTCCAATAAGTAGCTACATTTCAGGTTTAAGCATAATAAATCAATTAAAAAACTAATTAGGCTCAGAAGCCCTACAGCTGATCAGTGTGCACTGATATTGAATTTATCCTTGATATTACAGAGGAGGTTCATTTCAAATAGCAGATCCAAAGGTTAACATCAATATGCCAGCTTAGATATAGGCAGCTGCACAGGAAAAATTAATCCAAATAAATAAAACATCTACATTTTACTGGTCCCCCTGATCTCAGTACCACAATATTTAAGTAAGTAGCTTCCTACCAATTGGAAATACGCCTATACCACATATGATGGGTATGAAATGATACCTTAACGTGTCTCTTGACTAAAAACTGCCCAAAAACGTGGTTTTTCAACGATTTTTCTAGAGTTTTTTGATAGTTTTAGTACAAATTACACCACTTGACAACTTGAAAAACTGGAGCTATTACTTGGACTTTCCTTGCGTTGAATGAGACCACCAGAAGCTCTGGGCGTGTGGTAATTGATTTTTCGCGATTTTTCAACTAGGTACCGAAAAACGTGTTTTTTGGGGATATACCGAGAAAAAAATAAGTTGTCGAAACACTGACAAGAAACAGGTTTATCAGTAGTTGAAAAATCGCGACAAATCAATTATCTCACGCCAAAATAAAGAATAATGCAATAGCAACATTTTATCAGGTTGCCAAGTGGTAAAATTTCTACTAAAACTATCTAAAAACTGAAGAAAAATCGTCAAAAATCGCTGAAAACCACGTTTTTTGGCAGTTTTAAGGCGAAAAAGACGTTAAGGAGGCATTTCAGACCCATCATATGGGGTATAGGCGTATTCAGATTTCCAATAATATCACCTTTCAATTGAACATTAATTATCCTGGAATTTAAGGAATTATTTCAAATATGCAGGTGCTGTACCTCAAAAATTAGACGCCCACGTGAAAAACGGGGTTCGGATTCGGATTCAAACCCTCAAAAACCCCTAGGACCAGTACCAGTTTTTACGCAGTTTTACGTTTTTTTGCAGTGTACCTAATTATGCCGAAATTACAGGCACCTCTTTGGACAATGTATGGTTTTTGAGGAAAAATCGTTAACTATGGTCTAGTAGTTTCGGAAGAATGCTTCGGACGGCGGTTGGTGGGAATAATATCGAAAAACTTTGTTGTTGTTTTTTAAAAGTTTTTTGGTGGGTACCAACTGAACCCCCTTACGCAATTACTCGAGTTGCTTCATCCAATGTGTGATGAAGACGGGCCCTTGAGACCCCGTACCCAGTGAGATGTGGAGAGGTTTGAAAGTGGTTTTCGTGAGACATGTTTACACCAAGTCAAATTAGAGGCCATCAGTAAGTGGACAACACGGACCACCTCTGCTCGCCCGCGCCCCCATGTGAGGTTCACACGCCACAACTAACGGTCTCCGACACACACCCAATCCCTATAACAACGGATGATGCACTTGTAACTGTTAGACCTCTGTGCTGGATAAGCTCTTCAGTTGGGCGCAATATCTCGTTAAAACGCCTTCCCTCCCACAAATAGGAGAGAGAAAAACGGTAAAGGCGAAAAAGCTCTTTCGAGACGGACCTTCTCCCTCGCTGGCGCCACAACAACCCCTTGAATGAAGACGAGCTGAGGATCATTATCACCTGTTAACTCGGGTATTTAGTCACTTATTGTGCTCCTGTTCGTTCTGCCACCCAACAAGTGCTTCCAACGCTTACGCTTGGGATAACACCTTTTTTGTCGATCTTATCGGCGGAGCTTATAATCCTAACGATTCCGGTCACATTGTACTTTTTTCAAGAGGTTCTTCTACCTGTTTGACGAGAGATGAGTAGGTACATTATGTGGGTGCTAGTACTTCAAAATTGTCGGTGCGTTGTGCGTTGCCACAATTACCTACCTGGGAGGTGAGCGTTTTAGTTGGTTAAAGACAGCCTTCAAACGCTGTAGTTCTCGTAACAGGTGCTGTTGAGCAACAGATTGTTCATTATTGGGTTCATGGGTAGATAACCCAAATACAATGAGATCATTATAACCTAATATAAAATGCATATATTATGTAACAAAATACTAACGTCTGCCAAGTTGGGTGTGGCTCATAGCTTCCTCGTATTCATAGCACGAATGTGTAGGTCATTAATATAGTTCAAATAATCTTGATAGATGATTAGGAGGATTCATTTGGAGCTAAATCGGAGCTAAAATTACTTATATCTTGATATATGTTACGTTTATGACTATTGATTTGTGAGCCATTAACAGCCTAACCGTTCAATCCCTGAAAAGTTCATCGGAATCGGATGGAAAGTGTAAAAGTCGAGCTTGTTACAACGTTTTGAGGTTTGCGCATGCGCATCAGTTACAAATAATACGAAAACGATCTTTATGAAACTCATATGAGGTAATCAAATCGTAATTTCCAAACTGCCCTCCAAATCCGCACGAGATCTTTCGAATTGGTCACGAAAAACGACGCTTGATGGATCTTACGTCTGGCATGATCAGTCAAAAATATTAATTTTCAGCGATGGATTTGATAAGGGATCATACTTGTCATAACTCGCACAAACGCAGATACGAAACCAAAGTTATTCATAAAGGTCTAAAGCGTAAAATGTGAGTGGAAATTCTTATTTAACGGAGCCTTGACATTGTTTTAAAAATTTTAATTGAAATACAAACCTACCTACGCTTTACTAGTCCATCAATAGGCAAAACAAGTATTAATAAATTCGATATCTTGAAAAGGAGTATCAATAAGATGATTACAGGTGGTCAGTGGTTTTCTATATTAGGATTTTCACTGTCTTCGTATTTGTTCTCATTCACGCTCATTGTGAAGTTATTAGCTTCCGAGACCCTGATATTTTTAAATTTCAATTCTTCACCCTTTACCAGGATAAATTAACCTCCTTGAGAAATGTTTGTACTACATTTCCTTTTAGTTTGGGAGAAACGTTTTGGACAGCGGACTGGCTGACTTATTTTTAATAATTTAACAAAATTATTAAATAAATTAGGTCGTTTGGTTGAATTTTCGTGCATCATGAAGCAGTGGTTAACCGACATCATTTTGTGCTATGCAACTATTTGATAGCCCGGCTATTAGGTAACCTCCTTAATTATTACGTTTTATATACAAATACAGTTCAATCATTCAATCGAATTGTGTTCAAAGATAAGTAATTTAATATGTAACATTAGAGACAAGGATGGGACCATCACCCGTAACAGTTCACATTTCAAGATCTTAAATTTAGGTAGGTTCCCTCCCGCTGAAGGACGGATGATGTAACCTTAGCAGGCAACGCTGATCAGCAGGATCCACCATCACATTCCCAAGTAGACGATCAAGACCCACAAGAGACCACTTGCCCCATTGATGATGTTGCTGCCTCTCCAAGCAGGACCATCACGCCGAGACCTAGAAGATCATCCAAGCTTCCCGCACATCTCAAAGACTTTGTCATACATCCGCGGAGAAAGATGGGGTGTACAACTATTATTGGTGTTGTCAAGTTGGCACCACCTAGATACCTCGGCTCCTTAACTTTTACGTTTCTATATAAAAATACAGTTCATTCGTTCAATCGAATTGTGTTCAAAGAGTAGTAATTTAATGTGTAACATTGGAGACAAGGATGGGACCATCACCCGTCACAGTTCACATTTCAAGATGTTAAATTTAGGTAGTTTCCCTCCCGCTGAAGGACGCATGAGGTAACCTTAGCAGGCAACGCTGATCAGCAGGATCCACCATCACATTCCCAAGTAGACGATCAAGACCCACAAGAGACCACTTGCCCCATTGATGATGTTGCTGCCTCTCCAAGCAGGACCATCACGCCGAGACCTAAAAGATCATCCAAGCTTCCTGCACATCTCAAAGACTTTGTCATACATCCGCGGAGAAAGATGGTACAACTATTATTGGTGTTGCCAAGTTGGCAACACCAATACCTACAATGGCTAGATACCACGGCTCCTTAACTTTTAAGTTTCTATATAAAAACACAGTTCATTCGTTCAATCGAGTTGTGTTCAAAGGGTAGTAATTTAATATTTTACTCCAGCCATATAATGTAAGGAATTTTTCATTGGATATTAATTTGCAGAATTAAAAAGACGTGGAGCACTCATAAATGAGACACCATGTATAATAAACGGTGTTATAAACTGAAGGGCAGCTATGTAATACAGAAATGATAAACCTTACTAAAATAACTTGCGTCGTTTATTACTTGTTTCATGACCAGTGATCCCGCATCTGGAACAATTTCAAGTTGTTAGTGTAGAACGTTCTT
This sequence comes from Adelphocoris suturalis, assembly GCA_030762985.1. Lineage (NCBI taxonomy): Eukaryota > Metazoa > Arthropoda > Insecta > Hemiptera > Miridae > Adelphocoris > Adelphocoris suturalis. Next base: position 59,003,701 of record CM061042.1, on the reverse strand, counting down.
TTGAAAGAAAATATATATGTGAGAGGAAAGAAGGCGGAAATGGTAAAACTGCTGGTTTTTTCGAATCTTTGAGAAATCCCCAGCAACCCCGGCTTTCCGAAAAATCCACTGGGCGATTTCGAAAACGAACGGGCGAAAGAGGGGAAAACATTTTTTTAAACGAAAATGCGATGTTTTCTGTTTGATCAAAACAAAGGAAGTACGCACAGGCAATGCGTTAATGATTAGCAACAATGATGTAGAAGGTGGTTAATTCAGCATATACATAAAAAAAATAATTTTGATTAAAAAAGTAAATGTTGAAAGGAACAAAAAATAATACACTGTACCGGAAACTGTTGGAAAAAGTAAGTTTGCTTGAAGAAATTTAACAGAAAACAGTATATTTCTCCCATAACTGCCTAGGAATAATGTTAATTAATACTTACCTAATAATGATAAGAATTCAATACCGCGAATTCATTCATATTATTATGTTATAATGAATTGATTCTTTTAGTGAATATTTATCATGTGATGAGTGTGATAATTCACAGTTAATCAAGTAATTACAATTAATTCAAATTTGTGTTGACGCTACAGGACCAAGAATGAACAGAACATTTTCAATTCAAGCAGCACAAAGAGCTCGTACAGGTGAGTCGAAAAATACTCATAAGATTTATGATTTTTTTCTAAATGATGCTGAAAGTAGTAGCAAACAGAAAGTAAAAACTATTAACTAAGTTGATGTCATAAGTTCGATTTCGGATGATACTGGGAATGATTGCATAAATCGGAGTGAAAAACAGTTACATTTTTTTAAACTAAAAACCACGTTGGTACCCTTTCATTTGGAACGTTTTTGAGATAAAGGGTGTTCAATTTCAAACCCTTGAGCATGATTAAAATTGATGCCGGGATTTCAGGCTCATCCTCGACCGACGTGTGAATCTTGAGCCATATTTCGTGAACTTCGATCCAGTACTTTCGGAGTTCAGATTTGAACCCCGAAGCAGTTACAATTCGTTTTGTACAGTTTCAAATTATTATTATGATTTTTTTTCAAAAGAGAAAATGATAAAAATTTGGTTTTTAGAGAAGGAAAAAAATATTAACTGTAAGTGAGGGCATGGAAACACTGTTTGTGACCTTTGTAAACCTTTGTAATATCCCTGCAGGACTTTCGCTGTAGATAGGAAGGAGTGGTCGTAATGTGAGTTATTGCGTAATATTTTTACGCTTTCAGTGCCTGCATTTTGTCGATAAAAGGGTCCATCAGTTGCATTATCCAACTCCGCCTCTACCACCAACCGATCTCAGGTCAAAAAGGTTTCGTTTGCCACACCTAAACCAAAGATCACTTCTGCGTCTCACCTCTTACTTCATAGGTCACGGAATGGGAAAAGCTGTGCATGTGTACAGGAGACGGTATGCTCGGCTAGGAGTCAACGGAGTATGCGGAGTTAGCCCCCAGGGGTAAGTCGTTGCTCCGCCCCCTAACCACCTCTGAAGACATGTAAATCGGCCGGGTAATGGTAATGGGACGACTGAGTGTGGCGGCAGGGGGGGATGCCACACGCGGCGGTCAGTGTTTAGCGATTCTCAACACCCGAGAACATCTCCGGCGGTCAGGCGAAGGCCTTCCAGCTCCTACTTCCTAGTTCTGGCCACAAATTGGCCTTTCGCTCAAGTTACCCCCCAGGGAATTCTAACGGTGCTCACAAATATCTCTCGGTTTTTCCTAGCGTGGGTTCAGTTTGTTAAATGTCCTCACTCACTGCTGATTGTTCTCAAAGAATAGTGCTGGGATTAAACTCCTTCGGTCATAAGAACTTTCGAAAGTGTGAAAGTGTGAACTTTCGATGTGTGTGTACATCGGATCGTACATTGTACTTATCTACATACAGACATTATTAGTTTTGTATTTACAAGCTGATTTTCCCGGCATCGATAGATGAAGGTTTCACACTCATCATTATTACCGATAAGTCCTGCAGAGGATTCGTATGAGGTAGTAGTGAACAAGGAATGATTTAGCCTCAGAACCCATGCAGCTGAGAGGAGGTGTTTCCTATCTCATCATTGTTACCAAGAGGCCCACAGATGATCCGTATGTAGTACTAGTGAATGGGGAATAAATTATAGCTTCAGAACTCACAAAGCTGAGAGGATGTGCTCATATAGCTGGGTGATCTCATCATTATTACCAAAAGCCCCACAGATGATCCATATGAAGTACTAGAGGAAAGGGAATAAATCAGCCTAAGAACCCATAAGGATGAGCGGAGGTGCTCCTTAGCTCATCATTATTACGAAAAGTCCCATAGAGGATCCGTAGGAAGTGCTAGTGAATAGGGAATAAATCAGCCTCAGAGCCAAAATAGCTGATCAGAGGGATTGCCTTCGTTATTGTTGTAACCCAAAAGTCCTACAGGGGTTCCTTATTAAAACTCAGCATCGTTGAGGAAACGGAACAGAAATTAGCATCCGATTTAATGCCGCTGATCCGAGATGATCCCTATCTTATCGTTATCATCTGTGGCTTCCACAGGAGCCGTGAATGAGGTTCTAGCATCATAGGTTGGACAGGAATAGATTTAGCTCTGAGCTCAGACAGATGACCTAGAATGCTCCCTATCTTGTCTGTATTAGCCCTCTCCCTTATTGTTATTCCCAAAAGTCTCACAGAAGTTCCTTATAAAAATTCAGCATCGTAGATGAAATATAGGAAATAAATTAGCATCGTACCTCCTACAGGTGAAGATCCGAGATGCTCCCTGCATTGTCTGAATTATCTAAAACTCTCACAGTTGCTCCGAGTAAAGATACTGCGTCATAGGTTGAATAGGAGTGATATTCGCCTCAGAACCTACACAGCTGTTCGTAGGTGCCTTCTACCTTATTGTTATTCCCAATCGTCCCACAGTGGTTCCTTATAAAAATTCATAATCGATGATGAAATTTGGAAAAAAACTGCCGTACAGGAGATCCTTGATGGTTCCTATTCCCTAATTATTATCTCAATCTCCCTCTGGAGCTTTATTACAGATTCTATCATCGTAGGTGGAATAAGAAATAAATTTACACTGCTGGATTAAGGATGGGTGAACCAGATTATGGATAGAATTGTTGTTAGGGTTTACATAGTGCTTACTTCACGTTGTCGGTAAGCTTAATTTATAGTTTTGAGGAACGTTAAATCCATTCATCTTCATTCTCTCAAGGCCTGTTCATCCGATGTCGCTCAAATTCGTAGGATAGTGGGAAAATTCGGTGTGATTACCCCATATGAGTTTCATCAAAATCATATCATTAGTTGCAACCGTAAATCCTTGTACCGAGCATGACTTTAGAGTTTTAATGAAATTTGGATGGCACTTTCAGGGATTTTACGGTGTAGACATTAGATGACCCTCAATCAATTTCATCTCTACCATTTCCACCAACCATTGCAATTCGAAATAGAATTTTTCAAGAATATTTAAACAACTGCAATGGTCAATACAGTATTTATGTTACGCTGACGAGGATGCTATTTGCCACTCTCAACTTGGCATTTTATCGTTAGCCAGGAATCGGCCATCAAACTAACTGCATTGCTCAAAAGATGAAGGAGTTACATTCAGTTACCAGAGTAATTCAAGTTGGTTCGGCAAACACCGAAAGCCTTCCAAGGTTTTCTCAAGGTAGTTATATTCATTCTATCCACCCAAACTATGTTGTTGAGGGATTGGAGAGGTTTCCTAGCACCATCGGTGTGGGTGGTAACACATCTTCGTGCGGTAGGTAAGAGGATAGAGATGAAGTCATCCTCTGGAAGCGCTACAACCTATCATTAGCTCCTCCCCTTTCTCACCTCTGCCACAGTTTAGTACTACTAATATATATACTTTCAAGGACCTCTCGATTCTATTATTAGACTACAGCGCACCATTCTTTCCTGGGGGCATCATACGTGGACAGGTACAAAAGGTCGGGCTGTTCCTATTAAGATGAGAATGAATTTTTATTTTATTTTGCCGAAGTGGCTAAGGATGCAGTATTTCTCTAGCATGGAAACACCCTCCTCTTATTTGAGTTTAATTAAATCTTTATTTAACTGAGTTTGACAACAAGATGGGTAATTGGACGAAAATCTGCTTTACTATGTGCGGCATTGAATACGACTAAAAGGTCCGCTGACCATTGGAAATTCTTGCATGACGAAAATGCCGTAAATTTTCACACAAAGTACTCGATTATGAGGCTTAGGAACTACTTTTGTTTCGCCTATGGTTCCATTTACAATTTTTGCGTTTCCACCTCAGTAAATCAGTAAAATGTACATTTTGGATTCTTCATTCTCTCGAATGTATATAATGAATGTGGAGAATGAATGTGGTTTGGCCTCTATTAGATTCAACAGAAGTGTAAAAAAATGAGGTATTTGTTACAACCAAACAGTAAGACATACTTCCCAATAGTGTCTGTTATTTACTTCTTATAACTATGTTGTAAATAATAAGACTTGTTGGTGGTCAATCAGATAGGAGTGAAAACTGTTTCGTTCGATACAGAAAAAATAAGTCAGTAGGTACCAGAGTTGTAAGGTGATGATTACTTTGAGTAATGCTCATTTTTTCAATTATTTCTCTTAAATGCAATAAAATTAGTACAGTGAGTAAGATTGAGTATGCCTACAAGCAAAGACCGGGGTTTTAAGCTGACAATTACTTCCAAAGTAATTGCGATTACCATTACCATTCCTGTAATGGGAATAGTTTGAAGCCATTACTTATTCCAATTACTTGTAATGGTAACGGTTTTTTTCAATTACCATTACTTGTTATTGTGAAAGTAGTGGGTCTTTCCGATTACTGATTACAGAAAAGGTGATGGGAAACGAGAATGGAATTACACACCATTCTCATTACAGGGACGTTTGCCCCCTCATCACACACCGCGTGAGGGTGTGTGGTGTGTGTGTGTGGGTGTGCGCGCATATGTCTGTAATGTATATGTATTAATTGCTATGCAATTCTTAGGCCGACCCCCAATAATTTTTTTTAAATGTCCCAAACTTTTTTTAACATGATTTTCACGTACAACCGTTGCTATCGTCCGTGGCGGGAAGCGCGAGTTCGTGGGTTCGAATCCCAGCCAGGCTTGAAAAAGTTTTTATATCCAAATTTTTTTATATCAATTTTTTTCGCATCGTGGGTTCGAATCCCAGCCAGGCTTGGACATTTTTTTATATACAAATTTTTTCAGGCTAGGAATTGTATAGCAAATTATCCTCGTTTTATACGCAGTAGAAAAGAGAAAAGATACGGCGAGCGCAAAGCGCCGAGTATATATATATATCATTTGTACACATTATATATATGCGCGCACACACACACACCCTCCACGGTGCATGAGGGTACACGTTCCAGTAATGGGAATGGGGGTAAGTACATTCCCATTACCTTTTCTGTAATGGGTAATTGGAAAGACCCATTACTTTCCCAATAACAAGTAATGGTAATTGAAAAAACCATTACCATTACATGTAATTGGAATCAGTAATTGCTTCAAACCATTCCCATTACATGGATGGTAATGGTAATTGGAATTACTTTCTTTCTGAAGTAATTGGAAAAAGTAATGGTAATTGCAATTCCTTTTTTTAACAACTCTGGTAGGTACCTACATGAAGAAATATAACTTCTAGTCACAAACAGATTGCGCCACTAGTGCACGTCCGATAATACTAGTGACAACGGATATTATGTATGGTGTTGACCCAACTATATTTTTGTGTTTGTTTAGGGGTAGGTTTTCAACTATTCATCTTTCAAATTTCAAGTCTTTCAACACCAAGTTAACCGTTCATAGAACCACGTAGTGTCGAAAAGAGCTATTTGGCGCCCCATGCCGCCAAAGTGCCCTGGCCGTACCATGCAATGAATTCAAGGGACCTAAAGTGTGTGACGTAATATTTTAAAGTAGGTACCTACTAGTCTGATCCATTTTCATGGTAGAAAAAACATTCTAAACGGATGAGGAGTTGATAAATCGAGCCTAAATTATAGCGGAGGTATTTGTGATCAATAAATCGGAGTAAAAAATGGATAATTTACATTTTCATATCTATTTATTTCTTTTCCAATTTTAATAGATCATAGCGCTAACGTTGAGGTAAGTATTTTTAAATATATTTTCAATATCGGTAGGACTTTTGTTTTAAAACCTAGATTACATTAAAACACTTCGAATTCAGCATTATCTCCCCCTTCTTTCCAACGTTTCTTATACCAAGCAAATTTCGGAAATTAGGTGATTAAGTGTACCTAGTCGCACTACTAGTCAGTTTCACGCGTTGAGCAGTAACACTACCAAGCAAATTATTGGTAAACAATAAAACTCTTAGGCCTGCGCGGTAGACACAGATCGGTCAGGAAAATATTATTAAAAGAACAAACAAAATTGTTTTGGAATATATATAATTTGAGTCCTTCCTTATGATAGTTTTTGTTTGATAATCAATAACCTTTGATTTCGAATGTTTCTCAGATAACGATATTCTAAGAATTTATCTCATGGGGTTGATTGGAAATTATGGCGAGATTCCATGCACATTCTAAGTCATGATGTGATAAAAAAAAAAAAAAAAAGTATTGAGAAAGTGGCGTCAAGCCTTTCACCAGATATTTGTGGTTTGAAGTGAATTGGAATCATAGGAAGTCGAAGCCATTCGTGCACAAACTCTATCATAAACACCGTCTGAATCAATGGATAGAAAAGAAACTGAAATGTCACTCACCCGGGCACTTCATCCCACGCGAAACGAACTAAAACGGTCACCATAAAAATGACTCTCCACATTTCCCCGAACTGGATGGAAGGGAGCCGGGAATTGGGATTCCACTAGAGCCCAAAATAGTTTTTGAAAAGAGCCGGCGGGGCTTCTTTAAAATGCAAAACCCCTCTCAATCAGGAATTCAAATAAGGTGCGACCAAAACAAAGCAGTCATTACCTGCCGCTTGTACGCGGCTTAAGTCAAATTTTTCGCCCCGATTACTCTGTACACCGCGAAAAAGGAGGTTTACACGTAAAAAAGGAGGACTTTTTTTGTATTATTTTCTCTTCCGAAGTCCCCAAGTTGGAAAAAAGGTGCGTCTCATGGAAATGAAAGGTGGAGTTGAGACAAAAGTATATTGGCGTGTTTTAAGGGAGATGGGAGCACGCAAGGGAGATGTTTTATTCATTAACAATTATGTCAGGAAGGTGACAAGAGGAGTTGGGAGCCACGGAAATGAAAGTTCTACCTCCAGGCTCCTCAGTTAGTTGCCTCTAAACTACCTATTTGAATATCTCATATCATTAATGACGCACTCTAGCCCGATATGGTCGGGGCGGCTAATTGTTTTTGAGGCTGCGAGTATTTCAAATCGTTAATTAGATCGGGAGGTTTTGTGTTGGACCCGAATGTTTTACATTCCTCGTTAAGATTTCTTCTTTTTCGGATAGTTTCAATTTAAATTATATTAGAAGAAGTGTTAGGTGACGGTGAAAGTTAGTTTACTTCTAAAAAACTCTGCAAATTATTACACAGTGGTTTATTATTTCTGTGTTAGATAGCCCTTCTACGCAGATCATTGGTCTATAATTATTAAACCCCGTATGTAATATTAATATATTATGATCAGAACATGGCGCAACGTGCCACCGAGAAGGGTCACACTTTTACAGTCCCAAGACCCAGCAATTTTACGCTTCACAGTAAAGATGTCTAAAAAAACGGGAAAATGATGCTTGAAGTAATTTACGTTAGCGCATTCGCAAAATGAAGTAATGATTTGAGAAGTATGGAATTAATGGTAAACCATTTACAGCCTAACCCGCACATTCCCTGAAAATTTCATCAAAATCAGATGAAAACTATTGAAATTAGGCTTGTTTAAAAAGGAATATAATATTCGTGGGTGCGCAGTAGCTACTGATGAAAGGATTATTTTGAAATTGCTAGGGAATGCTCAAATTAACCTCTTCCACCTATCCTCCAAATTTGAGCGAGATCGGACGACGGGGGCTTAGGAAAATGATGGTTGATGGAATTTACGTTTGCGCATGCGCCGAGTGAAGTATTGATTTGAGAACAACGAAACTCATAGGGGACCATCTTCACCACAACCCGCACATACCATGAAAATTTCATAAGAACCGGTTGAATATTGTGGAAATTTAAGCACACACACACACAGAAAGACACGGATCGAAAGTTGTTCAGAATAGTCTAAAACGTGAAATACGAGTGAAAATTTTACCTCTGTAAAAAAAAAAAAAAAAAAAAAAAAAAAAAAAAAAAAAAAAAAAAAAAAAAAAAAAAAAAAAAAAAAAAAAAACCGTTAGATTTTAGCAGTGACTACAACTTTTCAGTCTTTCGAAAGTGAAAACAATGCTTCCGCTACATATAGGTAGACCTGGGAGCAATTTAAGAGATGAAATTTAGCATTTAGGTACCAATACTTCACTAGTAGGTGCATCTGCATGGGCAATAGTTAATAAACGTTTCTTTATTTGGACAGTTCAAAGTAGGAGAGAATAAAAAACCAATTTAAGGACAGAAGGCCTTTTTTGTAAAGTACTCGTAATAGTTAATAAACTCGGTTTTACAACGTTAGAATAAATTCCTTTGGAATTATATCACCTGATAATTCCAATATTGGCATTATGTCAGCTGATATTTACAAGGCAATTTGTATGTATTCCAGTATTACTGTCAAACGATTTTTGATGGAATTTATAGCTTGATCGTCTAATCAATAGATCCGCTTGCATTGCATTAGAAATCGCGCTTGGAAATTCCAAGGTGTTTTTCGATGTTCGAGCCCTCAGGGAAAACAAACTCTTTAACTTACAGCGTTGCGGATGGTTTCAATCGATTTTTGGGATCAAATTCATCATTCACAGGCAAAAAATCATTACTGTTACCATGCAATTTTTTGAGATCTCGATTTTTGAATGTTTCGCCCTTTAATGCTACCCTTTAGGGTTGACACAAATTGATGCGGAGCTTCTAGAACCCAAATGCGATGTTTGACTCAAGTTTCATGAAATTTGGTTGATTGATTTCGGTGAAAAGCCGCGGACGGTGGACGGACAGATTTTCTTTTGATTCGATTTCGGGGGGGGGGGGGGGGGGGTAAACATTGTTTTCTTGGTCAATAACAAAGGTTCATTATCAAAATAGTAAACCAAAATGGAGTTGTGTTAATTTGTCATTCTTCGAAAGTACAACTAATTTTGCCTGCACGGGCCTCATCAGATGTACTAGGACCAGATATATCAAGTACACCAGTTTACAATTCTTGGGTATCCACAACCATTTCAGGTACCTTATTAATCAAGATACACTTTTTTGAATATACAGGGTGTTCACATTTAAGATTGTTAACCTCCTAGGGATCGATTCTACAACAGATTTCTAACAAAAAGGTCCTCAATGCATTTTTTTTTAAATCTTAATTTTTGGAGTTTTTCACTTCTAAGTGTTTTTTTTGTTTTTTTCGTGTTTTCTACCATACATCACTAAAATGGGCATACCTATCCCCCCTAACTTACAATGTAATCTTAAAAAATAGATATTTCTTTGGACAGAACGTTAAATTCCCCATTTCCCTATATTATTTGGATTCGTTTTACAGTAGGCCACGTAGACGAAAAAATGGACTAAACACAAGAATTTCTCACTTTTTAAAAAATTACTGTTAATTGAAGGTGCGTTAAGTATTAAAACAAAATAGTAAAAAACCGTACGTGTAGCAGGAAAAACTTTTTCCAAAATTTCAGCTTTCCATCGGTATAATCAATCATTATTTTACTTTGCTAATTAGGGGAGAAATGTATGCTTGTATGTTGAAAAACGTGGTTTTTTCTTTGAAATCGAGGGTTTTTTTTTCTCGAAAAATGACCCCCTAAGAAAATACTGGTTTGGGGTTCGTTTCGACGTATTTTTTCTCACTGAATCGAATGGTAACACTAGCAGATCTCTCCAACTCCATTACCACCGAGTTTTACACTTTAACTAACTAGTTTTTAGTTTATTTGTTATGTTCAATTCTATGTGTTTTTAATGGTAAAACTTGTTAGTTAAAGTATAAAACTTCGTTGTAACGGAGTCAGAAGGATCTGCGAGTGTTACCATTCGATTCAGCGAGAAAAAATACGTAGAAAGCAACCCCAAACTAGTATTTTCTTAGGGGGTCATTTTTCACGAAAACCTTTGATTTGTTAGAAAAAAAAACCCACGTTTTTCAACATACAAACATACTTTTCTTCCCTAATTAGCAAAGTAAAATGAAGGTTGATTAAACCGTTGGAAAGCTGAAATTTTGGACAAGTTTTTCCTGCAACGCGTACGGTTTTTTACAGTTTTGTTTCAAGTAATACTTATAAGCACCTCCAATTTTAAGCAGTAATTTTTGAAAAGTGAAAAATTCTTGTTTTGTCAATTTTTTTGACTGCTTGACTTACTGTAAAACGAATCCAAGTACCTCAGGAAGATGGTGAATTTAATGTTGTTTCCAACGATTCATTTTTAAGATTAAATTGTAAGTTAGGGGAGATATGGGCATTTTAGTGATGCATGGCAGAAAAAATTTTTAAAGGTGAAAAAACTCCAAAAATTAAGGATTAAAAAAAAAAATTGCAAAGAAGAACTTATTGTTGGAAATTAGTTGTAGAATCGATCCAGTGGTCCTGCGCTTGGGTAAACATCTAGGTTTAAAAAAAGTATATATAGATGTGTAGGTAGTTCTCTTTACCACCTGTTTTGTAATAATTATCCACAAATGTGAATGTGGGAAAAAAACTTCTCAAATCATTACACAAAGGTTTATCATTTCTGTATTAGATAGCCCTTCAACGCAGATCACTGGTCTATAATTTTATTAATAAACCACGTTTTACTGTATATTTACTATCGAAAATCGTGGCTTTGCGTCTCCAAATAGGTTCACTGCAGTACACTATCAAGACCCCACAATTTTACGCTTTTTAGTCAAGTTAAGATACAAAACGATCTATGACACTGTGTTTGTTTTTTGCTCATGAAATACTTAATTACAATCAATGTATTTCAGTAGGTTAATTGGGAAAAAATCAGCCTCAGTAGACCTTCAGCTGATAAGTTTTCTACCGTATTTAATAACAATGTTTTTAAGCAGTTTTAAAGGATCTCTATTCCAAATTTCAGCACCGTATTTCGGCCCGTGAGCTCACTCAGCTGAACAGTAGCCTCTAATTCGGTGATGTATTCAACGTATTCCAGATACGCACCATTTCAAATTTCATCTCTGTTATTAAATAAGGAAAGAAGCGGTCTCAGGCCGCTAAGCTGATCAGTGTGCGTCCGTGCCTCGTACCTAATTGTTTTCAGGGTGTCTAAAAGGAGCCATTCCGTCAGTAGATTAGAAAAGGAATTAGCCACAGAGGCCCCACAGCTGATCAGATTCTCTCCATAATTTGTAATTATTGTATTTTAGATGTAGATTGTTGCAGATGGTTTACGTTTCAAGAGGCGTAGAATACTAAAAGCAGAACATTATCTTGTCTAAAATACTAAACAAAATCTACTATACACAATTTCTCAAGCAGACGTTGAGATGCATGCAAACAATTTTCCGTTTATCATGAATAATGCTGGTGAAAATAGGGTCGTGGATTGGGGTTGAGAAATTCGTATGTTCTGAATTTTTGTCACTAGGATTGTCACTCTGTCCCGCTAATCAATTTAGTTCTGCTGATACAGTATCTCCAAACATTTGCTTCTTACGATGAGCTCCGCGGAATTAAATACACCTATTATTACCTAGTACATATTATAATATTCACGATCTTGCAACATCAAGGGCGTCTGGAAACTAATCCTTATATATAAAAGTCAAAGTTTGTTTCTATCTATCTATGTATGTTTCTATGTATGTTCCCAATGGACGGCTAAACAGCTGGACTGATTCTGACGGGAGCGGTCGTAAAATGATCAGCAAGTCGCGGCGCACAACATAGGTTAGGTCTGAACCTCCAAAACATCCCTCTACTTCATAAACGGCGCTACCCTTCGCAAACGATTCGTTTGTTTTCCGAACTTTTGTTATTATGGTGGCTAACAGGCAGTTTACTAGCGGCAGAAATTCGTAACAAATGGAGAAGCCTTGACGGGTTGCTACAGGTGTTCCGTGTGCAGCATGGGTTGCATTATTGATAGGTAATGGAAGAGCATTTTATATTTCTGGAGACTCTCTGGGTCATTAAAAGACGTTTGAAATGATGATTTCTTTCCTGATCAGGTGACTGAGCTAAATTCTCTCCTGTTTCACCTAAGAAGTTGAAATTTGATAGGGCGACTCTCTGGGATATTAAGAGACGATTGAAATTGAAACCGACTAACCCGGACATGTGGGTCCGCGCAACGCATGGGTAACCGGCTAGTATACATATAAAAAATACCTATGTAGTTTGTTTTGTTTATTACGTTGCCATGGTCATTATTAGTTCAGTTTGTTGTTCAGAAACTTTGCGGTGAGTTTTTCCATCGTTCCTAACTTCTCAGGTATCAGACCGTCAAAGTTTGTAAATGCACCTCTAGTTTTCTTTAGCCATCTAAACACAACAGATTCTGCCATATTTATTTAAAGATCCCCACAAGGAGCTCCGAGTTTTTCAGTCGATGTGTCAAAACCCCTAAACTGCGACGCACCATATGTCTCGGATGTTTGGGCTGCACCTTGCTAAGTGAAAGGTAAACCTGGCCTCGAACAACGTTCTTCCTTCTTTGAGGGTGGTGTCGTGTAGTTTACACTTCCGCTTTTGTCTACCTAAGACATCAGGAGCTTCCGTGAAAAATTTAGGTCTTTTAATGTATCTTAGATGAACGCGATTCAATGGTTGGCAACTGGAAGTTCAATCTCGAAATCTCTGAAATTCAGCTTAAAAACGTTTACAAAATAAGCTGTTACGGAACGAGAAAATCGAGTAGGTACCAGTGGAAAAGATGGGTAAGGTAGGAAAAATGACTATTAAAGAGTTGAAGGATCTCATGAGTGGAATGTTACTGGACGTTGCAACGAAAAGTGATGTAAGGATTCTAAATAAGAAGCTTGATGATACAAAGAATTAAAAAGTTCTAAGTTTGGAAGGTAAGATCGATAATATCACCCAAGATAGCTTGTCTTTGAGAACGAAAGTACGTTTACTAAAAAACGAATGCAGGAACTTGGAGAAAATCATTGATGACGTTCAAATACGAGCCAGGAAAACTAAATTAGGAAACATTTAGGGATACTAAATGGATGTAATTCTTAACAGAACATAACACTGCAGTGCACGGTGAGAAAGATGCTGCAAGTTAAATTAGATTATTTCAATATTTGAACGATGAAGATTCCCCTTTAGCACAGATCTCACGTTAATCCGCATACATTCTCATTCACAGATTTAATTTGTGATTTATTACACACATTTATAAATACCTACTTCTGATTGTGATCTTAGGAGAAGAAGGGCGCATACGTCTCTACTGGCACCTTCCTAAATACTGAAGACTCCAAAGGATTCCTTAGTTGACAGCTTGGGGTCGCTGCACCGTTGTATTGGCATTGCAGGGCTAAATAGCTACTGGCTAATTAATTCAAAGGTGTATTGATAATCGGAAGGAAAGAACAACATTTAGTGGCCACGATAAGCCGTGCGTTAGTTCCAGGTAGAAGAAAACCAATTTTTTCCCTTCTTTTTTTCAAATCTCCAGAGGTGGGAAGAGGAATCGGACGAAAATTAAGGTCAAAAAGGGGAGTACGTGTGAGACCACCCAGGGAAGGTGTGAGCGGACAAGTAGTTATGCGGTAATTGTCGTGTCAGACAGTCAATCAGACCAACTTCAACGGTTTAATATGTTAATATGGGGCCCCCAGCTCCTCGCAGGCCCTCCAAACTCCTTTATAATTAACCTCAACTCTCTTTTGAATGGAATGTACCTCGCCGCCGACCGTTTTACAGTGAACCACCACTTTTTGGACCCCTGATGGAACGAGCGAGTGATTTTTTTAATCTTTTCTATTTGACTTGATGGATTTCCAATAATTATTTGGACCCAGAATAATCCGTCCAAACAGCCTCAAAGGTTCAAGGAAAATGTAATAGAAATTATCGAAAAAAAAAAAAAAAAAAATCTTGAATTATCTTTACTCACTTTAGATCCTACATCTAATCTGAACATCCATAATATGATTATCATACTCCTCCCGGGAAAAATGAGAAGGTCTGTGAGAACAGAAGAGTGTGCGACCGTGGGCACTTACTAAATTTGGCTGCATTGAATTTGGATGAAGAATCAGCTAACCAGTCCGACTGAAAATACTGTTCTTACCTAGTCTTACATTGTGCAAAGATCTATATTTTCAACTTCGTTAGTTCAATTGAAAAGAAATTTGAAAGAGGTATTCAATAATAAGAGGATTAAATAATTGTACCAGCTGAAGTTCCGTCCAGAATTCACAGTTAGTTAACTTAGTCCAATCAGATAGAAGGTTCGGAAGTACCTATCTAACGGAATCGGTAGAAAAAAACTCGTTCAAAATGATATTCTGCAATTCAACGAAGATTCGAAAATGTTAAGGTTTTCCGGAAGTTTTATAGATTTTTCAGCAAATATTAATGAAATTTGAGTACATTTTTTCTGCATTATTTTGTGCGTAAATTTTATATAGTTCTAGTTCCTTGTTAAAAACTGCTGGCCAACGAACTCACACTTTTATTCAGAAAGCTTGATTTTTTGGCGCAAGAACGAAATTTTGATGTCAATCCTAAGGAGAGTTATCTTCTGGAATGGCACATAAATGTATATATGTACATGCATGAAAAAGTTTTAAACTCTTGGATTCGTTTCAGAATGCTTCAAAACGAATTTCAATGAAGAACATTTTCGCAAATTTTTATTAGAATTTTTTGACATTGAAAATGTCTTAGTCGACGGGTCAACCGGAAATTTCGTTGCGCAAAGAAAAACACCAAACTGCCCTTTTCTGTGAGAACGACCCATATATAAATTTCTCCCTTGAGGGGAAAAACAATAGATCATGGATATGACACACTCTGTTGGGATGTTGGGAAAGTAAAAATGGACATTACTTTCCACTCTGTTGGGATGTTGGGAACGTAAAAATGGACATCACTTTCCACTCTGTTGGGGTGTTGGGAAAGTAAAAATGGACATTACTACCCACTCTGTTGGGATGTTGGGAACGTAAAAATGGACATTACTTTCCAGTCTGTTGGGATGTTGGGAAAGAAGTACATTGCGGTAGTACCTCATGGATTTCTACCTAGCCTTCACTTTTCGAGTTAATAATAATCTAAAGTGCCGGAGCGTTGCATTTTGTGTGGAGAAAACTCGGCGCTCCGCGCCTCGCCAGGGGGCAAGCCCCCTGGACCCCCGGTTACCTCTATTTACATACTTCGGACGAAATTATTGAAACACAGAATGTGTTTGCGTTGTCGCGCAACCAAGTGACAACCAAACAAGCGTCATTGTTTACTATTCATTTATAACATCAATTTATATAGTTATAGTATGAAACTACGAAAATTGCGTTGTCGCGCAACCAAGTGACAACCAAACAAGCGTCATTGTTCACTATTCATTTATAACATCAATTTATATAGTTATAGTATGAAACTACGAAAAAAAAAACGAAATAAATTCGTGATAAATCAAGAGCTTTCCAACGAATGGTGAACGATTTCTGTGCGATTAAAATGGCGGAAATTCCATTTCCTTACCAACGGCTCGGTTGTACGTGAAAATCATCCGTCACACATTTCGTTCCCATCCCGCGTTCCATTTTCGGCTAGTTAGACCATGGCTAAAACACATTCTGTGTTAAAATAGTGTCGCGAAAAGTTCGTTGACCAGTGGAGAAAATTTTCCAATTACCAACGGAGAAAATCAGAGCTCTATTCATTGACTAGTACCTACTGCTTACAAGTACCTACTACTCAATTGTACCTACCATATAGTGCCTTCTTTTCGCATTATTAGTTCATTATGGTTACTTAAAAAAAGTTTATAGAACTTCGCCCATCTTTGGGCTTTGAACTTATCTGAACATAGATAAGTAGTATGATATGACACTATTTCCGTAAATACTGAAAAGATTTGTGACCTGCTAGAATGCAGCATCGTAAACGGAAGTATAATCGAACATGGATGCTGAATCAGCTGATCTGGGTGGATTCTAAAAATAATATTCTTGGCTATTCATACATTGCATAGAAAGCTATAATTTCAAATCATCTTTGTAGGATCCATAGCGAAGATATACGATTCGGGTCGGCATTTTTTCTTTTCAGTGATGTTTTCATGGACCACGAAGGCAATGAACCCAATGTGCTTCGACCAATTAGACAGATTTTGTTTCATCTTTTAAATTTAATATTTTAACCCTAGGAGCTAACAATGGTCAATTTTCTTGGATGCTAATTTTGCAAGCTTTCAATACAAAAACCTCTGAGTCTGCATGGAATCGGACCAATAGGTAGATCATATGAAATCAATGTTGAAGGAAATTCACGTTCGCGGATGGGTACTACTATGGGTACTACTTCTATGGACCGTCTATTATCTAACCCGCACTATTCCAGAAAATGTCATCAAAATTGGGATTTATCCTTGAATGGCTTGGGGGGTGACGAGGAATAGGCACAGACACTGATATCAGATAGACAAACACAGCACCAGAATTTATGGGCAAGCTCTGAAACGAAATAGAAAGTAGACATTTTGATTTTAGAGGGGACAACTTTTTTTTCACTAATCGCTCTTACGTAATGCTTCCCTACCTTCAGTAGTGAGGACGCAAAATTCACGTTACATACAAATGTGATTCTTAGGCCATTTTCAGCATTAAAGGATCTGAATGTACACTGAGTGGGTACACAATGGGACAGTCTATCGATGGGCACGGCATCGAACGTGAGCGAATCGATGGGTCGACCGACGAAGAAGGAATGTGGAAGGTTGAAGGGTATCTACCAAATGATAAGTGGCCATTGTATGTGGAACAGGGAGGCCTTAATGGACAAAGCGAATCCACTTACATAGATATCGAATGCAAACGCATTCTCAGCCATCTCCAGCTGCCTCGCTAATGAAACATCCTGCTCCTTTACTCTTTGTGACCATAACCAATGCAGCATGACGAAATCCACTACCTCGTCACTTTACGTGAATGTAATGAGGATTTTAGTTTCATCACTACCGAAGGTTGGGAAACTTTGTGTTCGTGCAACATCATGACAAAAATAAAATAAAAAATCCTCAAAATCAAAAGTTTCACTGCCTTTTTCAGTTTGAGAGCTTGATGATCAATTCCGGTTCAGAATCTCAAAGTTTTCGGTTCAGATTGAATTGCCGTCAGATCAACAATGAAATGTGTGCATGCGCAAACGAGAATTTATAATAACGGCGATTTCTTACGATCTGTTGGCGGAATTTTTTCAAACTTTGAGGGTAGTTGGTATAGAGCCAAAGAGGGTGCCAAATGAGTTTTATCGAAATTATTTGAGTAATAACTATTGCAAATGCGTGAAACCAAAATTGGTTGACATACGTAAAACTCCGAGAGTAATGAACCCATTTGATGTCATTTTCAGGCATTGTGTAGGACAGTCTGGATGGCTTCTTATAAATTCTATCGTAGCCGGATTAATTTTGAAAAATGTTTATTTTAAATTCTTGGAGACATTACTCTATCCTAATTTCCTGCAAAAATTCGTTAAAAACTGCCTTCATTCTTCAGGCAATTCTTATTGCTTCGTGCTTTTTAAAAATTAAAATCGGAATTACGTCCAACTTTGCATAATTTCATAAGAGCCACAAATAAAAAGAAGTAAAAGTGCCGCAAGCTATTACACAAAAGTTGATTATTTCTGTATTAGATATCCCTGTAATGCTAATTTAAGAGAAAATTATTATTAGCAATAATAATCTTTATATATAATTCCGAACGGTCTTTGAAATTGTGAAGAACTTCGCGGTCCGATTTTAGTGTAAGACTGCTCATTCGAATCAGCACGGCCCCAAGTTTGTTGCAAAAGTGTCGCCGTTCGTCTCTATACCCGCCTTGATCGTGTTTTAGGCCTTCCTTATCAACAAGAGTTGTTTATTAGGCTGCGGCGGTAACAACAGTTGCCATCAATTCACGGTTAGTAAGAAACGTAGTGTAGTTACTAACATCTAGGAGAGTTATTTCTGAGACTTTATGAATATATAATTCCGAACGGTCTTTATATATAATTCCGAATCAGCACGGCCCCAAGTTTGTTGCAAAAGTGTCGGTAAGTAAGAAGCGTAGTGATGAGGTCTATTTTGATCAGCTGAGTGATTTAAATTCTTTCCTGTTCACTGTAGGAAGTTGAAATTTGATAGGGAGACTCTCTGGGACATCAAGAGACGAGTGAAGTGATGGGGTCTTTTCTGATCAGCTGAGTGGCGAGGACCACCTCAACTGGTGGTATTTATTTTATTACATTACTTACATTTTAATCGTTATTTCCTCTTTTTTATTCATTTATTAACATCGCCTTAGCTTAAATCGTTACTATAATGTGCTGGGTTCCTGTTAGGTACCTACCACTAGATTAGGGCTTTCCAAGCCCTAACAGGCCTCTAGTTTTAAATAATGTTGTTTACCTACATTTACATTCCCTACAATCACAGTCAACATTTTTTTTGAAAAGTTGACGGGGTTTCATATCTTTAAGTTCAACACCTGCTAATAATTTTTCAAGTTGCTTGTCTTCACTTTCCTTGAATATATTAAGAGGCCTTTTTTTTCGCACCAGTATATTTTGCAGCTTCGTCGCTAGTAATTATGTCCCACATATTCTCAAGATATTTAGTGTCTAAATTTGAAACTAGATGATTAAACTTTCTAGTCTCCGACTTAATTTTTTCATTCCAAAATGTGAAAACTAGATTTCGGGCGAAAATTTCAGTCGTACAATATTCGCTTCATCATTATCGTTTGATGTTGATGCTTGAAGCTGGTTTTCTTCTAGAACTTGATAGTCCGTCATACGTAATTTTGATCAATTTAGATATCGAATTTCAATTTAGATTTAAAACTTCCAAAGCCACCACTTTGTAATGCTAAATTAAGAGAAAATTATTATTAGCAAAATAATAAATGGGGTTTCCCAACAGCCCTTCTCCACATATTACTGGTCTGTACGTAAGTCGAACATCACAGGTTCATAGCCAGTTTCAACTTACTAGAAAACTGAATAATATTGAGCCGAATGAGCAGAGGTCCAGCCTTCTTCTGCATGCCATAGTCCCTTCGCCATCCACATTCGCGTGGTCAATTTTTAGCGAATTTTCGTTGAAAATGCATCTCTTTGTCTTTCAACACTTAAACCCATACTTAAAGCTTTACGATACAATATTTTTCATCGATCTTCCTCATTTCTTATATTGTTTCGGCGTTCTAAAGTGATATCAAATGTAGAAATAGAGATAAACATTTCATGATATTTGTAAAACAGATGCGCAGCATTAAAAAAGAGAGAGAAAAAAAAAATGAAAGCGAGTACAAGGGAGTTTCTAGTGTGAAAAATGAGATCAAAATTTCATGAAATTTTGTAGAAACCACTGCAGAGAACACCAAGGTACATTTCACCATATGAACTTGAAACAACGAGTAGAGAGAGTAGTTTCTGGAGGGCGAAGGAGATAAACATTGCATGAACTTTCATAAAGAATATAGGTAGCAGTGCGAAAATGGATATTTCAGCGAAAGATACATTTTTAGCAAGGAGAATGTCTACATCATGGTAGCTTCTTGTACGCGAATGAAGGAAAACCGTTCCTAATATTTTTTTGAAACTGCTGCAGTGAAAAAGAAATACTTCAGTGAACAATGTCATAGAGGAGCGCTACATGGAAATTTCTAGCGCGTAAATGAACATATAAATTTCATGAAATTGCGGAGAAACTACTGCAGAGCGTTAATGTACATTTCAGTGGAAGACGTATTTGAAGCAAAGAGAAGGACTTAGTATCTATGTGTAGATCAACATTTCATGATATTTTGTAAAAACTGCAGCAGAATATTAGGGAAATCTTCGATGAACGATGGAGTTCGGTCATAGTTGGCTTCATGGTGATTTCGAGTGCGCAAATGGAGTGTATAACTTTAACGAAATTTTGTAGAAACTACTGCAGAACATAAAGGAACATTTCACTGGAAGCTGAGTTCGGGCCATAGAAATGGGCTACCATGGTTGTTCCTAGTATCCATGTGTAGATCAACATTTCATGATATTTCGTGGAAACTACTGCAGAGAAGGACTACGTATTGGTTTTTTGTGCAAATGGAGGGCATGATTACATGAAATTTTTAAAATATACTGCACAACAGAGAAACATTTCAGTGAAAGATAAATTTTAAGCAAAAGAAGGACTGCGAGGTAGTTCCTTGTGTACAGACGGATACCAACGTTTCATGATATTTTGTAGAAACTGCAGCTGAGTATTAAGGAAATCTTCGGTGAACGATGGATTTGAACGATGGATTTGGGTAATAAAAAAAGCGATATGGTATTTTCGAGTGCGCGAATGAAGAATATAACTTTAATGAAATTTTGTAGAAACTGCTGCAGAGAATAAAGAAACGTTTCACTGAAAGATGAGTTTGGGCCATAGAAATGAGCTACCATGGTTGTTTCTGGTATCCGTGTTTAGATCAAAATTTATATTCCCTGGAAAGTAGTGCAGAGGAGGACTACGCATTAGTTTTTTGAGCAAATGGAGGCCATGATTTCATGAAATGTTTAAAAACTAGTGCACAGCAAAAACATATTTTAGTGAAAGATTAATTTTAAGTAAAGAGAAGGACTACTTATATTAGTTTCTTGTGAGCAGATGGAGATAAAAACGGACGGTATACCTACGGTTCTACAGTCAGATCATTTAATAATGATTAATTTTACTCATTATTAGTTCATTATGGTTACTTAGCAGTATTAGTTTATAACTGAGCGTAATAAATCAGCTTTCCTTGACACTACAGAGGCTTAGGGATTATGAGATATTGTGATTAAATGAGAGCATCCCAAAAAGTGGCTAACGATTTTCCTGCTATGAAAACTAAGGGAGTTACACTTCCCTAGGAACGCATTGGTTGTACGTGAAAATCAATGGAAAACCCCACCGTGACATGACGCTCGTGACGTGACGAAAACAAATGGAAACGTCCTGTTAATCATTATTAAATGATAATCAATAATGCTCGGAATATCGATAATCGATAATCGAAAATGATTCTCGATATTTTGCAAAAACTGCTAAAGGCTTAGAACTCTTCAATGAACGATGGATTTGGGCTGTAGAGAAGGGCTAAATGGTGTTTTCGAGTGCACAAATAGAGAATTTTTGTAGCGAAATTTTGTAGAAACTGCTGCAGAGCTCGAATGAACATTTCACTGAAAGCTGAGTTTGGGTCATAGAAATGAGCTACCATGGTTGTTTCTTGAATCCTTGCATAGATCAACATTTCATGATGTTTCGTGGAGAGAACTGCAGAGGAGGATTACCTATTGGTTTATAGTGAAAATGGAGGCCATGTTTTTATGAAATTTTTAGAAAATACTGCACAGTGAAGAAAAATTTCTGTGAAAGATAAATTTTAAGCAAAAGAAGGACTACATGGTAGTTTCTTGTGTACAAACGGATACAAACGCTTCATGCTATTTTGAAAATACCGCTGCAGTGATTAAAGGCACAGTTTCAGTGATCGATGACTTTAGGTCAAAGAGAAGGGCTTCATGTTAGTTTCTAGTGAGCAAACGGAGATCAGCATTTCATGACATTCTGTAGAAACTATTTAGGTACGAGCATGTGTACGTGCGATCTGAAGGAGGAAAACGAGGTTTACGGGCGGCTGAGAAGCGATCGGACGAAGTCTCGGATAACGACCAAGTTGGAGTACGCAGACCGCAGACAGGCTTAGAAGCGGGGAACTAAAATTAACGGTCTATTCATTCGTTGTTTCGAAAGAACCGAGCAGAGTTGGTGGAGCCTTGAGGTTCCGCGGAACATAAGGGAAAATTCCTACAGAAACGGCCTACGCTCCCGCGTTAAGTTGAAGCCTCTGGCCTAGAAAACCCTATCGAGGCCAATCAGCGGCTCCCTGGCTTACCCGCATAATGGGGGATAATTGTTATGCGCTAGGTGTTGCTCTTCGCTCCTTCCAGCTTCCTACTCCGGCCTCAAGAGTTTCCTGGTCGTAAACTCGTGGATACCGTCATACCTACACAGAGTTAATGCGCTATAGTTGACATCACCCGCTAATTGTTACTCCTTACCGTTTTGCATACAATACTATAATAAATCAGGGAACATTCCACCTGCTCTAGTGCGTTCCGTGACTACGGATCGGTCCTTTAGCATATGGAAACATTATCTGAAGCACGTATTTAATTTTTTCTTCTCACTATCCCAACACCCCGAGAGATAAGAGGAATTTATGTAATCAATCTGAAAAAATTTCTGTACTCCAAAATCTGCTCAATTTTATTTTAATTGAGGTCATAGGCATACCAAATTAGTCAAACGAATATTGGTTGCTTAAGAACCAGCATAGCACATGAGGCATTTTGGCGAACATGGAGTTGGCGGGTAGGTATATATTTTTTCAAATTGCCCACTTGTAGCGCTAAGATTTGCGGATTAGTCACAATCCCACATTTAAATAAATAATATATCAAATATATAAATTTTAAAATGAATAATTCATATTTGGTACAATAACGGCTCTTTCGATTCTCTAGCTGGCGTTCGTTAACCTTCAATATCAATTAGGCCTATGAACTCCGAATTTGAAATTCACAAAAATCATTTCAAAAACTAGCGGAATTAACATGGAGAGGAGTTACCAGAAAACGAGTCATGAGAGAAGCCGACACGGAATCATCCGAGCCAAACGGATGAACGTACAGTGACCTGGGTGGTTTCATTCAATTCTTTGGTATGCTGTCAATAAATGAGACCCAAAAACATTGCTGTTACCTTGGAACTTTTGAAAATCTCGATTTTAATATATTTCAGCCCTTAGTTACTATCATTTAAGGTTGATCAATTGATGCCGATGAGGACGGATTTTTTTTTTTAATTTAGATTTTTGGATTTTTAGCATCTTGAAACGTGAACCAATAAATGTGGGGGGGGGGGGGGGTGAATTTTTCTTTTTGATCGATTAAAAAGGCTCAATATTGAAAATAATAACCCAAATCGTATTTTGATTTGACTGAAGTAATAAATTGTTGACAATATAAATAGTTGCGTAACTGGAAACAACGGTGGAGGGGAGGGGGGTTGGTCTAACAATAGGAAATCAATCACGCGAACTAAAGAAAAATTGAGAACTGGGCGGATTCACATATCTGCAAAGAGAGTGAAGCTATTTTATCATAGTCGGAGTTTGTTGAGGGACTGTCGTAGAATATTATAAGACGAGAGGAAGAGTTCGAGAAGCGCAAGGGAAACCTGCGTGAGGGACCTTTTCACCATGTCTAATCCCAACTAAATTAAAACCTCCTCCTGATGAGAGGCTAAAGACTTTCACGCTCTTTAGTCCAATGGAAGACCTTCAGCCGGTGCCGTTCTAAAGCGTTCGGCCCCGCAACGTTCTCGGTTTAATTAAACAGGCCTCGCTTTGTTAATACCTTTTGCCAACCAAAGAAAGCTTCATTTCGTTGAGGATTTTCCACCTGTTATTGCCTGGCACCGTGAAAAACGATGTTTGCTCGATGGGCCCGCTATGTTGGATATGATTGATGGCGATCCCCAGTTAAAGAAATGTTTTAAGAAGAACTCACGAACTAAAAAAAATATAGATCTGTACTCTCGTAGGTAGTGAGCCACATGGTAAGCGGATTTTCTTTAAGTTGCCCAGTGTTTGAAAGAAATGATGAAATAGGAGTCCAGTACTTGAACGGAGCAGTGTTATTAATAAAATAGTGACAAAGGTCGTAATTATTATTATTAGTAAAGTTAACAATATGAGGATGAGATGAGGATTATGAGGTCAAACAAGCATTTGAAAATTATGAGAGTCACCCGCTTGTTTGTTTTGTATTTTTAAATGAAAGCAGGTAAAATTCTAAGAAGATACCAGCTACACTATTCTACAAGTTTTTTTTCTTTTTCCTAAGTTTTGGTAAGAAGCTTCGTCTTAGCACCCAATCCCGCTAGGGCAGGACTCCCCAGCCAACCGTGACGTCATAATTTTGTGAAGGTTTGAAAAATCATTAAAATCAAGCCAGTTACCATAGCAGCGTACGGGTGGTGTCAAACTTCTGAGAAAGAAAACTAACTTCATTTAAAAATAGTTAATGCACATTATTCAGACCAATGGGTATTCCTGATTATCTGGAGCCAAGTAAACTGATGCCGGGGGTGGATGAGTCACGAATTGTTCATACCTACCTACTCAAATCTTCATCTTTGATCCTCAGGAAATGATCGAACATGAGTGGACTCAAGTGACGTATATATTGAATACATTATGGAATTTCATATATTCATGGGCTCATTGGTAATATCAATCATTACTGTGGAGAAATTCATTAAGTGTCAATAATGAGCATAATAAGGATTTAATGAATTTCTCATGACATTAATTTGTTGAATTCTGGCTTGAAAAATAGATTCCCATTTTCCAAAGAAATTGTTCCTCGGATCTTAAAACTGACATCACCAATCGATTGGGCGCTGAAAAATACATAGGAGTAGCAAATAAACCGAAAAATGAAAAAATTTACTTAGTGAATTTCACTTAGAAGCTGAAGATATATTCCTTAGTTTTAGAATGCTGTTTTTTTCTTTTGATTTTCACCTACAACCAAGCCGTTGCTGGGGAAATGAAACTTCTTTATTTTTCACCGGACAAAAATCGTTCTCCACTAGTTGGAAAGCTCTCGATTTATCACGCATTTCTTTCGTACTTGTTCTTGTATTCATGTCGTAGTTTTATATTTATTTATGTTATAAATGGATAAAGTAAACAATGCCGCTTGTTTTGTTGTCACTTGGTTGAGAAGTTAATCGTGCTCATAGTAACTGTAGACGCGCACCATAACAGAAAATTACCTACTTAGGTACTCTGTTCTAATTTCGATTTTTAAAACATTTATGTCGTAGTTTTAAATTTATTTACATTTACGAATTAGCGGGAAGAAAGCATGTTCCATGTTTTAGCATTTTAGCCGAAGGCTCAAGGCGGAAAGTTACCAAGGGTCCAGGGGCGGAGCCTGTTTAACTTTCCCAGCATCCCAACAGATTGGAAAGTAATGTCCAATTTTACTTTCCCAACAGAAAATCGTCAAAGAAGTTTAAACTTCTCCCGTGTGGTCTTTAGCACACCTGGTTTTTTTTTTAAATTGATTTTCACGTACAACCAATGCGTTGTTGATAGGGAAGTGGGCAACAGTTGTATATGCGGTCTCAGCGCACATTCAACCTCCAATATGCCATCTCAAAGATCTGGATACGATCTCAAACAAAACGCCATACTTCGGCCTTTCACCTTTCTTATCTCTCGGTTCCTCTTCTTTTCATATGGCCAATAAGTGTCTAGTCAGTATCCAGTGTCCGGTCATTCAGTGAAATGCTCTTCCACGAATTATATAAGAAGAAGCATGCCACATCCGATTCAGACACACCCCATGACGATGATGTGTATGATACTCAACGGAATAATGGTACAAGAGTGCAAGGGCAATTGGTCTTTGGTATGTGTTGCAAGCAGGCGTATATTTTAGAGCGTTGGTTTTTCGTTGTAGAGAAAAGGGAAATAAGGACGCTGCTGCCGATCATCAAAAACGGGATCAAAGCTGGTTCTGCGATTTATTCGGACAAGTGGAAGGCCTACAGTGAACTTAGCACCGAGGGGTATACCCACAAGACAGTAAACCACACATGAAATTCCAAGTGAGATCGCATACTGAGTCCAGACAACGTGTCGCGTCGATCGCAGGTCGAACTGAGATCGCATATACAACTGGTACCAAGAAGTGTAACTCCTTAGTTTTCTTATCATAAAAATCGTTCACTACTTTTTGGAATGCTCTTATTTTTTCACAACAGCTCACGAACCCTAAACCAATGTAGTGTTAAGGAAAACTGATTTATTATTCTACGTTACAAACTAATGTTGCTAATTAACCATATTAATTAATTAATAATGACAAAAGAAGGTACTACATGATAGGTTTTTCTTATGTATTTTCGACACTGTTGCAACAATTTCATTAGAAAATACGCAAACACACAGACAGACTCTTCACCTCCCTCTCTTACCATCCCTATATTGACAGATTTCAGAATGAAGGTAACCCGCATGTTTGTTTTATATTTTTAAATTAAAGATATCAGTTTAGGGAATCAAAACTCGTAACTTATTCTTTGAGTTTAAGTTACCAAACCATTTATACCTCACTGAGAAACATAGATATGTATAATCCATTAATACATCCATCTGGCTCGAGCAACGGCAGGGCGAGGTCACTGGTCTGCGTGGAGTCCTTCAGGACCTTTGCCCGGTTGATCCTTTCGTGGCCCACCTTCCTTGGAGGGACCGAATAGTGGTCAATCGGGTTGCCACTGGCCACACCCGTCTTACTCACAGACACCTGCTAGATCCAGTAGCTCGTGATGTAGTGTGTGGGAGATGTGGGGGTGATTTGTCTATCCGCCAGCTTTTGGAGGATTGCCCAGCCCTCATGGACCTCAACAGTCCAGCATTCACCCCCTCAGTGGGTGGATGTTCTATCAGGACCAGACAAGGTCCAGTGCCTATAGGTGTACCTGAAAGCCACTGAGCTTTACAACGAACTGTGATATTCTGATCTGTGATATATTTATTTATGTACATCTAGTCATACCTTTATTTAACTAAGATGAATAGTATTCATCATTATATATTTATCGATAATATTTATGTATTTACAAGGATCATCTAATCGCAGTTTAGTTCTTATTACGGGGTATTTTTATCCGCTGTAGGGGTTAAAAAGCGGTCATCACTGTATCCCTTGAGGCAGAGGGCGGCGATGCCTCGTTTAGCGGGTTATTATTATTATTTCTCCCCCTCCGATCTGCCAGTGGTGTTCGTGATGGCAATCCGTTTAGTGACGGAAGGTCAGCATGGCTCCCCTTAGAATCGTGCCCGTTCGGTGTCCTTTTGACACCCCCTTTTTGATTGCGGCTAAAGACCCTTCCGGTTGAGACGTGGCTTAAATTCTATTAAAAAAAAAAAAAAAAAACAGGGTTATACTTCTCACCTTGATTTCTTGATTTAAGATACAATGTACCTGTGATGATCAGGGTTCTAGTGAATGTAATAACGCTTTTAGATGAAAATGAACTTGAATATAATGAAAGTAAAAGTGGCAGAAAGATTCACAGCTTTTGAGCGTATGGAGGCTTGAGAGCTGAGAACAGAGTGGGATAGACCACGGAACAGTAAAGCAGACGAGGCTAAGCAGTTGTGTAAAACTGCGAAACGTCGCATTAATTAGGGTAATTCTTACTGTACTAGAGAACATATTACAATTTGTGTAAAATAAGTTACTGAAAACGCTGAGATACAGATA
Organism: Adelphocoris suturalis; assembly: GCA_030762985.1. Lineage (NCBI taxonomy): Eukaryota > Metazoa > Arthropoda > Insecta > Hemiptera > Miridae > Adelphocoris > Adelphocoris suturalis. The sequence continues at coordinate 58,976,046 of CM061042.1, read as the reverse complement.
TAATATTATTCTCGAATCAAACGTACATTTGTATAAATAGTAGTTTTTATATTGATACTGTATGGAACATGAAGAAAACATACTTGTTATGGATTCTAGTTTGACATCATGGATGCTTGTTACTAATAAAAGACATCCCTATTTTAGAAAAAAGAAATAAAATTTTGATAATCCTGACACCAACCGCACTATTTCACGATAAGTAGTTTTCAATAAAACACCCAAAACCAACGTTGTGTAATTGTGGTGATTATAGCAAGTTGAGTTGTTTATTTTTAAACGTAAAATATTTATAAATTGCGGCTTACAGCCCAGTTTCACCAATAACTTAAACGAGTTCAATTTCGAAAACAATGGAAATTAACGAAGATAGTAGCTCAATGTCTTTCACTAGAGCGATGTACGAGTTTAAACTTCTACTTAGGTGGCTCGAGCTTAACTCCCAAAATCCTTCCAGTTACACTTGCCATTCTCCGTTACCCCTGATAACAATGATTTCGAACAATATGACAGCGTACAAACAGCTGTTTGATTCACATTTAAAGTTGATTCACAGTTTTGATTTACGATGAATTCTCGCAATTCGACACTTGGATTTATATTTGATTTGTCGAGTGTCCCTCGAAGATGCCCGAGGAAGATCCGACGGCGGATTCCGCACTTGACATCGAGTTTCGATGTAAATTTCGACTCGCGAATCTGACAGTTCTGAAAGTCCTCGAACTCATTGTCTCTCACCTGGAGTTCCCGTCGATCAGGTAAGATTGAAATGGTTTTTACAATCGAATAGTAAAATAGAATGATAGTTGAATAACGTATAATAGATGGTGCAGCACGTTACATTAGAGATGTAGAGTAGGTGATGACATCAGCTGATTCATTGTCCCGGTGTTCAAATCGTCCAACTTTTTAGAGAATTTTATTGTACAATTTCCCTAAACTCCGTTGAGGAATATCCGTTATTCCAAATGCGATATAAATGAGTTTTGGGTTGGTGAAAGACGCCAAGGTTTGATCCTCAAGATTATTTTTATTGGAGTTTGACCAATCCCCGTTGAATTACTTTTCGATGAAAGTGGGTCTTATTAGTTTCTACTCTTTGAATGAAAGGACTCAGATATATTCGGGTTTCAGGGGTCAACTGTCTCGTTCAATATCCTGCAGTTTCCATAAAAACCCGCTTCCACCTCCCGAGACCGAAGGCCCCGATAGTCTTGAACGAGTAAATATTTTGGGACCACTTAGGTACCTCGAGTAAACATACACAAAACCACATAGGCGACACAACCACACCTGCCCGTTAGCATTCCAGCCACTACCTACACAGATGGATACATGAACCTCATAATGGGCCTCGTCTTCAAACACAAACTTCCCTTCATAATACGGCTCGCCCTTCCTCATCTTCAAAACGAAAAGGTGCGACTTGAGCTTAAGTTTTGATTAATCACAAGAGTCGTTTCTATAAGGTTCCTACTCTTCATTTATCGTATCACTAAAGCCAGGCAGTTTGCATTACGTTAATCTCTAGACTTGTAGCCATAGTAAATTTTATGTCAGCAGCCGAGGACTTTTTAAACAGTATTCGAGCTAGCTTTTAGTTAAACTGTGATAAGATTTGATCCATTGCTTCTAAACTTAAAATGATAAGTTTTTATACATATATTTTATTATTATTGTTTGTAGATTTTATGAATGATAGTTTTTATTGATTAATTTTATGAATAAATGTTTAGCATGGTTGTAATTTGTAGAATGTTTGCCTGTATGATTGTTTGCTTTCTGTATTTTCCAATTTCCTATAAGAATCCGTAGAAAACGGAATTTTGTCCATCCCGCCCATATACTCGAAGCACTGTGCGCCTTTTGGGTGGCTTTATTAGTCTACAGACTACCTACTTTGTCTGCAGCCGACATTTTATATTTCTTATTTATTTTATCTTTTTTGTATCGCTGCATGCGTGAATTTTTGATAATTTGATCATTTGGGAGTTGGGCATTTGTATTTGTTATTTTGGCTCATTTGATTTGATATGACTATTGTTATGCACTTATGTGTGATGGCAAATAAAATTATCTTTCTATCCAAAATCCCCCAGCCCAAAAAAGATATTTCTGCTGCATATCCCCAACGTTTTTCATTCAACCAAACATTTCAGGAGGCATAATTACAAACCTCCTATGAGTTTAGCCACAAGGGCTGCCGTTTCCTCCGCCCCCACGCCTAACGCTTGTTTTATTCTTTCGTTTTTGGAAAAATAAAGAGACTGCCTATTAAAATTGATCAAGGTGGTTTGTGGCCACCCATGCTTGAGTGGAAAAATTACCGAATTCAAACCTATTTCAGACCATTTTCAACACCGTATCCCGGAGAAATAAAACCACAGGTCTGAGTGATAGACTAATTTTGTCGGCTACAATTTTTAACCAATTTTGTGATTTTTTTTTGTTTTTGTTCGATCCAAATTTTCATATAGTTGTGCAAAAAACCTCGAAAACTTTAAATTTGATGAGGATGAGAGGATGGATGGGTAATCAGTTTACGCTGTCTGCGCGGCCCACACTACAATGGACGTCCGTTTTCCGTAAATATTTTTCTGTACGGATAAGTTATTGGATTAACCTTTGGAATATTGAATTTTCCGTTGGGAGGGGAAATGGTGGGGGTGAATATCAATCCTTTAATTGCTCCCCTATCTATATTCACAATCGATTTTCGAGACTCATATAATACGCTTTCAGGAAGACGTTTCGATTTACTTGCCAAAATAACGTGTTCTTCCACTTCGTCATGATCGTTGCATCTTCTGCACAACATCTTACGTTGTTGTAGAAGGGTTTCTCTGTGTTACGTTGTGTGTAATAAGACCAAGGCTTGTATTTGGAAGATAGAAAAACTGACTTGTAACTTTTTCCTGTTTGATAACGCTGAAATTCATTCCTCCCGTCGGCCCATAAGGTAAAGAATGACCAAAGACATAAATGGTGACGTATGTGTACAGGTACTTACTTATATGTAGTTATGGGCCGTGTGGGCTCATGTTGGACAACATCTTTCTATTCTTTCTTGTTCGCGGCTTCGTCCCTCAAAATATCTGGATTGCATTATATTCACCATAGGCATGATTACATTTTTGATTGATTTGTGATTCTATTCTCAATCTTTTTCTCGTTTGGTAAGTACCTACATGGCAAGGACACTCCAAGAATCAAATTATTTCAATATCCGGCTATTCGTATTTTACTGAATTGCTTAAGGGACTGAGTGCATATGATGAGATTTTGGCCGGATTTATCGGAGGTTACATTGTTTTTCAAGGTATAATGTAGTACATACTTGACAAATAAAGTGAGTCTCTACTTTGACACAGCTTGCATTTGTCTATATTTGTCTGTCTATCTATTCCGTGATAAAAGCCACAACTTTTGAGCTATTGACTATAAATTTGTAAGAACCCCTTCGACGCCCAAAATACGCTCTATAGTTTTTGTTGTCGATTCGCAATATATGGTAGCCATGTCGTCGACGACAAAAAACGAAGATAATCACATGTTAAACCGATTGAGACAACTCTCAGAGCGAATATTATCGTCAGAAATCCTCGGCGTTACCGGACTACATATTTACAAAATACATGTCCATGGCAGTTTTCTTCATGTTTTTAATGTTATGCCGAATCGAATGATCGAATGAATAATGATGTCACCTTCTAACTTCTTAAGAAACTAGGTCAGCGTATCCAATATAACTCTTTTGGACAGTGTCAGCGAAAATGACCTATAACAACAAAATTCGTTACTTAACACAATTCTTGCTGTGTGTGCAGGCTTTTACCGTCTGAACGGGTGCGTCAAAACTGTTTTAACTGTCAAATTCGGATCAAAAAAATTATCATAATAATTATAATAATAACAATAATATACTATAAAAACCAAATTTTAAGATTATCAATAATGTTTTTGAAATTGTCATTAATTTTTAGTTACCAAGATGTCTTTTGTATGTGATGATTGATTATAGACAATAGTAAGAATATTATATAAGTACTCATGAAAAAATGCCTAATTGCCGAGTTTGATCCTTGGTTCTCCAAAACTGATTTGTGTTTATAAAATTTTGAAAAAAAAGAGCAACATAAATTTATTTACATTGGTTACCAATATATATATAATTATTGGCTGACAAATGAGCCTTTGAATGCGCGTGCAATTTGTAAGCTTCAACTCTCTACTCCCATCTGCGAGTGAAAGTTTTGAAAATCCGCGGACATGGTTGTTACTGGGAGTCTGAAACGGAATCGCACGCTCGAATTGCCAGGTCCAAACCACAGGAACCCTCCCGCTACTGATAGAGCGGAAGCTAGAATGGAGTGTCATCTGGGATTGCTATTGATTTTGTTATTAGAACTTCATAATATATAATATGTATTTTGCACATCCTTTCAAATGAGTTTGATGTAACAACCTCTAATTTATTTACCAATACGTTAGGTACTAAAACACACGAGAGTGGAGATCAAGTGGAACGTATGAGAAGGTGGTTCTCCCATCTGGATAACGGGGTAGACAGGAAGGAGCGGCTGCTGGTCTGAAGGGATCCTCGAACTGTTCGAGGCCCATCAACGCAAGAGAGATTTAATAGCCAGTGTTAATAAAGCTTAATGAATCGAGATGCTCGTATATGTCAAAAGTGCAATGCAGCCTTCCAAGGTTCCAAAGGTCACCGGGCTGCTGAAGAAAGAGAGATCTGCGCTTAGCCGCTTCTCTGGACCGGAATGCCGGTTCGGATGACGTCCCAGGCCAGAAAGGTCATGCCAGGATGACAGCCACCGCCGTATGCACTTTTACGCTCCGTTGCTACGTAGAAATTTGAAGTATCTCCTGGGTCTTAATAGGAATCTCTTCCTGCAGGCTCCTCTTATGTACTCTGCAAAGGACAAAAGCAAATACTGACTTGAAAAATTCAAAGCGACAAACCTGAATGACATTGAAGAATGTTTCTATGAACGAATTTTCAAACAAAATTCACAACAACAAGACAACAGAACTATCATATACTTTGTTCAAAATGATATAAAATAAAATTTTTGATATACGCACTATTCATACATATATCATTCAGACAGTATCTCTTCTTAAACTCAAGATTACAGTTTCTAAGAAATATAAAATAAAACTTTACGAAATGTTTGCACAAACTTTTGCAAATTTTTACTCAACATAGTACTAATACATAGTAAAAATAATACCTAGTGTTATTTAGGTTCATCAAAGATGAAATAGCTACTCACCAAAATTCATTTTAAAAAACTGCATTATTTTGTTTGTAGTTAATGAAAGTTATTTTACTAATTTTGATCATAAGTATTAGTTTCAATATAGTGATTTGCAAAATGTATGGTAAATAGTTGTATAGCATGTGCAAGCTTTGCTAGTAGAAATTCACTACCAGTACGTTTACTTATAGAACAACTTATTGCCATCAATACAGGGTGGTAAGGAAATCTATGAAAATGTGCGATTCGTAATGAGAAGTTTGGAATTGGATCTGGGACAAAGTGCACTCCAAGTTCGGTTAAAATTTGATTTTTTCAATCCACTGCGTCGCTTGTAAATTTTTATCGCTCAAGTTGGCAATGTATCTGGATTTCATGAGAAGTCTGCTTACATAAGAAGATGAAACTGAACACAGAAATCATCTCTTGCAAGTTTTTTCAAATAGGATAACGACTCTTCTGGCAACTAAGCGTACGGTGTTATTTATCGTGGCAAGGCAAAACAAAACGCCTCAGAAATTAGTGTTTCGTATGGATTTCAATAGTTTTTTAACGTGTTGAATTGATTAAGACGACTTTCAGAGCGATCATACAAGGACAATACAACAACATCCATCATGCAACGACGATCATGTTACGAATCATCGGCGATATGGGATGAAAAAAGCAAAGTGTGTAATATATACATGTGGAGGGTAAATCTAATGAAATGACAATTTATTCGCCATTCTCACGAAAATTAAACACGATCCGCTCACAGTGCGGTTCCTGTAATGCATGCATTAGTTACAATTACGTTTTATCCTTCAACGATAATTGATAGTGCTCTAATTTGGCAGAATTTGTGAGCGTCACGACACCAGGAGCTTCATCTGAAGCATCGGTTGCTCGACATCAGCTATCATGATTACTATCTAATATACCATGTTTGCGAACGTCATAACCTCCGTGCTCTTCTTCTCCAGGTTTCATGGGACAAATATCCACGATCCTATGATAAATAGGTATGTATACTATGAAGTCTGCATCACTGTCGAGTGGGTGTCTTTTCCTTTGTATGCTCTCCCTTGAATTTTAAATATTATATTTTTTCAGTTTTGACCAACAAAATTTCTCATCTATCCTTCTCCAGTTTTTGAAACGCAGACAACCTAACAAGAGTGTCTCACTCAGAAAGCACGAGAAGAGCTGAAAACTCTAACTAAGGGAGTACTTTAGACTCAACAGGCATAAATGAATTGATGAGGACCCTTCAACCAGTCATAAGGAAGAGTAATTTAAAATAGACCAATATTTTGCAAAGAACTTATGCAAAATAAGCAGAAAAGCAACTAAAATTACGGAAGAATGTCATTAGTTTCTTTCCACAACCGAAACATTGCTCCAAGATATGTTATCAGATTATCGCTCATCAGCAGTTAAACGCTAAGTAGTCGGAGCCCATGAATCCACAGAAAAAGAGGCTCCTTCCCGACATCTGCTTCGTAACGATAAATCCTCCTCGAGAGAGCCGATGTGCCGGGCGACCCGCGACAGTATCTGCTCACTAATCTGAATACATTGGGGAGTCCCCCCCGCCCACTCACGCGGGTTTTCTGACGACTCGGAGACGGACTCCCAGAACATGCTGAAAGGTGCAAAAACCCCCCTTTCCAAGCCTCCTATAGAAGGAGCATGAGAACTTCGCAGCACGCATCCCAATGCCCGACTCCGCTGACGTCCTTCGCTCCTATATTTAGTCAAGTGACGCTCCCGCCGTCCACCCCCTTTTCCGCGAAGGCCTCGTCAATGCCTTCGTCAAGATTTGAAAACTGGTTTAAAACGTTTTAAAACAGCCACCCTCCCCTGCCTCCCGTCGACTGAATGAGTTACTGCCTCCTTCCCGAGTGCATTGTCACTGTCAGCTGCATATAAAGGACGTGCAAGTTGCACCGGGGTCGAAAGGAGCTATGGGTGTCTTTTCAGATAAATATCTTACCTTCCAGCAAAGGCCAAGCAAGGGTTGTGCCACGGAAAAAAATCAATTGGGATTCAACTCGCGGAGTAACCGCCACCGCAGTGGATATTTAGCCAGTTTTTTAATACTCACGAGGAATGCTTCTTTCGTAAAAAAAGGTTGACATTGAAGGAATTCCATGTCTTGAACTACTTAGCATTTATTAAAAGTAAGTCCTGATCAGAATTTGGTGCCTTACTTCAGAGTTACGTGTTAAGTGAGTTGTACCAACTAAAACGAAAAATGTAAAATACTACATAAAATAAAATTACTGGGAAATGCTGCTTCAATTCAAAACCATGTAGAGTATTGGTACTTCATGAGGTTAACTCGAATATTGAAGGTGTCGATCTAGTTGACTTTATGGAACGATAAAATCTCAGTCACTAGTCACCAGACTAAACATTTGAACACTGGACTTCATTAAAAGGAATGCGATGGTGATCACGAATTTCTGCCGGTGGCTCACTCCGATATTTACAGTATGACACCTAACATATCTATTACATATCAAATTTTCGCACGGGAATTATTAATGACGGTGCTAGCTCTCTCGAGTTGTAGTTATAGGGACCACCAAGCTTAGTGGGGGTGAGTAAATACAAAATAAATCACTCACGACGAAGTTGTGAAAAAACGTTATCCATTTCCAGGATAAATAAGAAGTGCAATGTTAAATCGATTTCGAAGGTTGCCATCATCAGTAACAAACAATAACAATGTTACCCAATAATGACCTAACCGTCGAAGTCGATTTAACGTTGTAACTAGGTATATACAACTTTTAAATAGACAACGTTGTAACTTTTTACTAACTCTTTTCGTGGAAATAGACGAAGTTTCATTTTTTACTAAAGTCTGTAATGACTAAATAGCTAATTCTGCCTGATCTTTTTACTCCTAAAAGGATTCAATACTAGATCATTCGATTTGCAGCCATCATGCTTATGTTTACGTTTTCTCTCATCTGAAGATATCTGCTGTTGAATGTTGTCTCGTACTGCATGACTATTGCCGTATCCAAACTCTAACTGATAGAAATTCAGATGCAAATCTGATGTTACTTCACAATATTCTGAATGAAAAGCTCAACTACTTGAATCCTTTGACTCTTTGACTGCCTTTTATTAGGACGTCTTTTTGAAGCTAGGCTTTGTCAATAGAGGGACGACCTATCGGTGATCCAGAGAGTGAAGGACAGCCCAAGTGTATGTGTTTGTGTGATAAATTTTATGGACGCTGCCCAGGCCATAATTCTCAACGATTTTGGGATTCTTTCTTTGTTCGATACTAATCTTAGTCTAGTTGTGCAAAGAAACCAGGAAATTTTGAATTTCATGATGGAAAAGGGGGAATTGAGGGGTTAAAGAAAAAAACTTTTTTTTTTTACGAACATTGTCAACGCCAAACAAGCTACAATTCTCAACCGATTCTCGTGATTCTTATTTTGTCGATTCCAATTAAGTCTATATGTGCTATATAAAAATCTTTGGAATTTAGGGTATGCTGCCGAGGTTATTATACATTCATTCAAGCGATGTCCAAGCTGCAAATCTCGACCAATTTTCATCATTATTTTTTTGATCCATTACGAATCCGATAAAGTTTTGGAACGTATGTTAGGAATTTCAAATTTCATCATGGGGAGGGGGGGGGGGGGTTGACTAGAGGGTTAATACCGATAAATAGTGGGGATTTAACTATTTCCGTCAGATTTTGTTCAATTATGAATTTGGTCTAGTTTTGAAAAATATGATATGGCTGCGAAGTTGATTGTGGAATATAGCTTATCGTATCGTGACTGAATATATATATATATATATATATATATATATATATATATATATATATATATATATATATATATATATATATATCATTCTCCATAACCATCAGTCTTTGATAACGCGATCACGCGAAACGTCGACAAAAAACACCCTGTGAGTTTATGTAATTTATTTTCTTTATTCCTACGGATTTCGTTTATATATATACATATATATTATATATATATATATATATATATATATATATATATAATATTATCATATATATAATGGAAGCTGTACTAAAAGTTTCTAGACCACACCATCAAGTTAGAATAAGTGAGGCAGTGGAAAGTTCGTTGCCTGCTCATGAAACATTAGCGTTACAGGCTACTCTTAATGTTAAAAATCCAAAGGAAGTTCCTAGAAGAGATATTGTTTGCTGGAGGTGTGACAAGCGAGGACATGTTGCTTTTTATTGTCCAGACCGCCTGAAGAAGAATCCGGGAAATGTCAGACGGTCCGACTGAAGGGCCTTGGCCAGACCGTAACGCATCAGGCCCACGCTCGAGTTGTAGCTACCCAGACTACAATAGAGGATTTTCCAACACACTATGTCAACCCCACCTCGTCACTTGTTTTACGGGGTTGTGTGAATGGGGTAGACTGTGATTTAATTGTGGACACAGGTGCGAAACGAACGATATTAAGCCTAGAAGTTGTGAAGAAATCTGGAGTCCATGTCGACGTCACTGGACCAGCCTATATCAGGTCGATCTCCGGAGAACGACTGCCAGTTAGTGGGAAAGCCATGGTTTGGTTTGATGTGGGGGATGGATCAAGCCGTTCACAAGAGGTTCTGGTTGCAAACATTCAGGAAGATTGTGTCCTGGGCTTAGATTTCCTGATTGCCTATCACTGTCTAATTGATCCAGCGAACCAGTCAGTCATGATAGAAGGTGAACGAGTACAATCACTAACAATGTGGGATGCAGCAGTCGCAGAGATGGGAGAAGAAGATGATGAACTACAAGAATTAGGAGCAGTTGAGACGGCATCTCAAGAAAGAACTGATGACGAACCTTGGCCAAAATAGGACAGCTAGACTACTGTTGAGGGAGTTCGCTGATATTTTTGGAGTGAATGGTGCTGACATGGGTAGTTTTCAAGGAGTTTCACATGCTATTGACGTGGGGAATAGTAATCCAATAAAACAGTCTCCGAGGCGAATTCCACCCCATCGGTTGGAGGAAGTGGAGAAGTTGGTCACTGAAATGGAGAGTAATGGGATAATAGAACCCTCAGTCAGTCCATGGGCTAGTCCTGTAGTAATGGTGAAAAAGAAGGACGGAAGCACCAGGTTTTGCATTGATTATAGGAAGTTAAATGCTGTTACTAAGAGAGACTCTCACTGCCGAGAATTGCAGACCTGGTGGGGGCCTTAGAAGGAAGCTCTTGGTTTTCCTCACTCGACCTACTGAGCGGATACTGGCAAATACCAATGGAGGAGCATGATAAAGAGAAGACGGCCTTTTGTACGCCCCGAGGCTTATGGCAATTTAAAGTTATGCCGTTCGGATTGTGCAATGCCCCCAGTACATTCCAGAGAGCCATAGGAGGGATTCTAAAAAATGAAATACGCTCTGGAAGGGTTAAAGTTTACCTCGACGATATTTTGGCCCTTGTCACGTATTGAAGAGAATTTCTGATGTGGTTTTTCGAATTAAGCTCCCAAAAAAAAAAGGTGGTGCATGCAGATAAACTATCTCGCTACACGAAGCTGGCGGAAGAGGAGGGAAATAGTGTGATGAATAGCACTTAGAAACAATGTTGTTGTTATAATATTAATTAATAAGTTCTATTGCAAACTTATTTTACCAATTACAATAAATTACAATAAATTAATAAATTTAAAAAAACACTTATTGTAATTCGCGTTGGCGCATGCGCAGAATGAACTGATGAGCAGAGAACAATGAAATGGGTACGGGACCATTTACAACCTAACCCGCCCGTTCACTGACAATTTCATAAAAATCGAATGAAAAATGTGAAATCTAAAGTCTGTACAAGGATTTCACATTGGCGCATGCCCAGTAGATATCGGGTACATTCATATTGAAATTGATATGGGATGATAAAATCAGTATCCCCCAACTATCATCCAAATTTGGAAATTCCACGGCGTGTGATTAATTGGCCAAAATTTCAGGATGGCGTCGGGCAATAAGTGATTTTGAACCAAATTTCTCAAATTTGCTGTTCGTTTAAAATAAAAACACGTCTGCCAAGATGAGTGTAGCACATAGCTTCCTCGTTTACCTATCATCTTCTTCCAACTATCATCCAAATTTGAGCAAGATCGGACCACTAGGCGTGAAAAAATGATGCTTGGTAGAATTTACGTTTGTGCATGCGCAGAGCGAAGTATTGAGTTGGTAACAATGAAACTGATAGGAAACTATCTGCAACATAGTCCGCGCATTCCCTGAAAGTTTCGTTAAAATCGAATGAAAACTGTGGAAATTAAGGTCGTTACAAGGATTTGTGGACTGCGACAGACACACACATTTTTTTTTTTTTCTACACAGACACACAGAGACAGACAGACACGGAACCAAAGTAGCTCACAATGGTCTAAACCGTAAAATGCGATTGGAAATTTTGATTTTGGAGACCACAATGTTTTTTCCCCCGAAAGTGAAAACAATGCTTCTGCTACCTATGGGTAGACTCGGAAGCAAGACTCGTGAAGCGTGGGTAGGTGTTTACCTATTTTATCTCATTATCTTCAAGTTGGTAGGTGCCTACTTTAATGCTGAACATAATATGATATAATAATTATAGATCAGTAACTGTATAGAAGGGCTATTTAATACTGATAAAATTAATTTTTGTGTAATAATTCGTAGTGTTTTTATTCTGTGAAGCCTTTTTTGTGAATGATTTGACCAGTCATCTGTTAGCTCATAACGTTTTTAGTTTTTACCGTCTGTTATGTTGCTGAAATTATTTGATATATCAGGAAGCCGAAACCCACAGAATCCTCTTAAATATATTTTCAGATTGAAAATTCGGTTAATAGATCAAACGTCTTTTGGGAAGTAAGAATTACAATAGTTGCTATTAGAGGCAGCGTTAGGCGACCTTTCTTCTAATAATATTAACCACAGAGATAAAGGCACAAAATATTTATCACTATCATTATGACTTTATTAAGTATCAATATATTTATTTTTATTTTACTTCTCGTTCCAGCGATTAACAGAAGATCTTATATTTATACGCTATTTAGTGTGAAGTGCCTTTGAATTTATTCGGGATTTAATTCGATTTTCGGAACTTGAATATCTCAACAGAAAGCTCTTGAAATGTAAAACAACACAGTCTGTGGAGAGGGGATTATCGTTCACGGGGGATACTCTGAATACATTTCTTGTTACTCAAATATTCCGATCATAACCAATCAATCTTTAGTTTTGTTCGTACAAAGGGATTCATTAATGTCTTAATTTGAATCGCTTCAATATGAAAATATATTCTTTTCTGTACTCTTATATTCTAAGTCTATGATAGGTACCTGTACTCTTGTTGAGTCAGTGTGGAATGAAGCTTGTGAATCGAGGGATCATACATGAGAATATTGTACTGATTTCTACATTAGACATTTCTGTCTAGCGATTTTATACTATAATGTCGATAAATCACGTTAAGATTTCTTCGTCTCACGGAACTAATAGTCAATTCGTACTTTCTCTCTTTCTCTTTACGATTACTGGGCTCAGTATTGATTGCCTGGTTATAATTGAAACTTAATAATTGTAAAATAGTATATTAATGACCACAATTTAATTGACCAGTACGTGAAAGCGGCGTGGACTATTGGTCTGTTAATGGAAGTGAGCTGGAAAAGAAGCGGTAGGTGGTCCGGTGATGTCGGACAATAAATATGCCAAAGTGAATGCCTTTAAGCTAAACACAAAGTCTCACCTTTAATATAGATGTAGGCTACGGGCCCTGAAGGGGAAATATAATATTGATGAATCTATAGAGCCGATCGTTCAGGCACGTTCTATGGGTAGGGCGATGCGGAGGGGGGTGGAAGAAAAAGAACGAAAAACAAGTTGAAATCGGAATTCAATTTAGAACAAAGTGAAGCTGTGGGAGAGGATGGTTTTAACATAGATGGCGGTGGAGGAAGTTGGGGGAGAAGCGAAGGCAGAATGAATAGAGAAGGAAGAGAGAGCGAGGAGAGGGGCAGACATGAAAAATAGCCCCCTGGTTCGTTAATTGCCATCTTAGGTGGGCCACTGGCACATTAAGCACTTGACCAATATTTCAAAATGATATATTCGCTCGGCCTGAGAAATGATTTTCACTGGTGGGGGCTCCCCCTCGAGAGTCCCTGGGGAGTGGGGATATCACGCACGCGTCCTTCTCTCTCTCGGATCTTTAAATTGATTCATTTAGATGCAACAAGTCCGAAAGGGGTCTCGGGACGGGGGAGGCCCCCCCACGGGCCAGGCAATATCCCCACGTTCTCGGTTTCACGACGGAAACTCTCTCGATGGGCTCGTCTTTCCATCTTCGAGAGGACGTAAGGGATTTTTCATGTCTCGATCTCGAGCGGATGGAATCAATAGGAATTTTGACGTAGGTACAAACAAAACGAACATTTGAACCTTGGACCTTCAGTCGTGCAAGGACAGAAATCGACCATAAAATCACAAATAGTAGAATAAAGATAATTACGGTGCAAAATTCAGTGTTAAATTTTGGCCTAAATAGGTTTTTTGAGCGTTATTGGTCTATATTGTGACATCACGCTCGTTCTGGGACCAAAAAAAGAGGCCATCGTTATTTTTTCACTACCCTATGATCTTTTGTAAAACTTGCAAGTAGGCAACCTCCAGAATACGATGTAAATCCTATAATTTACGATCAAGTTCACTGTAAATTCCTGTGAGTTGTGAAATCTGGTGGCTGAAACCTCTAAGTCAGTATTAAATTCAGTGTAAATTTCTGTAAGTGTAATGAAATTGGTCCCAAAATTTCCAAGTCAAGGAAAGTGCGATCCTTAAGTAAATCAAAATGTTCATGTTTGTGTTTGGCATGAAGAAAATGTTACAGGCTCTCTGGAGTTCATAGAATTGAAAGCATGCAATTTTTCAGCCTTCCTAACCAATTCCATTCCTTCCTTCCATTCCTGAATTTGTTTACCTTTACGTACATGTTCCACACTATGGCTATTGATATGCAAACTTGATCTGATATGAAAATGTGGATTTGTAGGATATAATAGAAATTATTAAACTTTAAATTTGAGTGTTCACACATTTTATACGAAAATCGATCGCATCGTACCCGTTATTACAAAAAGTGGTACAGTAGATGCGTTCCTGATGTACTGAAATGGTTTGATTTACCGGTAAATGAGGGTAATCTTTTCTGGAGGACAACTCACTGAAAATGTGACACCTGAGTCACCCTGGTTGGAGAGGAAGGTGCCCGATTGCGAAAATCTAAACCATTAAAAGGGAAAACAATTTATTGAGGAACGTCAAAAAATGGAAATAGATGGCGTAAATCTGCTATCGGCAAAGGAATGAACTCTAACAGACCATGGCTAACAGCTCATGACTTATGTGCAATGAAGTACAAAATAAATACAATATGATAGAAGAGTGCGAAAGCATAAAAACTGAATGAAGAAGATCTAAGCAAGACAACGGAGAGAAGGAGATGACGATGTGTGGGGAGGGAGGGCACAGCACAGGCTTCATGAAATCTGAAGCCACTTAGTTATATAGTTACCGAATGTATACGTGACTATACATACCTACGTAATTCCTTAACTATATTCAATCAAAATTCTGTTTATGAATTGACCTCGACCTACCAAAATTCCAGGTTGTACATTAATTTATCGTTTATAGCCGATGGTTTTCAAGATAATCGTCAGTTGAAAGAATAGCTTCATTTCGTAGCAAATATTATAAAAATAAAATTAGTCTCTTCACTTCATTAGGAAAATTGATTACACCGAGAACCCAACCATAGGTCGAACTCGAATTCTTGTAGAGCCCTAATCTCTATCTCTATCTATACTAATTATACTATTTTATAAGAATGAAACTCCGTCTGTCTGTTAGTTCGATAGTTCATGCTATGCGCGGCCAAACGGCACCTCTACGCACGTCTGCGAGGGTGGTGAGCTTCTTGGATTTAGGGGGAATGAGCGATTTTAAAATTTTCTACTCCTATCCGAACCATGGGCTGGATAGCGGGAGGGTAGTGGGAGGCCGTTTTAATGCGCGTTTTTTGGCAGAGCGTTCGATCTTCTATCCGCTGCCACGTTAAAATTTGATCGAGAGCACTTCGTATGTCAGCAAGGAAGTTACGTTCCGGGACCCGTAGAACACGATGGTGCCATCAAAATTGCCTGAAGATGCTGTCTTCCATGAGAAATCACCGAGAATATGCGGGAAATGACGAAAAAAAAAAATGCATTCCCCGCTATGGTTTTTTTCCGCCTTAGACCGTTTCCGGGTGGGATAATTCCATTCGTTGAAATGATTTCTATCGATAACAAACATAAAAACACTATTGTTAAGTCGAAAGATTTCCAGATATTTGATTTCTTAATTATTCAATATCTCGGGGAGGGGGGGGGGGGGTTAAAATTTGCCTCTTTGGTCAATGAAAATAGACCATTATTGAAAATAATGAACCAATACGAAGAAACTGGTTAATGTACAATTAGTTGTAGCTATAAATGCATTCATAATCCTGTTTATGCATCCATCCGCTCAAGGTTTTGAGAAACGAATTCTTCCTTGAGTAGAAGAATTTTGAAAGGGGCTGACACCAATAAGAATGGAAGAGATGCGAAAGAAAGAGAAACGTCCGTCTGCGAGAGGTTTGGCTGAGGATTTTGGCTGAGCTTAGAAATGGTGGTGAAGTATTTTACGAAGGCCGGCCGACCCAACGACAAGAGAAGTTTATCGCGTTGAAACAGCGATTTGAGGGGACAGACGGGGCCTCCTGAGCGGTTTTGACTTGGCAAGGAGAAGGAGGGGGAAAATGAGAACTCGGAAGATCTGAAATTTCGGATGTCTCCGCGTTCGTCAACCTCGCTTCTTTAACCCGGTCGCAACCTCGTTTTTTACAATCGCCTTTAGCAAGGGGTCCACCCGATTGTCCCTCAAGCCTGAATAAAAGAATCCCCTGTTGGGGAGACAATTATGGAAGTTTAGCAGAGTTGGAATAGCTCCGGACCTTTTCTCACGGTCTTCTCCCTCAACTGCCGTTTTCTTATGAGCGCGATCCCGAGTGTGGGCAGGCGAAAGACACCTTCGCATGATTCGCACGATCTTCCGAAGGAATATTTTCCTAACTGCGCAACATCCAGTATAACTTTCGCGAAGAGCTTTGTAGTTTCCACACAACCGAAGGACCAAAGGATATTCATGTACACATAAGTTGTATATCATTCCGAACAAATATACGAGTCTATCAAAGATTTTAGTGAAGGCCCTTTCGTATAGGTGACTTTAATGAAGGGATCCTGATCACCTAGAATGCTTCTAAATTGGGCCATCATTTTTTTTACAAGGACATCGTAATGAAACTTCCAGGCATAAGGGTAGCTAACCCGACATTTCCTCTGCCAATAAATCTTAGATCACGCATAGAAAATTCAAATGCATTCGTTCATAAGCAATAATTTGGAGGCAATCTTTGAAATGCCCTTCCAATTCGCGAAAATTTGATCGTTCGGATTTACAAGAAACAAGTGTTTCATGAAATTTACGTTAGCGCATGCTAATAAATAGTATTATTTTAACGACAACTATGATACTACATATGACATCCTAAGTAAGCTAAGCAACAAAACTTATATTCAGATTCAGAAGAAACTTTTTTTGAAAAATTTAAATGTTTTTGTTTTTGGCAACTGTTATAACCGAAAAATACCTTGCAATCCTTCGCTTATTCTTTTTAGAAAAATCAGTCTAATATTTGGTGGAATTCAAGGGCATTAGGATCTAATCACAATATGGTGTTCGGTGTTTTTCATTCGCCAATAAGATTTATGGGCATACAGTGTAGGTGTCATTACTCGGCACAAGATAATTGATGAAATTAATTTTCCCTAAGTTAAAGGTAAACCACAATCTGTTTCACACTCGTTTGCTGAAGTATCACTGGGTTCCACGGCGTTGCAAGGCTTTACAATTTCCTTATACCTCCGCAAGTCGTCCTCAGTCCACGTATGTACGCAACCGACTTGAAAGGCCCAGTTATTAATCAACTTGAATATGCTCACATACTGGACTATAATTATAATAATAATCTTAAAGAGTTTCCTTGAGACTGAACTAAACGACTTAAGCAACAGATTCAAGGGTCTAATTTCAGAAAATGGATGAACTCTGAAAAAGTGTTGCTTGAAAGTGTAAATTTCATCATTAACTTGATAATAAGAAAACTACATGTCAAATCAAATAATTTATGCAGTATTTATGCCCACAGCTCTGCTTGTCGTACAGCCACAGAGTTTTAGTGAATAGGAAAATCTTAGTTAAATCGAGAGCTTTTTTACAAGTGGTGATCGTTTTTTGTGCGTTTAAGAGGAATGAAGGTGCGCAAACGTAACAACGACGGAGTCATTGTATGTGAAAATGATCAGAAAGTTTACCTGACGGTTTCCTGTGTCATTTTTTGGCAAATATGTCTCCGTAAAAACGTATTCTACATTAACAAAATCTTACGTAACACCATGAATTTGTAGTTTAAATTCCAATGCATGGTAACAAAGCTAAGAGCGATTCTCTAATGAGTGGATCCATAGATTTCATTATGCGTGAATCTTAGGATAAGCGGTTGAAAGATTTCATAGCGATAGAAGTTCAGCTCAAAAACTTCCTCGAAGGTTTCCAGGGGATAACAAACTAGTCCTCTTGAATGTGCAGTCCTCAACTTATAAGTAACTCCAAGAGAGCATTTCGACCCGCATTGTCACACCACTTACCTGTTCTGACAAAGCTCAATGGAAGGTAATTCAGAAAAGCAGTAAGCAGATTAGACCGCACTGCTCTTTTTCCTAGAAACGGATTTACCATCGGCTTGCAGATGCCCGGGCCAAGGACGCTGCATTTGAAAAGAGCCGCTTAAGGTCTTCTTTGGCCTACAGAAAGCTATCCATTACACAGATCTCCAAAGTTGGACGCCTGATGAAGCATGATGGGCCACCTCGTAATATGGATCACTTTACTCAATGAGTGGCGCTATAGAGAAGGGGATAGTGCACTTAAAGATTCTGTATTGCCGAAGCACGCACTTCTTTTGACGCGATTGTCCCTTTGCAGCGAAACCGACAATAGCCGAGGGCCTCGTCTTCCCATCGTTTCAACACATCATTTCTTCTATTCTGAAAAATTCCTTTTCACGGGATTATTTGAAGGAAATGGAACTTTCAGGATAACTTAAAGTTCAATACGTGAGAAGAAACGCGACGCAGTGTTTAAATTTTTACGTTTTATTTATTTATTTAATTTTTGGTCATAATTTGCTGCGTTTCGCTCAGGCATTTAAAACTGTTTTCTGGTTTGCTGAATCCACTCAATCGTATTGAATTAGTTTCCAGATCTATGTTATTATGGAAGCGCGGTAAAAATTCCAAAACAAATAAGTGGGTTGATTGAGATTTCTTTAAGTGCACACAAAGCGAAAAAGTTCCGTCATGCAGCATGATCGTAAGAGCAAATTTTCGTACATAATCACATTATGTGCGTTTTGACGTATAAACACTTTGAGTGCGAACAAATAGTTAATTTCCAATTTTATGGCAACAAAGTTTGTTCTAAATAATATTCCGCGATTAAAACAAGATTTGTAAAAATTTAGCTTTTTTAGGCAGTTTTCATTAATTTTTCAGCAAATATTGATGAAATTTAAGTAAATTTTTCTGATAATTTTTTTTTTAATTTCAAATGGTTCTAGTACGTGGTTGATACAATTTTTGACTGAAATCTTGCTAAAAAATATATTTCCGATAGATAGCCCTTTTTCTCAAGTGATTTTTAGTGATTTTTTGAGTACATTTTTTGAAATTTGACCAATTTAACGTCCTCAAAAAATGTTGGCCAACAATTCGTCCTTTCGTTTGGGAACCTTGATTTTTTAAAACCGTTTAAAATCGGATAGTGTTTTTTTAAAACTATTAAAACTAAGTAAACTAGTGTATGTTTACGAACATTTACAGAATAAAATCACAAATGAACATCGTAGAAACAACAACATTTCCCTGTTATCAATCGCTACTTGCTCTAAAAAATGATGGTAAGAACTACTTGGGCAAAATCAGGTTATTCAACAACCATGTAAGTTACCATTCCTTTGAACGGCTGATTTGCTTTATCGCAGTGAATTACGATCATCATTTCATGTGGCTCTTAATATTTAAGCTCTTCCCTATAAGAGGCTTTCTTGAGGTTTTTCGGACATGTAGTTCTGAACCGTTTGTAACTGGTCACGCCCTGTTTTGGCTGTTCGGACAAAACGAGAACGAGTTCCGGAAGACCTGAAACTAGCAGTTCGTTGTTCGGACGTTGTAGTTCGTTACCGTTCCGAACCAGTTCAAATAGTTCAATCTTTTTTCCAGAACTATTAGACACGCGCAGTAAACAGTCTTGGCCCCGCTTTGCGTGCTAAGACCAAATATAGTTTTGTTGTTGTATTATCGGTTGCCGAGTCCCCTATTGTTGATCTCATCTCTTTATTGATGTCATCAGCCTATTTTCCTATTAGTATACTGTATTCATCAGTATTCATAATATTCATCATCATCAGAATCATCATCATGGATTGTTCAAGTGAAGGTGAACCCCATCAGCGATGATGAAGTTGTGTTTTTTTTAGGAATGGGGATGCGTCCGATAAATTAAAATTGTGAGGAAAAAACAGTGGCGAGTTACGATGGAGTGGAGTTTTTAGAACACAGAGTGGGATAGAGGATATCGGTGGTTATCAATTCCGAACTAGTCGAAATGGGCGTTTGGACTGGGAGTTCAGAACTAAGAGTTCTGAACGGTTCACATTCCCTCCCTTTTGCATTTCGATTCCGAACTAGATGAATTCCGAACTTGTTCAGAACCAGGTACATGTCCAAACAAACCTTTTGTTGGCGTAGACGAATTCAGCGTGTTCTGCAGTTGTCCGACATACTGCTGACAATAACATTCTGCCATTCCAATCCAAAAAGTCGAGTTTTTTTCTCTTTTATTACAACACATATGATTCCTACTTAACTTGCAATCTTTGTGAGGGGGCTTGCGGAGGGCTCGTTATCTCGAACGACCTCGTTAAAACCCGAGTCCTCCCCCAAGCAAGGAATTGTCAATCCCACCGAAGGACAACCGGGGTTTGACATTGGCGCATTCGAGACGCACAAATAAATAACCAAAGAGGTGACAAGTTTGAGAACAATCACCCGACCTTCCCTCTTCAAGAGGGTCTCTCAAGACAGGAGAAGATTTACTATGCCGGATCAAAGTTATTCCCACGTCACCATCCAATCCTTTCCCTCCCCTTTCTGGCTTCGCTGATCAATATTTCATTTGGGAATATAAAATCAGTGCGTTCGGAGAAGTCGATGGAAACTGAAAACCTGGTGGTAATAAATACTGAGAATTTTTCCCGTGAATTCTCATGTAAGATTTATTCCGCGTTTTTTCTACTCTATACTCTTCGAGTATGAAGGTTATAAAGAGGTCAGTCTGCTGTATCTGCTTTACTGTGGATACGCATTTTCATAGGTTAGTGGTTACTTATACTACCACTCTATTGCTTACGTTAACTTTCATGGAGCACAAGCCTTGAATAAATATCGCCCATTAGGCGACCAATCGAGTGAAACCTTTTAGCGAATCTGCTTCTTCATATTTTATTCATTTATTTTGTTATGGGTTATTATCTACTTCCGAGTCTATAAAAACAATGAAGCATTATTTTCGTTTTGTGAATTTTTTTTAAGTGAGTTTTTTGCTCCAAAATCAGAGTTTCTTTTCGCCTTCAGGCAACTTTAGTCCGTTTTTTCTTCATTTTTTCGTTTCTAAGTGCGTTAATTGTCGGTTTGTTTGCCGGTGTGAGCACAGATCCACTCTTCAGCTACCGTGAGTTCTTCTACTTGTACATTCTCCCTATTTTGATGTAATTTTCAGTAATCACATATCTCCCCAAATGGTTCCACATTTAAACAATAGTGATCACGGAACAACACAAGCTTCTTCGTAAGATCAAACACACTGCATCTCACAACCTTTCGTTCTTCATGACCTAATAGTTCGGTTGTTCGTAGGACGTCAAATAACTCCCTAACAATTGCATCAAAGAAGTTCATGAGTCAGATAAGTATAGAATTAAAAAAACTCGGCGCTCCGCGCCTCGCCAGGGGGCAAGCCCCCTGGACCCCCGGTTACCTCTTTTACATACTTCGGACGAAATTATTGAAACACAGAATGTGTTTGCGTTGTCGCGCAACCAAGTGACAACCAAACAAGCGTCATTGTTTACTATTCATTTATAACATCAATTTATATAGTTATAGTATGAAACTACGAAAATTGCGTTGTCGCGCAACCAAGTGACAACCAAACAAGCGTCATTGTTTACTATTCATTTATAACATCAATTTATATAGTTATAGTATGAAACTACGAAAAAAAATACGAAATAAATTCGTGATAAATCAAGAGCTTTCCAACGAATGGTGAACGATTTCTGTGAGATTAAAATGGCGGAAATTCCATTTCCCTACCAACGGCTCGGTTGTACGTGAAAATCATCCGTCACACATTTCGTTCCCATCCCGCGTTCCATTTTCGGCTAGTTAGTCCATGGCTAAAACACATTCTGTGTTAAAAAATTTCTGTTTTTTTGTTTCATTAAATTTCAAATTTAATGCTGAATCGATTCATATAAATATGTTGGGGGTTCCCCTCATGGAACGTATGAAAAAATTATCATTTACCACAGGAAATCTGATGCTCTAAAACTAGTTATGTGAAGAATGAGCTGAAAGGGGTTGCGTGGATGGTTTTTGTGAGAAAAATGGACATATCATCAAAAACAATAAGTCAACAATAAACAACCAAAAAAATAAGTTAGATCCACAAAGAATACATTAGATTGGTTGATAGGGAATGAATGAGTTATGAAATAAACAAGGAATAATTGCTAAATTCTGCAGAACAACATCACTTGAGCGCTACTATAACTGAAAAAACTTCAGATGCGTTTTTCTCGGAACAACAGATTTTAGTATGTATAAATTCCACGTTTTCTCTGAAACTACTGATCGGATCGACGCATTCTTTTTTCAATTGAAGAGTAATTATGGTAATTATGAAGTGATTATGTTTTTTTTTTTTTTTTTTTTTTTTTAAATCAATTTTACGCAATATCAAAGTCTGACTAACCAAAGATCAAGAAGCGAATTCAAAAAAAGACTTTATTTTGAGATTTACCAAAAATTTATTTTGAAAGTTAGGTACCTAAAAGAATGATCGTTTGTATAGGAAATGTCAATTTACAAGAAGCAAAAAGAATTGTTGCTATAGCTTTTGCCATTCCTGAGAAAATGGGCCATTTGTAAGATACAAATTAACACAGACTCACAAACGACACAGATCAATATTGTAGGTAGCTGCTGAGGTTGCTTCTCTCCAGGTGCACGGGGGAGTGGCCGAAGCCACTTTGGATTCAGCGAGATCCGCTGTTTTATGTCTGATTGTTTTGTGCAATGTTTGGGATACAACCTGCTTGACTTAACTCTGACTTTTCTCTAATAATGGTTGAGCTGTGGGATTCCTCAGATGAGGACAAAGCGGTAGGCACAGTGGCATCTTCTCTATGTCGGGCTAGCGACCATTCTGGCCTTAATGGAGGGTACTGTATGGCGCCGTATTCAGTGAATGGTACCAGGCTTCAGATGCATAGACTTTGTCAAAGCACCACCTGCCTACCTCCCAGTTGAGGTTGGATTCGTGGGGGCAGTGGTTTCATCACCCCCAACATGCAGCCCATTCAGTAGATGTGGGGTAGAAGTCAGTGGGAGTTGACTCGCGAGGCTGGTTCTTCTTCTGCGGACTTCGGCATATGGAGTTTTGTGGATATCCATAAACTCTGGCACCAATCTGCTTAGTTGGTAATGCGAGCTAAGAACGCATGCTTCAACCCTTAGACGAACTAAATCACTCGTGACGAAGCTGTGGAAACCCATTTCAAAACGGAAGTTAGTGAAAAAACGTTGTCTATTTCCACGAAAAATAAACTAAAAAATAATTATTTTAATTAATAACTTTTCGTGGAAATAGACAACGTTTTTTTCACTAACTTCCGTTTTCAACCCTTAGGTCAAAACGGGTACTTGGCATCTGTCAAGGACATTGACTGTATGTACAGTATCCTCTCAGGAGGATCTTCCCAGCTTTTGTCTGGGGGGAGACTCCCAAACACAAATCCCATTCTTGGGAGGAGATGTTGGATTCTTCACCCTGGAAGATACACAAGCTAATCTCAAAAACCGCACTAGATCATTAAATATACCCTCCCAACTCCCTCATGATCCCAATCTCTCCATCCACCAATTTCTGTCCAGCAAGTATCGTTGTTCCTTCGAACTGCTGGGTACTAATGTGATAGCTCCACCCTGTGGTTTATTTATATAACCAGCGTTACCTATGTTGCTAAATGTTTGAATACGCACATCTATCTAGTTCTATCTTGTTCGAGTTTAGATTTTGAGGTAGTTCTTATCTGCTAGGTAGAGCGAGTGGTCATCACTCATTTGTAGCGAAGTATGATGGTTCCTCGTTCTGCTGGCTCATTTTTATCCTCCCCAGTTTGCTAGCGGAGTTCGTCATGACAGTCCGTCGAACAACTGAAAGTCGACAGGGCTCTCTTTAGATCGTGGCCCGTGCAGTGACCATTTTGAGATGTTGTTCAGTGCC
Organism: Adelphocoris suturalis; assembly: GCA_030762985.1. Lineage (NCBI taxonomy): Eukaryota > Metazoa > Arthropoda > Insecta > Hemiptera > Miridae > Adelphocoris > Adelphocoris suturalis. The sequence continues at coordinate 58,951,994 of CM061042.1, read as the reverse complement.
TCTAATTTGACAAGAAAAATAACTTTGTTAGCTTTAAAAATAAATTGTTGCAGATAGATAATTGACTTCACGGGGGTGATTATTGTTGTTAGGTATAATTAGATATAAATACGAAATTGAAACTGATTCAAAGCTGACTGACTTTAGGTGTGTATGAAGAAATATTAAATTTACTGTCTTTACTTTTGGATAATGTGGTAAAGGGTTCCTTCTATGAAAGGAGTCAAGGTGATATGAGAAAATGGTAAAGCTATGAAGTTCAGAGAGTCAAATTTCCAAAGCTTGTTGTGGTTCTTCATTTCTGTATTGAGACCAGCAAGAATCGTCTCTTCGTTTTGGTGGATTGGCGGTTGGTAATACCCAGAGAAGATATCAAATTGATAGATTGTGATAGTCCAGGTGCTCAGTTGATTAGGTGTTCGCTGTCACTATTTTGCAACTAAAGTAGAGGCCGAAGTACCTATTACGTAACAGTGGAACATCGTAAAATAGTGCTTCATTGCAAATTTGTGGAATCGATCCTCCAAATCTGATGACCGATAATCCGTTAGCCTCTTCATGGTTTAGGTGTCCATTCCAGCAGAGCTGAAGTCTTAATAGAACGTTGATGGATCCCTTTGAAGTAATCGGTTTTTTTAACAGTAAGGGTACAAAACCAGTTGAAACCACACAACGTTCAAACTGCTGTTTCAGCGGAGAATGTAGTTTATGCTAGGTGTACAAGTTCTTAAACCGCACTCATACTTTGTGATAAGAGCTAAGCTCTGCTTAAAGTTGAACGGTAGTCGAGGGCCGTTTAAACTCAGTTTTAGGGGTTTTAGTGGTGAATTGGTCTGGCGAATTATATTATTGAGGAACGGTAGTATATACCAGAAGATATTTTTGATGACGAATGTATATAATTTGAAATTGATGGAAATGTTACCAAGGCAGCCACGTATCTTCCAGGAAGGCCTAAAACACTCCGAAAGTGGATTGAAGAGGAACTGTTGGATTCTAAAACTATTATAGTTCCTATTTCTTATACTTTAGTACCTTAGTAACTTTAGTACCTTAGTACCTTTAGTACCTTATCAACAGCATCCCTATTTTTGTTTTTTATTATACCGGAACATTTTTAATGAAGTGCAATAAGATACTTTTATCAGATTTACTGAAACTTTGCCTGCAATTTTAATAAACGATAGGACAAACCGATAACATGAAATATTTATGAATAATTCAGTTGAACGAGAAAAACGACCGTTGCAAGAAACAGTAAAAGAATTTAAAGAAAGAAAGAAAACTGATTTGCTGAACTAATCCGAACAAGTATCGAGGTAAATTTGAAAAACAGTGATCATAGCATTAAAAACTAACACATTTACTTCTCCTTTCACAAGGTTATAAACAAACGATGTCCGAAATCAGCAGTATGCAATATGAAACTATAACTACCTACCTATTCGCGTTTTCTGTAATGAAGGGATAGATCCTGACTCGACTCAACTCGCACAAGGCAAATTACCATTCCTTCACTGAATGTTTACTAATGAGTAATAAATCATGAATAACAACTGAGAGTACCATTTATTACGGTCATGTCCATACACTAGACAACAAAACTAAGAGCTGGGAGTTGAATAAGAAATTCAGAAGGTTTATTTGTTTATTATTTACATATTTACAAGTAGTAAATAAGGTACCTGCCTAAAACCCACAGAGTAACAGAACACAACAACCTGTAGTCGTGGGTTTTTACGTAGCTATTAAAAGTATTCAAGCAGCATTTCATTTTAGATTTTCATAGAAATGATTAAATTAGTTTTGATTGTACATAAATTACTCAAAATTCACAACCGATTCTCGTACTTTCACCAAAGGGACAGCCTAAAATGCTCGGTATATAATATTGTGTGGTTTCTTGGAAGAAGTAGAGGATGTCTGTCCATCATTTATCAACTTGTTCCACAAATTTTATTAAATAATGAACATCCTCACACTATAAATGTAACGATTTTGAAGATTTCAAGAATATATTCCACTTCAAATGCTCCTGCGATCGTGGTTATAGTAGATCATGCAAGCATGTACTTAGCAGTCTTGGTTTTCTGGTAGGTTGGCTACCTGTTCTTATTAAAATTATATTATGAAAGTGCAGTGTAGAAATGATAGGAATATACTACATTTAAAAATGTAGGATCTTGGTTTGGCAGAATTCCTGTGTTCCAGGTAGTTTTGCAACGTCTGTTCGGGAATACAAACGAGGGGCTCTTGTGTTCTGGTCGAATTTTTCAATCCAAATTTGCTGGATTTCATATTGCCTGTCAAATTCCTTAACGCTATGTAGTATTAACATATGAATAGAATAGTAATTCTACCATTCCTCATTCATAGTAAGGTAAACTTCAAAACCTTTGCGTATAATGTTATGTAGGTCCGTAGGTAACTTTACCTAATTAGGGGAAGGGAGGCACCATTCGTACCTTGATGAACAAGAAAATGAATATAATTTTCATGGATCATAAATACCAACAAGAAATTAATATCACTTTTATCGGTGTGTAAGGTTACTTTGCGATAAGGAGGAAGAGGTGAGATAGGTAGGTTCGGGATAAGGCGGCTGTATTATTGGCACCTCATCTCCCCGCACACGCGCAGTAGTGCTTTTCCGTTCACGATAAGGCGCCTCATCTCTATCTCGCTATCTCTTTAGAAACTCTCTATTTACTTCCCCTTTCAATAGGTTATGAACAAGTGATGTGCGAAATCAGCAGTATGTGACATAAAACTATAACTATCCTCGTAGTTCCATTGAATTTTACGTTGCCTATTGTCTATTTCTTCTGTTTCATCAACGTTTAAACTTCAGTTTTCTAAACCAAAGTGATAAGGGCCTGTACACACTGCAAAAGTGATAAGTAGTTTAAACCAAGTTTCAAAAGTAAACGACGTTTGGCTACGTTTTAGCTTGAACCTTATCTTGTACCCCAGGCCCTATCAGTGTTGAGTCGTTGACTGAGGTTCGGTATGATCCATAAACACCTATGCATGACAAGTACGTTGAGAACGTCTTCTAATATAAATAGGTACATAATACAGCCACCAATGGGTTTTGTTATAAATCCGTTCACTTACAGCCAGTTTTGACGGTCATCATCTATCAAAGAGGATGTTTTCACATTAGTTCCAATAGAAACATCTCTGTGGTATTTCTAGCCTCTCTCCATACCTACCCAATCACTTAGTCTACTCGGGCGTCCTAATTGTTATTAGCGGACCGCGCTGCAGGTAGATCTGTGGAGGTGTCGGGACTGCGTTTCCCACGCCTTCCACTCTCAAGCCTCCTTCAGCCGTCCCTCGGGCTACCACTTTTAATGTATATGCGCTCATAAATATACACTTGATGCATTCAACTGATGAGAGGATTTTAATCGCTTGATTTCTCTATTTCCTTGATTTTTAATACAAATAAAAAATGCTCGGTACATTATTGCATACATAAAGAATAACCTAATATTTTTCTATGTAGGGAGACAATCATTCTGCATAAATGACTGTTACACTCTGTTCATTAGTTTAGAAACAGACCAATACTTCTTCAGTGCGTAGTTCATAACAGAGTTGAGATGGTACCTCTCATAATCATTCTTCTTCTTAACCGAACGCAGTTGGGATCTTAAAAGTGGACAGCTACATGAGAAAACTATATTACGAACGAGCCAAATCAGTTAAAGGTCAGCCTTTTCCTGAATCTGAACATTGCTTTGCGATGCACAAACGTGTTGATAATTACTATTTGTTTCAACTATTAATCCCTCTAGAAGCCCGAAAAGGTAATTTATTTACAGCGACTTGGATGGCCTCATTCGATTCATTGAAATAAAACTTATTAATGTCAAACGAGAGCACTACCATCTTGGCTTGAATGTTTTTTGAGAATATAGTTTTGATTTATTATTTTCTATAATGAACCTTTGTATTCGAAAGAAAAGTTTAACCCACCCCCTCCAAATCTGTTAGTTTACGTATTGAGATGCGTAAAATTCGAAAATAAAATTAAAAAATCCGTCCGTCCGTCGTCTGCCGTTTAGAGCTTTTCTCTAAAACTACTGGACCAAAGTTGAGGAAACTTGGGTTAATAGACATTAGGAATATAGTTATTTACGTTATCCGTTCGCTCCCCTTAAGGGCTAGAACTTCGAAAAAAGCTCTTGGATTTCTAAGCTCAAGAACAAAGAGAAATCATGAGCTTCTAACGAATCTTTGAGTTAGAGAGCCATAGCAGGAATACATAAAACTTGCATTGTAAGTATCTGCTGAAATATAATTTCTGTGGAATTATCAGTTGATAAAGTCCCAATAACTATTCGAAATCAAGTATATTAACTATTTGCAACGTTTCTTTATTTGGACAGTTCAAATTATTACAGGAATAAAATAAACGATGCACATAAATGCTCAACATAATTAGACAATGAAGAGTTTTTCAAAGACATCCTCAAGAGCCGAAAAAAATAAAATGAAATGAAATAAATAAATATAATGAAAATAATAATAACTAAATAAATAATTTCCGAACAAATCACCACAGCTTATAATGGGTTAGTTAGCTTTTGACGTTTTATAGCCAGATCTGCCATTTACTACCTTAAAAAAGTTAGAGCTACTGTTAATTTGTGTTATTCGAAATATGTGCATCAACATTGTTAAACACCATTGGAATCGATTAAGAAATTAATCTGTGAACGCTGCATTGCGTATTGCCATCTCTCAGTTCTAATAATTGCTTCAATTATCTTTGCTTCCTGTGAGCATATAACGACTAGACTATAACGGACTGCAAGAACTCGTTTAATTTACCACCTTGAGTCTTAGTTAATTTCACGCTTCATTATGATCGTATTATATTGCCGATTAATGAAATATGGAGAAGCAGTGAAGTAGATTCAACCACGTCTATACTGGTATACTATGCTTTTGATAATACTACCCATGACACTGTGAAATATTCCAGTGCGGATTATGTTGTCATATGTTTCAGTGAAATTAAATAAGGAAATATACATAAGAAACTAAGAACTCGGCCTTGTTTGAATACAAATATTAAGAACTGGAGTTTTTCCATTTATTATTTTCAATATGAACTTTCGAAATCAACCAAGTAAAACATTTTAACTCCTTTCCGAATTTGTTAGTTTACATTTCAAGATGAGTGAAACCCAATATTATTGACAACACAATCACATTGTATAATTTATATTGACATGATGAACCATTTTCAAATTTTCATGACTAAATCTTGAGTGAAAGATATTTTTCAAATCATGTGCAGATGATGTTCGAAATCGTCTAAGAGTCACTCAACTCATAGCTCTGTGTGTTGACTCACTACAACAATTTTCATGAAATTGTTACGGAATCAGCGGGTTAGGATGTAAATGCAATTACAAATCAATAATTTTCCCTGTGCATGCGCAAAAGGAAAATTCCATCAAGCATCATTTTCTCACGTTCTGGTCTTCCGATCTGGCTCAAATTTAAGGAATAGTTATGTAATGTAATGTACGATTCGTAGCTGAAGTCCTTGCTACACTCTCAACCTCTACAGTTTTGATTAAATTTCAATGCGATTCCCTTGGAATGTGCAGGTCAGGCTAAAAATAATATCCTATAATTTCATCTATCTGAAATTTACGGTGTTAACTGCGTATGCTCAAACGTAAAATCCGTCAATCGTCGTTTTCTCATGGTATATTTGTCCTACCTTCTGGCTTAATTTTTTATATTTTTGTGAATTTTGGAAAAAACATTGATCTTAAAAATATGAGAGGAGCCATTTGTGACAGGAGACTACGTAGGATGCGCGATGTCAAATGTATGTTGAGTGAAAATAAAACGGAAATACCGTAAATGTTATTGTCGGATAGAAACCAGGTCTTCCTGGACGGCTGTTACTTTACAGTCCCCCAACCAACAATATTTAACCATTTTCGTTTATTATTTGGGAATCTAACACAAATTTTACGGCAGTATTACATCCGAGTACATACGTTTAAGGCGAAGTAGTCGGAGCGGTGGTCGTACACAATGGATACCCTGCTTAGGTGGGTAAACTTGCGTTCACGCGTGGCCTTTCCGTCGTTCTATATTGCTTAATTTCCTACGAAAATTTGCATTAAGAATATGGAAAGGGTGGTCGGTATCACATATAGATAGGTACACATGGTATGTGTGCAACTCATGATGATAGAACCAGACTTTCCCGGTGTATCCCAACCTCTCCCGCATCGCTTTTGTTCTTCATCCGCGAAGTTCGTGCGTCCCACATTCCCGCAACAAAATTAAACTCCCCGGATTCCCACTGAATGAAATGAAACTTTTTATCTTCAATTTCATTTTCGCCACTTCCAAGCTCTTTCAGTCCTTAAAACACAATGCATATGAAATTACTCACAATATCCCGGAGGCACAATTACATTTCCGAGACTATTAAACCCCCTCAATGAAACATTTATGCGATCTCGTGAGCAATATTATTTAAGGGGTTTCTTGTGACCGCGCATCTGTTTATTTTTCCCCAGTGTAATATTCCCGCCTTATGATTTCCGTACAGTAAATTAAAGATAAAAAAGCCACTAAGAACTTGATGACAATACATTACTCAGTTAAAGCAAAGAAGCGCACACATTCGCTTTTAAATGGATTTTCACAGAACATAACCATCTTGCCCTCCCAAGATCAGTAATTTATTATTAAAATCTTTTTAATTCAGACAAACCTTCGCGTGTAGAGTGCTATTAGGTTTTATGGCATTCCCAACAGCGAAATGTAATAAAACAACACTGCTTGGCGTACCGTGTTTAATATACCTACTCGTAATTGCTGATCGTGAGTGAATCCCCTCAGTGGGTTGACGTATCATCAGGACTAGACAATGTCCCTGTGTCCCTGTTTTCGTACCTGAGAGCCGCTGAGCTCTACTACGAACTGCGGTCTGATCTGTGACATATTTTTGTACAATTTAGTCTTAGTTGTATTTGACTTTGCATATTATATATATCAACATATATTTAGTTACTAGTCTATTCTTGATCAAGTCTTGGTTGTATTATTTTGTTTTTGAGGTTTTTAGTCCGCTTTAGGGGCTTCACGTGGTCATCACTGTACCCTTTATTTTTTTTCCTTCCAATTTGCTGATGATAACACTCCGTTTGGTTACAGAGGGCAGCATGGCTCCCCTTTGAATCGTGCCACTTGCAATGCCTCTTTGCACATCTTGTTCAATGCCGTTGATTACCCTTCTGGTTGAATGGCGGCTAAAACCATTAAGTAAAATTTAAAAAATAAACAAATAAAAAAGCTGATTATTGGGAGAATATTGGATGTTTTTGTTACCGTAATTTAATGGAAATTTAGGCTATGTTCACCCTTGATAATACTCAGTTCACCCTTAGTACTAACACACTAGTGTTACGTTATTCTCCCATTAGAGGTAAGAACCTATGGGGTCTTATCCAGTATGTGAGACGTGAAATCTTTATAAAATTCCAGTAATCGAGATATGCACTAATTTTTGAAAATTCCCCGGCGTGTGATTGATTGGCCAAAATTTCAGGATGGCGTCGGACAATAGGTAAGTGATTTTGATCCAAATTTCTCAAATTTGCTGTTTGTTTAAAAGAAAAAAACGTCTGCCAAGTAGGGTGTAGCACATAGCTTCCTCGTTTACCTATCATCTTCTTAAAACTATCATCCAACTTTTAGCGAAATCGAACGACTAGAGAGTGAAAAGACGGAACATGATGGAATTTACGTTTGCGCATGCGCAGAATGAAGTATTGATTTGGCAACAATGAAACTGATAGGGGACTGTCTACACTCTAGCCCGCAAATTCCCTAAAAATTGCATCCTGATCAGATGAAAAATGTAGAAAATTAGCTTGTTATAAGGATTTAATATTGGCGCATGCACAGTAGTTATTAATGATAAAATCATGTTGAAATTGATATAAGATGATCAAATTGTCATCCGCCAACTGTCTCCCGAATTTGAGCGAGATCGAACAAGTCGGGCGTAAGAAAATGATGCTTGGGAGAATTTACGTTTGCGCATGCGCAGAGTGAGGTATTGAGTCAAGAACGATGAAACTTATAGGAAAGTACCTACCCTCTAGCACGAACATCCCCTGAAAATTTCATCCAAATCGGATGAAAACTGTGGAAAATAACCTTGTTACAAGGATTTGTGGACAAAACAGACTGACAGACACACACAGACAGACAGACACAGAACCAAAGTTGTTCAGAATGGTCTAAAACGTGAAACGCAAATGGAAATTTTGATTTTGGAGAACAATGCTTACGCTACCTTTAGGTTGACTCGGAAGCAAAAATTATATATATAGTAGGTAACTTCATTGTCAATTTGAAATTTTAATTTAGAAAATAAATGATATCGCAGGGAGGGCCTGATTTGGTACATTTTTTTTAGGTACAAAAGCCCTTTGACAGCCCACTTCCAATTTAAGTCATAGTTACTACTCATTATGCTTATTATTAATTGTGAGCATACGCTCCTATCGGTCATATGATTATGAATTTTACAGGGTACCACCTATGAGCAAACAAGCTCGATTATTGGAAACGTCATCAAAAATCTGATTACAACTTAATTATGAATATTGCTTGTAGTGAAGTGTTGGTATATTATTGGAATGTGAAAAAAATGGTATAACGACTCGTTGATTGCTGTTGGAATATTAAACCATAACTTAAACTAATACCATAGAACAAACAAGGTAATACCCATCAACTGATAATGATAAATTGTTTCTGAAAGAATTTTCGTAATATGTTAATTTATAATCAAGATAAGATGATGCGGAAGATTTAAGTAACTTTTAATTTATACGATGAAGATGGTAATGCAACTTCAATTTAGTCCTTGAAAAATAATTGTTGAAGCTTGGATAGAGCTCACATGTAAGTGGTTGATGAATCCCTTCAATATTTCTATCATATCTTTAACTTCTCCAAGATTTTTTGTTTGTTTATTATATCAATAATAAACAACTAAAAGATTGATTAGTAGTAGTTTATAATACAAACGCGTATGCATTTTTTCCTTTGGTAAGAGATCCAAATTTACTTGTTCTTGGACCTCTTTTTAAATAAAAAAGGTTTTAGTAATGTTTAGATTGTTTGAATACTTTTCGATTTACTTTTCTTGATGTACTCGCATCGCTCAACTAAAGAAAATGTAGATCACTTGGGCACAGATAAGGTGCTCAAAAGCGCCATCCTTGTTTTGATCATCACGGGTTCGTCAGCCTTGGGTACAATACTAAAATACTATTTCCGAGCAATATACAAACAATGCAAGAGGCGAAGCATCATATAAGGAACTACATGAGTGACAAAGGGGTGGCATCAGAGGTCACTCGGACCTCGGAAATGCATCGAAAACAAAAAAAGAGTCTGGAGTTATGTTTGCGTTTCCCATTATCCGAGATTTTAACACATTTCGCTCGAAGCAGCAATAAAAACCCGGGGGTCGCTTCCTGTGCGGTTTACAGGTAAGGAGGCAGCTTCCTCGCCTGTTTTTACAGAGCGCCCCTTCAGCTGCTCGGCTCGTTCACCGAAATCTTTCCTGTAAGTCCTATGCGGGGTCCACTTACCTTTTCCACACGAGCTGTGTTTGCTTTTTCAGGATATACAAGCCCCCAATACTCCGGTGTAAATCATGTCCGACAGTGCAAACAATATCGGACGCTTTTTCGAAGTTTTCTCCCCAAACCGTGGGATCCCCTCATCTGAAGGAGGCTTCTTTGGGTGCAGCAAAGCCTTTGCTTTATCTCTGAGTGTACGAACTCCAGTTCTCTTCTCACTGTTGGATGGAGAAGGGTTTTCATCACAACTTGGGTTCTCAAGATATTCAGAAAATTTGGACTAAAAGTGTACATGGATGATAATCGTCCTCAAAAGAAGAAATTGGCTCCAATTGAATACAGAGTTGGTATATTTTTGTTAATTTTAATAATTATTTTTTCTTTTTAGAATTTAAGCCGCGTCTCAACCGGAATGTCAATCAAAAAGGGTGGTGTCAAAAGGACACTGCAACGGGCACGGTTCTAAGGGGAGCCTTCCCCTTGCTGAACTTCCGTCACTAAACGGATTGCCATCACGTACTCCACTGGCAGATCGGAGGGGGAGGAATAATAATAATAATAATAACCCGCAAAACGAGGCATTCTTGGTTTTTGCTTGGCATTTTCGGTTTTCAAGGATCATTTCGGGATATTTTATGTTATTTGTTCATAGATAATGGTAAGATAAGACAGAAAAAACCACCACTATCGCCATGATCAAACGAGGAAAATTTTAGAGATGGCCAACGATTCCAGATTGTGTCGGTTATAAAAGAAACCAAATAATATGAAAAATGAATCCAGCATAAGCAATGGGAGAAGGCAGGTGTTTGGTTGACTTCAAAACTTCGAGACATAGCGTTTAGAGTGACTTAAAATGTGATTACCTATTTCGAAGAAGAAAGAAATTTTCTGCAGGGCATTGAAAAGCATGTGGACATTTCAACATGCATTGATATTGTTTGCTACTGGTCAGATCTAGTTCCTAAAACCTGTTGGTAATACGTACCGTTTACTGTTTAAGATTTTTATACATTTCAGATGTTTTTAAGTCAAAGAGCATAATAAAGATCGTTGCAATTACGATGTTGAGTTTTATTGATCACTCATGACTTCAAGTGATGTTTAAACATTGAAAAACAGTTGAAAAATGGTCAAATAACAAAGTTTTGACAGCTTCTTGCAAAGGACAACTTGTAGATTAACACTAGACATAACAACAATTGGCCAGGTAAAGTTTTCGATGTGTTTTTTGGCTTGAAAGCATGTGGCCCATAGTTGTAACCCACAGAGACACAACTATGGGCCACCGGAAAAAATCCCTTCCCTCTCGTATTCAACATAGATTTTTTTTTAAACATATCATTCGAAAGGTGAGATGTAAAATCCCCCAATTTCTAAATCAAAAATTTATTTGGAAATTTTATGGGAAACCTCAAAAAATGGCCTATGGTTGTACAACTCTCTGATGTAAAATATTCCTTTCCATATAGTACTAATTGTGATGTAATAAATTAAAATATTATAAAGACGTGATGAGCGTTTAAAATTAAAACTTCTAAACAAATCTTCCTAATTGTTTTCAATATCGACAGACTCGTACACTCCAGGCTTGTTGTTCTTGTCTACCCGATATCACGTTGTTTGGACCCCAAGTTTGTTGGGATTGGTTTGGATAAGCAAACCACCTCTCCGCATCTATTCTTCCGTCCGAACTCCTCTCAACTAGTATACGACTCTCTGTCAATCAAGCCTTAGATTAAGAATAACGTTTTTCAAATTGAATAAATACCAGAGTGGACACCGACAGCTATTTTGCGGGAATAGAATTTGATATACCGATGTCTCCTTCGAAAGAATAACTAAATCTCTACATGTTTCCGCTCTAATACACAATTAGGACCAGTATAGTAACACAGGATCTAGATAACAACCGCGAGTCAGTGTTTTCACTGTTCCACCATCAATTCTTAATCCTAGATTAGCCAATCCGTGGATAAATTAGTTAGCATCCGAGTTACTGCCCTCAGACCGAAAATTAGTGAACAACAGCAGATAAAAGTGGAGATACAGTATTTTTTGACCGCCGCACATTTCCATTCCGACATCATAATGACAGATGCCGAGTACAGTTTGGAGGCAAACATCACTCTCTGGCGGCAATGTTTATATTTTGGTAGGTTATTGCTATAATTTCAGACTGACCACTTGACAACAACTTTCAAGTTTTTCTCGATGATTTTCTTCGTGTTGAACAAAACTTTTCCCACTACCAAGTCTGCCTCAAAATGAATAGCCCCATTGGATTACGATAAAAAACATACGACATAATTTTTGATTTGGTTAATGAAATATCCAATTAGTAAACCAGGCCGGTTACTTATCAAATAAATTTATTACACTCGTACCTCGAGGATTGTTTATACTTCATAGTTGATCAATAAAATAGTAGGCAACATACGATTTTAGCATCAATTGAGATATTTCCAACGAGTGGTGAACAACTCCTGTCGGATAAGAACTGACGGAGCTACATTTATTTAAAAGTGGTCCACTTTTTCCCATCATATTATCATTCGACGAATTGTTCGGTCCGATTCCACGGAATTGCAGCAATTGTAATATAAACCTTCAATTTATACTACTATTCTCTACCTTATCATGTTTAATGGATTCCCAATGTCTTATTTAAGGTTGGTCAAGAAACTAGGTGTAATTTATAATACCACACTGACAGTGACAGACCATATTGCCAGGCAGTATAAAGCAGTATATAGATCTTCATACTCACTACATCTTCTTGTAGGGTATATTACAAACCTAAATTTCTTCAAATCCCCTCTTTCAGCTTTGATTTGCACATTGCGTAGTTCCTTTCATCCGGTGTACGAATGCCTAAGCCTTAAACAAAACGCATTATCAATTCAAAGAATAAATTTAATTATTGTGTCATAATAATATGATAGACTGTGAATAAAACTTCGATATGTAGTGTCCAACTTTTTAAAATCAAAAAACAGAAGAAAGGCTACCATACTAGCGAATTCGATGAAGGCAATAGAGAGGGAACCCGGTCAATCAGATACCACGGAAAAATCCTGAACCACAACATCCCAAAAATCATCTGATAGTCTCTCCAATAAAAGGATCTGAGATGGAACCAGGTCAATCAGATACCATTCCTGAGGGACTATAACAATGTCATGGGTGTGGCCAATATCACTGATGGCTAAATACTGAAACTAACCAGCCGAAGAGGTTTATCAAGTCAGCTACGATTTTAGGTAAGTTCTTTGATCTATGTTTAATGACAAAGTGTATAGTCGGGTGTGGCTCATAACTGTGTAACATGAATGAATATGGTATTAAATTTATAGGGCACAGCATTCGTTTTTGAGGACGAATCTGGCGAGGAAGATAGGAAGACTTTACAATTCACCGTCCTCGTTGGATTAGAGAGAGAACGGTGGATTTCAATCTCAATGAAATCGATTCCCCGAGGGGGTGTCGACTTTCAAAAACTACTGTTTCGTCAGTCTTTGAACAAATTGATGATAGCGTCGAATAAACAAGTCAGTGTAGGGATATAGGTACATACTTGGAATGTACAAATACACTTGTAAAATTGTTTTATAAAATAGCCAACGGTTCATCAGAACTTGAAATGACACAATATGCCTAGATGGTGTTGTTGGCTGTTGTCATTGAAGTGATGGGAGATAGAGACATAAAAATACCTAGTTATGCAACTTGACAATAATACGAGACAATAACCTGTTTCCTGAGCTCTTTGGGTCAAAATAACTTTGGAATTTTGGCTTTTGCAGTGGCTACAGTTATAAAATCCATTGGATACCAACCACTGCTTATTAGGAGACTGACTCCCGAAATTTCCCAGTGAGACGAATCAAAATCGCGTTCGGATGGAGGATTTCAGTGGTTAGAAATTTCGCGGTTTTTACTTCAAACTCAAATCCAGAATCCTTGAAAAAAAACCCATACATTATCATCGCTGCAATAGTTTCGAAATGATAGGGCAGTAAAAGGACTACCCCTACGAGTTTGTAAAATATTATGCTATCAGAATGGATTATTAAAGATAGAAGCATTGAAGAGTTCAGGTTGGTAACTGCTGTTCCCTCACTATTATCTCGTCATAAACCTCATTTTGCGGGCAAATGCCTCCTTGATATAGATTAAGTCAACGTTTAAACTTAAATTGACGTTTCACGGAAACGCTGTAAATCGATATTTACTGATAATAGTGTAGCCATTGATTACTTTGGTGAAACCCGTTTGTTTTAAATCAACGTTCAAAACGGTTCCGTAAAACGGTGATCTACTTTAAGTTAGGACATGTTGGTAAAACCGGCCCTGAGTTGCTTGGAGGCGTTTATTTCGAGGAATCCAATGGCGAGGTAATTTGTTCGTCAAAAGTTGTTTGATGTCTTAGAAAATGATGGTAGAAGTATGCTTTGTTTTTCAAAACCCAGCCAACTTTTTTCGAATCACCGCTAGAGATTTATGAGTTGAATTCGAATGTTTTTCGATTCATGGCGAACGGCATAGGTATTTCCTCAGCAACACAGTCATTGGTCTTGCTTTGGTGAATTTTTTATTCCAGCGAATATTTTGAATCAAAACTGATTGTCGCCGAATTCTGCATGAAAAGTGGCTAAGTCCACGAGTTTAGTTTCAAAGCCGTTACGTCAACGAGCTCTACCCTTGGTACCCTTCCGCAGAGTAGGTATCCGAAAAGTTAGAGTTTACTCAAACAGATTTCCAAATTTAGAACTTTAATTTTTCGAGTAGAGAAAGTTACACAACAAAATTCTTAAACTGTGTACAGTGCAAATATTAAATCGTTTCACTTTTAAAATTAATTAGTTCAATAACAAATTAGGACAAGAATAGAGCTTAAATTTAATTAAGTAATCCCTTGGAGCAACACTTATTTTGCTTGAGCCACGTCAATAATTATTTTCAGAATTGGTTAAGTCCACCCAGTTCAGTTGCAAAACTAGGTTCCGACTTTGTAGCAAAACTATCTAAGTCGAAACGTTTTAATAACATTTTACGTCCATTTATGGAAATTTAGTTCATATTTTGTGTGATTTATGTTTTATTGATATGTACCTAATTTTGGAACAGGAACCATAAAATGTAGCATTTCGACTAAGCATCTGTCAAAAAACGTTTTTTCACTTTTCGCGAAAGTGCCATAGAGGTCAGTTTACGGCAATATTGTAGTGGACCAATATCTTATCAATAGGTAATCCCTACATATTTTTAGCTGAATAATTAAATTTAATATAATAATACAGCTACAAAAATATGTAGGTATTAGGTACCTATTGAGAAAATATTGGTCCATTACATCCAATATAATAATCTAATTTAATCAATTAATTTTAATATTGATTAATTGGGTGTACTTTTTCTGAATCATCGCTGGTGATTTATGAGTTGAATTCAAATGTTTTGCGATTCATGGCGAACGGCAGAGGTACTTCCTCCGGAACACAGTCGTTGGTCTTGCTTTGCTGAAATTGCCGTCTTTATAATAGGTTTTTTATTACATTCTGAATTTAGTAGTAATTTTAGGCTAAGAGATGGTAATGCATTCATTAGCAATGACGTAAGTTTAATATTAAATTGATCAGCGAACACCTATTTATTGTTTTTTAAGGAAGTAATGATTGATAATATCTAATTTAATTTTTTGTCATGGTAGAGAGCTTTTTTCAATGGTTCCACTATTTATTTCATGGAATTCCGTTCTTGTAGATTGGGAGAATGACTTCTACTCCACAATTAAATTTCAATTACAATATATATTTCACCTGTTTACAGGCATCATCAGGTAGGTAGGTCTCTTAATATTGCATTGCTCAAGAAATTTCTTTTTTAGAACACTAATAGACAAGGAACAATGCAACTAAAAAAATTGTTCCTTGTCTTGTGTTCTAAAAAAAGAAATTTCTTGTGCAATGTTATATTAAGATACCCAACTACCTGATGATGCCTGTAAACAGGTGATTGGTGGTGGTGATTGTAGTTGAAATTTAATTGTGGAATAGAAGTCATTTTCTCAATCTAAAAAAATGGTAGAGAGCTCCTGACCCTAGGTGTAGATGTATAAGTGTACAGTCAGTCACTAATAACAAACCAACAACCTAACAACCACCAACTACAACCATCCCACCAACCTATCAAACTACAATGAAATCCTTATCGGATATCGCTCAAGTTAGTTGCCATCGTCCTACTAATTGCGTTTCGTTCTCAATGGAGTGATCCACTGTTCGTAAAATGGTTAGTAAAATTTTATGGCTTCTACGATTAGAACGAGTCTGTTCCGACGTCTTTTTTTTAACTCTTCCGCTCATGGGCGTTCCTCCAAAATAGCCATCCTACACAAGAAACTCAATCCATTCACGCCCCGGGGTGACCGCTACTTGAAGATTTCCATTTCAGATAAATCTACAATAAACGTTAAATCGACAGGGGTTGGAGGGGGCTACCCCTCACCCTTCTCCTACCTAAAACCTCAGGAGTAAGGTACACACGACCAGGAGGTAAGGAAGCTTCGGGTTTTTACTACCTACGGAGAGTAAAATACCGCCATTAAACGGACATAAAACGAGCGTTATCAGTTTCCAAAGGAGAATCAGAAGGCCGTGGGTTCTGCGGGGGCCATCTCTCCTTATATATAGACGATCCAGATGCTGAGCTGAAACCCATTGTAAACGTGAAACTGTGGTTTTCGTCAAGGTGCCTCCGTAACCGTCACTTTGAATGGTCCCTGCCTGTATACAATCAACACGGATTTTGTTCTATCTTTGGAGTTGAGGAACCTAGTCTAGGTCGTTTCAACTCTTTCTCACTGGCAAGTTTTTTTTTTCTTTTTTTCTCTCGCATTCGTCTAGCTCTCTCACCAAGGACATCGTATTTTTCTCGTGATGTTTGATAAATGACTTTTTAAGAACAGGGTAAGAGCACCAGTTAGAGGCCATACCGCAGTTATTGGTCACCCTATTGCTTCTGAATCTATCTATATAGGTAACGGAAGCATTGTTTGCACTTTCGGGAGATTACATTTTTTTCTCCGCCAAAATCGAAATTTACACTAGCATTTTACGTTTTTGTTTATCAAGAACAACTCTGATTTCTTGCTGTGTGTGTGTGTGTATATTAAATTTGCTGGGATTGCGTGGCTTAGTTTGTACATTATCCCCAATGAAATGCTGTCCTCCCGACCCAACGGGAACTTCTGCTCATACACACACAGGTACATATATGTCCCTATTTCCCTTGGTCGCTCTATAAGTCGAGCTGGACGGCTGGGCCGATTTCTGAAGGGGTTTTCGGAAAAATACCATCTTGTTCTGCAAACGGTTTTAAGCTACCTTTTTCATTTTCCCGCACTCCTTCCAGCCGAAAAACCAGTTTCTTCCTCTACAACTTCGAAATCGTCATATGAAACGGTACCTGATTGAAATCAAACGAAACCACCAATTAACGTGGTTGCTGCCTCGGAACCACGAAAAATGCGGCAGAGTGTCGCTAGTCAATCAGAATTTTCTCATTTCCTAATTTACTAATTTTGACATTCTATGCTCCACATTAATTTTATATTTTCCTCAACTATATGAACCCTCTTTAAAAATTTTGAAGGTTATTTTAACCATAGTCATTCAAACCTTTCATACATACCTTTCGGCGAAGTCCGTCGTCACTCGCAAGTCGAGTACCGGGGGCGAGCGCATTCGATGTAAAGACATCATCATCAGGCAGTCGAAACATGATGATGTCTTTACATCAAAAGTGCTCACCCAAGAACTCGACTTGCTTGTGACGACCGACTCCTACCAAAGCTGTGTAAATGATATTTTTACTATTACTACTAACGGAAATAACTCTTTAGATTTAATACCATATTCATTCATGTTACTCAGCTATGTGCCACAACCGACTATAAACTTGGTTTTTAAACAAAGTTTACTCAAATTAACCTTTCAGGTTTTAACCTCTTCATTTCAGAACCAGATATTGGCCGCACCCATGACATTGTCGTGGTTCTTAAAACCGTCCAAATGCTACATAAACCGATAAGAAATATATCTGCAGTTTACTACCACATAAAGAAAATCTGGATTAAACTTATGGGAACCTCTTGAAACCCCTCACAAATACTCAATTAATATTTGTTTTAATCAGCTTTTGTATTCAGTTGAATAAGATAATTTGCGCGAATGTATATGAAGGATAAACTGTTTTATTCTTCTCTTCTTCTTCTTCGCTTCAAGGTAAACTATTTTTTGCAAAACAACCTCACAGTGAAATACCTTCATGTAGCCACTGAAGACGGTTTTGAAGATTGTTAATGATATTGAGAGTAATCTACGGTTGATTAGATTAGGTACGACCTAAAAGACCGGGGTCTGGCCTGTGCACCGCGTCAGTTCCGCGTTCCCAAGGCAACCGAAGGCGATCGGAGACCGCAGGGACATAAAAGAGGTGCGCGTAATTAACAATATCTCGGCAATAGGGCGCTCCCGGCTTTCACGGAGACGTGAGCCCTCAGACTGGGAGAGGTAGTACTAATTAACAGGAGGTATTAACCCGTGATGACAGCCTAATGGGTAAAATGAATCAAGACGGCTGCGGTGGATTCCAGGAGGAGCTTAGTGGAGGACGATCGAATGCTGCTCCTCAGCTGAGACGGTTCAATGATTCCTGAACCAACCACTCCTCTACTTTACAATGTCCTCGATGCGATCCGAACCTTCCAGAAATTATCATCAAATCGAAGTTACTTCAGGGGTTTTGGGGTATTTTTAACGTACACCAATAGAATGGAACGTATTTGTTTGTTCGTGCAGGTATTATGCTCTGTATTCTCACTCGGAAAATGGCAGCGAGAGATGGTGTTTAGGTGAAGCCTCAGGGGAGTCACTGCCAATAACTATAGTGCAAAAGAAGTAAATGGGTGTCTAGCAGAAAGGCGTATGTTATTTTTCGCAACTTTTCAGGAGGGCGAAAAACCTTTCGAAATTCATTTTCTCCGATTTTTTTTCAGCTGGTCGATAACATACGCCTTTTAACGGCTCATTTCCAGCACAAGTCTCTTCTCTTTGACTGTATTTTACTGCATTCTACCGGTAGTTTACGATACCAAGATCCTTTCCTTTTTATTCGTCATTTTTAACATACGCCATTCTTCAAGAATCGCCTGTATTCTTGTGTTGACCATTATGATCCTCGTAAGCTAGGATACTATAGCAACTACATTGATCAGGGGCATCACGGCTACGATTAGCAAACCGTCTTTTGAGAAGACAGAAATTAATTTAGACTTGGAGTGCTAAGGAGTGTATTATTGAGTTTATTTGAGTGTGGAACAATCCCATGTAGAGACTTTATGTTTGTCCACATTTTGTGTAGAAGCTGTAGGTACATTAATAGATTCTCAAAGGTGGGGATTGAGTATACATTTCTTAATAAATAACTAGGGATTGGACTTTCCGAAAAGTAGATTCGGTCCCTCCCAGAGCCACGGAGTTAACCCAGGTTACAACTCTGGTCAATTATCAAGCAGAATAAGTTGAGGGATGAAAAACTGACTCAGAAGACTGTCAGTGGGACATTGATTGGTGGCTGCATCACTATTGACATCATCCAGTGCATTAATTAAGAAATCCATATTACTATTAATGCCTCCATATTAATATTAATGCCCAACATAAATGGTAGTGGTGAGAAGATGTGTTTCAGGCTGTAGAAACAGTACTGTCTGCTAGAAGTGGGACCGTCAGCAGAGGTTATTCTGACACCCAATTTTCTATCCCATGTTCCCCCGGTAACAAAATTGCACTGCAAATTTTCTCAACGGAGGACTGTACCACAGATTTTTCCAATGCAGTAGTTCCCACCTTCGTCTTCCAAGCTTCGTAAATAAAAAATTTCCCCAGTTAGTTCCTGATTTATTTGTTGATAAATCTATTTTTTAGTCAGGTGAGTACCACCAGTAGTATTTATATGTTTCCAATAAAGTATCAAAGAAATAGGTAGTCTGAGTGACGACATGTACTTAATGCCATCACATTGTTTGATTAGAATTGTTATTAGAATTAGTATTCAATTATCCAAGACTCATGGGACCCGAGACAGTTTTAATTATTATGTTTATTTATTCTCGTGAAATCACATTTGTTTTGACAAATTTCAGTGAAGTGGCTTCAAATGACATTTCGGGGAGAAAGTCCAGTTTGGATAATTTTAAGCCATCCTGAATTTTCGCATTTTTATAAGCGTCAAAACGATTCAACAAGAGGTTTTTTTTTTCTCTTTTTCCATTATAACAATAATAACAAACCAGACACCGCTTTCTAAACACAAGATTACGCTTATATTTCGATGAATGTACTATAACAAGTTGGCTCAAACCGGCAAAAATTGGCCACAAATTGTAAAATACATCTTTTGTTGTTGGATGTTATCTAGAAATGGTTTATATGACAGAAATTAGATGTTGGATATGTTCTTACTCGAAAATGTGTTTTAAAATTCACTGTAAAAAGCAAAAATGGTTAAAAATTACAATTTTTTCAAATTTATTAGCAGAACTCCATGGAAAAAAAAAGTTTAGAAAAACTCGAAGCTATTTACATACAAAACTATGGACGGAAAGTGCTCATCTTTTTAAACTCTGACTAATTTTTTAAACAAGACGGTTAGTTTATTAATGTGGTTTCTCTTAGGATTTCGTATGTATATACTCCAGTAGAAATGATATATATAGCATTTTTCAGTCAAATGAAACCTTCTTTCTATCAAATGAAACTTCGTACCGACCAAATCAAAGCTTGTTCCAATCAAATCAAAACTCGTACCGACCAAATGAAAACTTGTTCCAATCAAATGAAACCTTTTTTCAACCAAATGAAACTTTTTTACTTTTCGGTCCATGCTGATCACCGCGGCAGACTGCTCCAACTTCGAGATAACATGATGATGAAACTGCTGCAGAAACCGCAGCTTCTGGACACCCGCTTCACTAAATTAATTTGTAGTGGCTCTGTATTAACTTGTTTAGCAAAAATCTTGAATAAAATGTAATTTTTCTCTGGATGATTCGAGGAAGTTACATTTGATTGAAATAAGGTTCCATTTGCTTGAAAAAAAGTTTCATTTGGTTGAAAAGAGCTTTTATTTGATTGGTACATGGTTTTGTTAAGTTTGTTCAATTAGGCTGTTACAAAAAAAATTCTATTACTCTAGGTATATTCCATTCTATTCTATCATCTACCCTTTTATAATGAAAAAGTAATGACCCAGGGACGGTATTTGAAGTGTCAACTGCCGTTTCCTCTAGCACCATGAACTCTCCTTCTTGCACATCATCGAAACCGAGTGATTCTTATCACTGCTCACTGCTCACTGATCAGAAAGCCCTGCAATCAAAAGTGCAAGTCAAATCTCGTAGCGCCAAGCAGTTCGGTTCATCTTCGAAGCCAGCAACCATTTTTCACTCTCCGGGACACATTCATGACTTTATACAGTCGGGACAGAGAGGGGCCCGCGAAGAGTTTTTTTTTAAAAGGTCGCTATTCCCTGCCTCCTAGGAAGACGATGACTTTGCAGGAACGGCTGGCCTTTTCACTTTGCACAAGATTGTTTTGAAACTGAGGAAATGTTAACGAACTATGATCCCTAGTGGCAGGCATTTGAAGTATTTTCTCCTCCGGGCATGAACCACGAGGAGCCTGTCGAGTTCCTAGTTCTAAATATAGGTTTCTTACGTACATAATAAATTGAATAAAGTCGTCTATAAGTAGTCACATTCCACGACCGAAGACATATTCCAATAACGCGAGTTGACTCATAATTAATTTGATTATTAATTTGTTTAATAATGTTGTCTCATAATCATAAATGATTTGTTTTTTGACGAATGAGGTGAGTTTCTACTTGGACTCGGCTGGTATTGGTCAGCGTGAATGTGTGGGTGTACGAGTGTGTTCCGCGCTACAGGCCGCAATTTTAGAGCTATCAACTGGAAATTTGGTAGGTAGGCTCATCAGACATCCGGAATCAGCTGTATAGTTTTTGGTGACGATCCATCGACAGAAACTTGTCGTCTATGACGACGATCCTCGTCAAATCAACGAAAATACGAATTTGGTATAGTTTTCAATAGTTTTTGCCAACCACTATAAAAACTTTTAAAGTAGTCATTGACAAAATACGTCCTCGTCTTCTTCACTGACTTCAATCATTGTTAAATCACCAAAAATCGAGTTTGATATCGTTTTAAATAGTTTCTGTTAAATAGAATCGTGAATAAGAAGCGAAGTCGAGTTTATTATTCTGGACAACAAATTTTTCAACTTCGTGAGGAACTTGGTGAGCTCACCAACTAAAGAGTAGTACATAGTGCGTTTCTGTATTTCTGTCAGTCATTGGGTCTGTCCGTCAGGTATGGATTCCAAAACGACTGAACCGATTTTGATACTGTTTTTTCAAAACGATCAGCCAGTACGTGCAGCCAGGTTTTGGGCTATACTCAAATTCCCTTCACATCCCATTACATTCTATTTTGGGGAAAGCCTAACAATTTAGCTTCTTTAGAACTCCCCTAAAATTCTGAATTTCAAAAACTCCATTCCTTGAGGTTGTTTATACGAACCGAAAAGAAAACGTCAATTAAAAAAAATGCAAGGCTTTAAGTAAAGTGTTTTGGGTTATGCGATGATAGGTGAGTGAGAGTGAGTGGTATTTTCTAGCCTAATTTTCTAATTTCATTACTTTTCGAAGTTCCTTTTTTCTAATTTTTTTTTTTTTTTTTTTTTTTTACTACATTTACTATAAGGCGTGAAATTGTGGGGTCCTGGAGGTTTAAGAATTATAGACCAATGATCTGAGTAGAAGGGCTATTCGACACAGAAATAATAAACCTTTGTGTAATAATTTGCAGTGTTTCCAACAATTTCAGACCTTTAGGGATGATCGAAGTTGATGTCGATTAGGACCAACTAGATCCCATCTGTGATTTTTGACCCATGTTTCATAAACTTCGGAAGACCGCCACGTACGGCCGGCTGCGGGCAGACGGATTTTTTACGTCGTTTTTTTATTTTTTTTTATTTGAGAATGTACTTGTTTGTTTGTTTACCAAGGTTTATTATTGAACCTCAAATCCCCCCCAAAATTTCAAATTTCGAAAAATCCTTTAGTAGTGGTTGCCTATACCCCATAAGGAATGTCAATGGAAAATCATATTAAGCTTTTAAGTTTAGTATTTTGGGTTATGCAATGAATGATACGTCTGTGAGCGGTACTTTACAAATACGTATATTATTATAGAGATAAGAATGAAATCAATGAATGAAAAGAAGAAATACTCCCACAATTGATTGAAAATCGGGATAAACGATACCAAGATCACCAATATTGGGTCGATGAAGTGATCGGATGGTTTCCAGTGTTTTGTGAAATGGATGCATACACCCTATAACGGATTCTCACAATATCCACCCTGAAGGATCAAGACATCTTCTGCAACGGCATCACGGTTAGTTTTGAAATTCCTACTCGGATTATTTCGGATAGACTCCGCCATTTCTGGAAGCATAAGCGCCCTGCGATGGAATGATGGGCATTCCTCCGCTGAACTATGTCGAATCGTTCGTATCTCCGATAGGGGCTCATCCCTCGCATTCTGTGTTGAATTGTACCTAATAAATACCTCTAAACGCCGATAAACGCTCGGTTAGACCCCCCCGCCTAAAAAAACTCCCCTCCGATATTAAATATTTACTTTCAGTAATCCTGACCCTCTGACCGCCGGCATTCCTGTGGAATCCATACCGAAGCAGCCGCAAACTGATTTAGAGCCTCTGGTTTTGAAATTTATGGTAGATTGAGAGGATTTACCAAGACAAATCCACTTCAAGTTTCTGTCTTTCCCCACGACTCAGTTCTGATGTCAAGAAGCCCACGGTATGCATGGCCTGTGTTCTCAGCTGACGATAAGACTACTCGAATGCCTACTGCTATTTTATGGGGATGAGTTCGATAGTCCCCAAAACGAAATTAAGAGAAATAGGAATTAGTTCAACATATACCTACTTAGGAAAAAAAGGGCATTAAGATAGATTTCACCCTTGATGGAAAAAACAATAGGTCATGGATATGTCTGCACCTTCAACGTTACGTCCTAAGGAGGCTACACGCCAAATTTCAGCTTCATACGATTAATTTGGTAGAAATGAAAGTTAGTAGTAGAAATGAACGCAGGAAGACGTAATAGGCAGGAAGAGAAAACAACAAAATTTTAAATAAACACGTAATTATTATAATTATACAAGTAATTTATTAAAACTAAACACGTAATTTATTGTACTTAAACACGTAATTTATTATGATTGAACAGAAGTTTAATTGGCTGTCTGTCTGTCAGGCTCATTACCAAGTTTCAGCCCACTAGGTCTGTTAGGAGAGGGTTCCTGAGATGAGGAAAAATAAGAGCATTCCAAAAAGTGGCGAACGATTTTCCTGAAATGAAAACTCAGGGAGCTACATTTCCCTAGCAACTCATTGGATCTACGTGAGAATCAATATAAAACATGTCGGTTCACACTGAATTTTGCTTAATTTTCGAGCCAAAAATCCATTATACATGTTAGAACAATCATTGTGTTTCTGGTCAAGCATGAAGTGTTCTGGTCATAGCTGCCACTCGTGGAGTACGACTTTCTGGTATGGTCACCACGCTATGCCATCGACCGGTACAGCATTGAATGGGTTCAGCATGAATCTCTACGTTACTTGCTTAGCATTTATTCCGACACTGGGTGTATGTGTGTGTATGTGTGTGTGTGTGTGATATTTGTGCCATTCCAGACGATAACTCTCCTCAGAATTGAGATAGAAATGTCGTTCTTGTGTCAAAAAATCAAACTTTCCAAACGAAAGGATAGATTCGTTGGCCAGCAATTTGTGAGAACATTAAATTGGTCAAATTTCAAAAAATGTGCTAAACAAATCTCTAAAAATGGCCGAAAAAGGCTAAAAATCGTTAAATTTATATTTTTGAGCAGAATAGAGCTTAAATAAAGTTTATTAACTGTAAAATAGAACATTCAAATATGTATGTATAAAATTATGCAGAAAAAATTACTTAAAAATCATTAAAGTTCGCCAAAAAAATCGGTAAAAACAGAAAAAAAAACTGGAAATTCAAAACCTCTATTTGAATAGGAGATCATTATGAAGAATACGGGTTTTGCCATAAAATCAATAGTTAACAATTTCCTTGAACTCAATGAGTTCATATTTCCCGCGCATTCATAGACAATTTTCTCAAAATTGGATGAAAACGGTGGAAATTAAGGCTGTTACAAGTATTTCACGTAGGTGCATGCGGAGTGATAAATACAATAAATGTACTCAAAAATTGTTGGCCAACGAACTCATCTTTTCGTTTGGAAAGCTTGATTTTATGGCGCAAGAAAGGAATTTTGATCTCAATAATAAGGAGAGTTAAGGGAGTTAGGGGAGTTTCTGGAATGACACTCACATACATTCATATATAAAGGCGTTAAACTCTAGGATTCGTTTTAGAATGCCTCAAAACGGATTTATATTGAGAAAATGTTCGAACATTTTAATTTAAAAATTTTTGGAGCGATTGCAATATAGCTCCAATTTTTACAAAATTCGCTAAAACACGGCTTTTGCCTTAAAAATCCTAATTTCTCTTCTTCAAAGTTTTTCCTGACTTGATTTTATTCTGTGTCTGGTCTTCCATGTGCGCAGGTATATAAAACCAACAGTCCCGTCGTGGGTCCGAGTTTTGATGACTTTCCTTTTGATGAGTTTCTAGGGACCGTCTTAAGACGCCATAGGGGATAGGATTTCACTATTCACCCGGCCTCACCATCGTTGGCGCTGCCTCACACCCGGATCGCATGAACGGGCCGTGAGATGACCCGGTCCGGACCAACGACTCGGTGCGGGTGGGCCCCAAGGGATTAGGCGGCCCCCGTGTGCCACACAAAAAGTTATATTCACTTTTGAAAAAAAAGGGGATCCGCGTTGTTGGAGCAGCCCCAGCACCTTATTGTGAGCTCCGGTGTTTCACTGTTTTATTGACCGTAATCCCATTCGCCCTCTGTCGTCACCCTACAAATCTCTCGAGAGCCGGAGACGTTATGATATATTGAAGGGGATACTTCTTTTTTCCCTTCCTTTCGATGCACTTCACCTGCCGTTTTATTGAGTCTGTTTTCCATATTTTTTTGTTTTTGTTTCGAAGACGGAGGATGTCATATCATCAGGCCAACTATAAACACTCTCAAACCATGGATATCGTTCCTTATTCTAACTAGGTATTTACACTTATTGTGAACATACATACATGCTGGCATTCAAAGGTTCGTGGCATTATAAAAACTTGTGTAATCAACCATTTTTCGTATTTATTTTTATCAATAGAAAAAAACGTCTACGAAGTTGGGTGTGGCACATTTAGGTTCCTCGCAGCCGTAACATGAATGCGACTATTGAAGAATTTCAAATAATCATAAAAGATTCCATCTAGGGTTCTTTGAGTATTAAGTGAAATCGGTTACTAAGGCAATGAAAAAATGATGGCTTATGGATGTTACGTTTGCGTATGCGCGAAAGCTACAAGTGAGTGGGAGCGATGAAGTTCATTACAGACTATCTGAAGCCTAAACCTTTCGATTTCTAAAAATTTAATTGAAATCGGATGAAAACTCTAAACATGCACTTTACCTACATATAATATTCAGGGTTCTCGTGTGCTCAACAGCTAATTGTAATGATATTTGAATGGGGGTATTCAAGTTGTTATTTCCCGCGGGCGCCTCTAATTTGAGCCAGATCAAACAAATAGGCCATGAGAAAGTTAGGTTTGCGCATGCTCTGTAAAAACCATTATTTTATGAGTGATAAAACTTATCGGGGATCATCAAAAGCCAAACCCATACATTTCCTGAAAATTGAATCAAAATCTAATCGAAACTGTTGAACTTATGATTGTGGCAAAGGTTTTACATTCGCGCATGCGCAGAAGCTACTAATATACGAGTAATTAAATTGATATGGTAAAATTACATAATTTCTTCCAATCTTCTACATGAATATGAGCGAGATCGGATGATTAGGCCGTAACAAAATAATGCTTGATGAGTTTTTAATTTGCGCATAAACAGATTGATGTATTGATTTTCCATTGATGCAGCTTTTAAAACCTGATGGAAACTGTAGAAACTAAGCTTGTTGCGTACGTAAATGTTATGGTTATTTTATCAGGGTTCAGCCAAGGGTAGAAACAAACCTCTACTCATCTCTTCACCGTATTTATTTTGTGCTACGTTTCAGGTCACACCTTGGCCCATCTTCAGCCAAACCTTGATGGAGGAAAAAAGTAATTTCAAGTAAAAATCTGTTCTAGAATCAGAACATTGTCACATCATCTTAAAATATCCAAAAATAAAAACGAAATAACTAAAAAATATGTAACTAATAAGAAAAATGGTAAAAATCTGTAGGGATCCAACTGTACATTCAACTGAATGGATGAACGAATGAATGAATTACGCCTTTATTCATGAAAAATACACATTCTTGTATGTTGTTTGGATACATTTGTTCATCAATTTATAATTCAGAATTACTCTAAACAAAAGGGAACACAAGCCATGGCCGAAAGGGCCGTCAGCCTATTTGACCCTAATTAAGGAAATCTTATGATACGATGTCCATATTAAATTATAAATTGGAGTATCGTCTGTGATTTTTATCTTACTGGTTGGAGTGCAAATCACCCTATGCCACCCTCCCCCTTATTAAAGTACGTTATTATATTTAGTATAACATATGTAGTAGAAAACGGAACAATATAATGACATTATTAATAATTTAATTTTAATTTTAATTTACTACATAATTAATATTAAATTTGTATGCAGTAATCAATCTAGCACAGCAATTACTCTCGTTTTTGATATATAATAAACAACAGAAGAACATTTTGGGTTGATAATAGTGATTATATAACAATACATTTAAAAACAAAACTCATCGAATTTGAAATCTATAAACATTACGCAACATAGTTCATATTCTTTTTATTTATTCATTTTTTTATTATTAGTTAGTTTTTAATCAATAAATCAGATATCCATAAAATAACTCCTTTCTTTCAACATACAAGTACAGTTTATTGTTTAAATTCTATTTATAACAGCTACAACACCAAAATACAAAATCAAAACTTCGATCCAGATTGGCAACACCATTTAGTTGTAGTTAAACTCGGCTACAAGGAATCTCCTGTATCTCCAGGCATCTGAGCAGTATCCCGCCAATCCTGGCCAATGTTTCGGTTCGTTCAGCATCTCGGTAAGGTGGGCTTCCGAAAACTCCTTCATACCAAACCATTTACGGCGGAACTCTCCCAACCCAGGGCACTGGGCGACAAAGTGTGTAATATCCTCTGTAGCTCTCCTATTGCACATTGAGCACCGTTCCACACGGTCTCCGATACAAGGTTGATAGTTTAGATTCAGTGTTTCGGATCTCAGCTTCATTATCCACCTGATTTGACCCACTCCGGACTCCTGGCTCATATCTGCACATTTCACCTCATGGTTCAGTTGACGGTAAAGGAGATATTGCGTGGTATTTGTTGCCTTGGTGATCCAGTTCCGCTTCCATTCAGCCACAATACTTTCCAAGAGAGCTCCAATGGTGTTGGTGTCGAAGGAATTTTGTTCAAATGTAAAGATAATTCCATGTTTAGCTGCATTCAACTGTATTTTTTTAAAATTATTGTTATAATTTTTCTTATTAGTTACATATATATTAGTTATTTCATTTCATTTTTGGATATTGAGATGTCGTGACAATGTTCTGATTCTAGAACAGGTTTTTACTTGAAATGAATTTTTTCCTTCAAGGTTTTGCCTGAAGATGGGCCAAGGTGTGGCCTGAAACGTAGCAAAAAATAAAGGAGGTGTAGAGATGAGTTGAGGTTTTGTTTCTACCCTTGGCTGAACCCTGGTAAAATAACCAATACACTGAATATGCAGCCGACTAATTCCACATGTACGTAAACGTAGGTATAAAGGTAGGTAAACGTAGGAAAAGATTGGCTACTTCTAAGGAAGGTATCCTCTTTATGTTTCTATATTAGGAAAACAATAATAATTATAAAATAAAAAACTACCCAATTCTTATTTTTTGTATGTTGAAACAAGCTATGCCCATAGCCAGACTTCCATTTACGCGTTTTGATTTTTATTTATTTTTTTTTTTTTAACTTCTCAATTCAGATAGGGTAAATTATCCATCATCTATCATCCGGGGCCGATTCTTGGATTTTTCGTTGTTGACATTTGAGGTTGTTAAGAAGGTAAAAAATTATGACATTTAGAAATCATGCATTAGCTTATGATTATGTTCACCAATGATGTGTAACTTGTTATTTGACTGATGTTTCGGGTCAACGTGCTAAGTGCTAGGAATAAAATTGAATAATATCTCGTGCATACATGTGTGCGGATGACTAACCGTTCAAGGAACGCCTCTCCTTCTGAGCCATACGATGATAATGAATACAAGTAGGAAGGTAGATATGGGTTTACCGAAGCAAGTGGTGCAACACGGTATGATGTAGTTCTTTTTAGATGGTTCATTATCTCAGTAAAGTACTTCAGTTGAACTGAATACAGTTTATCAGGTGGGAAAAGCCAATGATACTCCAAAAGCAACTTTAGTTGTCGCTGACGTCATCCCAACACGACAGATGACTGCATGCTCTTCTGTGAATTGACTACGACATCTTTGTTGGCTCAAATGCTCCAGTTTTTATACATAGGTACAAGGAGATTTCTAAAGTCTGAAAAAATGCAGTGAAACTGCACGTTGTAAGGGAATGAATGCCGAAAACTGGGTTTCAAACATAGTAAGTGGGAAATCAGATGGATGGGTTTAACCCATACAAACGGCATATTTTTTCCACATTTTGCAATATTTTAAAAGTTTGAACTCTCATTTTTCCACTCTAGGTTAAGTCAAGATTGCATGTGACTTAGGTACATACGTGCGATGAAACGGTACAAGATCGAACGGCATTTTATTGAATTTCTCCAATAATTATCATCTACTTAGTGTATGTTCATAATCTAAAGTAAATAAATTACAAGTATGCAGGTTGATAATGAATAGAGTATGTCTGAAATGCACACCAACAAAAGTCCATGGACTATGCTTAATATACAATGTGAAAATTTACCTGTTGTTTTATTTCATCAGATGAATCATCACTAAGACATATTTTTTCAAAAGGTGCAATATGAAGGGTACTAGATGATTGCAATTGGCCAAAACAACGGTATGAATAAAGCTGAATGACAACGTAGGGCAACGATCTCTTCCCCATGTCAAACTTGGTTCGTATCTTAGCGCCATCCATCCAAGACGTTAATTAATTTCATTTCCACTACATGGAGTTTTTACCCGATAATTTACCGTCAGCAGAATCAGATCCTTAAATAAAAAAAGAAACACTTCAACACATGAAAATAGCCTATTAGATTCGTCTGGGAAGCAACCATTAGTGGAATAGTATTACCCTAAATTTCAGCTTCACTTCCCGTAGCTACTCTGTCATTAGCAGGTAATTATTGATAAATCCGTCTTAGAAAGGCTACCATCAATGGATTTCAATAGTGATTATCCTAACTTTCGATTTATACTCGTCTTCACCTACTTTGAGATGCCCTTTAACCCGATTCATATCCATTAACTTTCAACAATATTGGGATTTCAATCTCCATGGGAATTGGGCTAATTGCTTATTTGAGGTCAACCCATCACACAAATTCGTTGAATATCTAGGAACTATTCCAGTAGTAGCTGGTGAAGGGGTGAAGATGAGAAGATATACCGCACGTAATTTTCCCTTAATTTCGGTAGACAAAGGGGTGGCGTTCTCCCGTCCATTTCAGCCACCCCATGGATATTTTTACAACTCTCACCTTATACACAGTAGGTAGGTACTCTATGAATTAGTTAGTAACATTTAGATCAATAATAACTCATTATTAGGTATTCACTGTGATTCCTTGTATATTTGGATGGCACGTGCTGGCAATAGTAAATAGTACCTAATAGTAAATAGAACCCCTATGAATTGCATTGTATTCCCATAGTATAGTGTATATATAATATAGTATTTAGTTACTGCCAATGTGAGTAATTAACCAATTTGAGAAAGCTAGTAGTTTGGACATAAAAGTGAAATCATCTTAATTGTAAATCTTTGAAATTATCGTTCTTTTCTCCAATTATTCTATCTATCTACAATTCTGCCTATAGTTCAAGTCTCAGTTACATATAGTTTCTTTTGAATGTCATTACTTCTGGATCCACATGGGGTAGGAAGATGTCCTATGGATTATACCGTGATAAGTTGAGTAATAATTGTGCATGCGCAAAACTAAAAACGATGAAATTAAGTGACACAGGCTCTGAGACTAATGGACCGGTTTTTATAAAATTTCCAGGAATTGTGCGGGTTAGCTCCCAAATGTTGTTCTATAAATTTTATTGACGTTGGAGTAATATTAGTCGGTGCGCATGCGCAAACGTATAGTACTCTCGCTTGATCTGTAATACTTATTAGTCGTTGGTCCGTGATATTTTAGGTGTTTTTAAAATGATCTTGTTATCGACCTATCAAAATGTTTATTTTTCTTCGTTGTTTATAGTCAGTTTCTGTATCATATTGTTATTTTTTATTATAGGTATGTATCTGGAGCGTCAATATAAATTATTAGTGTGTGACTGTTGTGTGTGCGTGTGTGGTTTCTTTCCTCTTGTTGGTCGGGTTGCTTGGCTGGTCCCAATTGGCGCTGATTTGTTTTGGTGAATGCGCTGCATTGTATAGAGCACAGTGAGCATGTTTACGTTACAGTTTGATAGGGCCTCTTGTAGTGGAGAGAGCTTCTGCTCGCGCTGGCGGTTTCCATCATCATTTGCCTGGTCAGAGAAGCCGCCATGGTGGGCGAGGCCTGGGGCCGGTCGGCATGCAAAGCATGAAATAAAGACTGAACTGAACTGGTGAACAGGATAAACTAATATTTCGCCCATTCAATAACTTTACAATAGTTGCTCATCCAGAAGCCTACGTTGAGCTGAAGAATTATTTAAGTTAAATAGGCTATGAGGTGTTGTAACAGATTAAGGGTACCTAGTGCTGGTAGTCCAAATAACAGAGGAAAGGAGTGACAGCCCCTTCCCCAAATAGCGCATAAATGTACTGCGTTCAGGGAATATCCTCCCGATCAAACGGGTAAGGCTATATCCCCAATAGCGGCAGCTCGAGAACGCGAGAGGAAGCGGCGTTCAACCCAACGCTGAGCGAAAGGTAGAAGCGCTGTCTCGGAAATTATGGGTACTGTCACAGTATGACCTTTTGTACTCGCACTTTTTACATCTTTATAATACCTAAACTTTATCAAATAGCTGATTGATTCTACACCTTGGAGTCCAGCAACCTCCCTGTAGCTATTAGAGTGACCAGATTTATGCAGGGTCCCGGAATATATCCACTGTACCGACCAACGAAGAGGAGAAACACTCCCGAGATTTACAAGAAGATAGGAATACTTGATAAAAACTCGGTAGCTTAAAGAGAAAAAAAAAGAACGCTGCTAAAATGAAATGGTAATGGAGGCATGTGATGTGAAGCTACATATGGATGAGCGTCAACTGATAACTGTGTACGGCTCGTGGAAAGAGCCAGGAAGAGTCTTGCGCCCGAGCGAAAAAACAGGCGTTTGCTTCGCCCGAAGTGGCTGAACATACGAGCGACACCTTGAAGTTTTTCCGATATCCAACCCCCTTACTACTGATTGCCGATTCGAGAGACGTACGGTTCATTTGCTGCGGTTTTTCAAAGCGAGTTAGCGACAAAACACCTGTCTTCTGGTTTGACCGAAAGAAAAAGAGAAACGGAGAGTCTGCTTCAAGCGCCACTACGCCCATATTTATCGGCATTCGGCAAACCTTCGGAGCATTCTTCCTGACCGATCGTTCTCTTGTTATGTTTTCTTTGCCTTGTCTTGGGAAATAATCATCTTGCGATGCATCAAACCTTGCAAGGCCTGTCAATCCATCAAGATAAAATGTAGTCATGCGTAGAATCCACAATTTATTTTGTCTCGTAGCGTTTTTTCTATTATCGACGTTTATAGTTCTTCTCCCGCCTCTAGTCCATGAAGGGCTTAATGATTACTTCGGAATTTCGATGAGTTTCTATTGGCAGTAATATCTCTGAATCACGTAAATGGACTAATGGATTGGCGTGTGATCAGATGGTAAATTTCGTTAACACACACTGCAGCAACTGTCTAGCTTAAAATTCCATTATCGGGATAGTACGAAAACATCGAATACTGCCAAGATTCATTAAACAATCCAGTTAGGATGTTATTGCTCATGTAAATAGAACTTTGGCGCTGGTTTCAAATCGACTAGTACCACTGGCGCCTGATAAATGGATTAAAAAATGCTAACATGTTTATAATCAGTTAGTTGCAAATTGAGAGATGAGAATTCATCCACATCAACCATTCTTTCTTAATTTGATTTTCAGTTCCCCTGCTCTTTTTCCACTGAATTGTTACGGTTGATTATGGAGTTAAGGCCATACTCGTAGTACCTATTTAACATCCATCAACATCCGCAATTTTATTTGGGTATGTCACAACATCGAAAGCTGGGATTATTCGTTTAGGGATGTTATTGTGAACTAATTTTGATTCATTCGCTATATCTTGGACAAATTGGAAACCTTACAAGTGGACGTCTTTGATTTTCATTATTGGTGTCGGATTTGGTAATGTGGGCCCCATATCATATATATATGAAAATACAAAAGCGCACACTTCAGGAACAGTTTCAGAATGCCTCAAATCGGATTTCAATAAAGATGAATGTTGATTTTAAGATTTTCCGAGCTATTGCAATAGCTTCATTCTCTACGAAAATTTGCTCAAAAAAATCTTCCTGTCATGCAGCTTGATTGTATGAGCGAATTTCCGTAAATTAACGTATTATATAATGTTACATTGTTTTGAAATTTGAACACTTTAAGTGCAAAGAAATTTTTAATCAACAATTCACCCTTTTTTCGAATTTTTAAGACGCGTCTCAACCGGAAGGGTCATTAGCGGCTATCACCAAATTTCATTCATATCAGAGGTATTATAGACTGTAAATATACTGAGATTAGCTGCTAATACCTGCCAATTTGACTTTTACACGTTATTTTATATTTTTGAGAAAAAAATGTGTAAAATGAGCACTTGAGCACATGTGTAAAAGTTCCCAAATCGATAAAAATATTTATTGTATTTGTAGTCTGTTGTAGAGTTGTAGTATAATTAGGTTGTTGATTGTTTATTAGTGATATGTAGCAGAAAATGTGTCCAGTACGTAATTTGCTATTTATATAAGTAATTTAAGATTTCCTGCTGTAATTTTTGCTTCACTTGTGAAATAAAATGGCAAATTACTCGTAATTGATTACATGCTTAATATCCGTTTCTTCTAAGCTGAAATTAGTTTTCTGCAATTCATCTTTAGTTGTTTCCAAACTTACAAAAACCGTTTTTTGTTTGTGTAATTTGCATTTTAGTCTATTAAAACTTATTCTGAACCTCTTCTTTGTTGTATGATTGTAATCATTAAATTTTCTGTTAGAATTCATCAAGAACAGATTTTTGTCATTTTTAACCCTATTTTTGGCGCAATGCGCGCCGAATGTTTTGGATACTGTACGATTATCCAACCTTGATATGGAATTAATGCGCAATGGTGGTGTGCATATTAATAATTAAGTTGATCGGTATAGTAGGAATTTGCCCTCAACTCGAAGACAAATTTTGCTGTTCCGATGACTTTCACAAACACCAGCATGTGACCGTACAGTCCAATCGTCACGTTTCCCGCAGGCATCACTTTCTCCTTGCATGGGTTAAAGGTCTTCTTCCCTTCACAAAAAACCCGACTGTACAATAAACCCGATATTACGGCCTCGGGAACGGTGAGGAGGAAGTGTGACCAAAAGGTAATTCTCGGCTAATCTTGAGCGTGATCGGCGCCAACAAAAGATTTAGGGAAGCGATTACAGCTCCAGCTCAGGGTGGTCTGTTTGGACACTTCGACGATTATGGACGCTAACAATCGTGAAACGATATCAGCTAGAATCCCAGCTTCACTCAGGCACCTCCAGAGTTCAAACGATTCACCTCGGTACATTCTTGCTCATAACATGTTTCGAATGAATAGTGGACCGTATTTTGTAAATATGGTATCAGAACTCGGCCCTACACGCCTCACCGCAATCGGACTATCCTTTGCTACCGCTTACAGCCTATTGGCCACTATTGAAAATCATGGAACCTGTTTTAGCCATCCCAGAAAGGCTAGTTATCAAATTTAAACTTCCTAGAGTAAACAGGAAATAATTTAGCTCGTTCAGCTGATCTGGATAGAACACAACATTTCATTCGAAAATCTTATTGCCACACGTAAAATTCAAACCTGCATTAGAAAATTGGGATTTCCATTTAACTCTACCGGTACAACTTCTCTGTCTATTATAACGTTGTTTAACAAAGTAATCGCTTCAACAGCGTTGTCAACGCTGGTCTCTATAGGCTTCAGTAAAACTCGGAATTCGGATGTCATAATGCCGGATGTACTTTCCACGCTCATTCTCGAACTGGAAAGATTAAAATTAAATATCCTTTTCTACAAGTTCCTCAACACTGGCTTAGTAGGATGTGGCCACATTAGGGATGTTCACCTCATCACCTAGAAAAACATAAGGAGACTTCAATGTAGAGTTAGGCAATGTGCCTTCGTACGGCAGTATTGTTTACCCAGATTCCAGGTCTTTGTAGAACAATGTATTCCCAAACACGCCTCCATCACTATCCTATCCATAAGCTCCGACATCGATCATTACAAATTTGTAATTGGCGTCAGCCACTGCCATAAGAACTATTGAAAAAAAAAAAAGTATAATTGTAAAACATGCTACCAGAGTTGCACATTTGATGCGTATGTTTTCCATCCAAACTAAATTTTAAACTTAGCACTAAGCAAAGGTAACCTCGCAAGGATTCAAGACGTACTGTGGACGTCTACTGTAGACACTATAGCGGCGCGCGCGCGCAATTTGTGGTCGCTCGAACGCGCCGATCGCTCGCTCGCGCTCTTTGGTCGTCCACGTAGGACACGGCGTTAGTCAGCGTTCAGATCAGCGCGACTGCTCATCCCCAATGGAAAATTTGGATGTGAATCACAAGAAACCTCCCATCCTGAGTACCGATATTCTCCAAAGCACAATGCCTTTCTCAGAACCGAGACTGACCTTCAAAAAAGCAGCTCGCGGTGCCCGCCATTGACCCCAATGTGTTCCCCAGAGCCGACTCACTTACATCGCATGCGTCAGACGATATTCCGGGTAGGTGCGGGAAGAAGGCGTGAATCAACGGAAGCACTCAGATAGTCTCGCTCTTTCATCTGTTGCCGCTTCCTCGAACGCCTCGCTCTCACCTACAACTTCATTCACTAGATCCGTCATTAGGACCGATCGGACTATTTTTAGATGGGAGAAGCCCTCGAACAAGTGCAGCCCCAGAATACAATCCTCGAATTCTCAAACGTTTTTAAAACGCCGAAACTTGCCAAAACTTTCATTTAACATAATCAGCGAATTTTTGTTGGAAATGAGCTATTGAGCAATGGGTCTAAAAATTTTAAAATGAAAATTTTCTTCATTGAAATCCGTTTTGAGGCATTCTGAAAGTACTCCTAGAGTTTAACACTTTTTCATATATACATATATATTATATATTATATAGGTACCTATACATGTCATTCCGGACGAAAACCCTCCTTAGAATTGAGAAAAAAATTCCGTTCTTGCGCCGAAAAATCAAGCTTTCTAAACGAAATGATGAGTCGTTTGACCAAAACATTTTGAGTACATTAAATTGGTCAAATTTCAAAAATGTACCTACTAAAAAAATCACTAAAAATTATTACAAAATTTTGAATTTATATTTTTTCAGCAGAATATTGCTCAAATAAAGTGTATCAACTATAAAATAAAATAAACATTTAAAATTATGTTAAATATCTTAACTTAAAACGTAGTGATGGGGTCTTTTCTGATCAGCTGAGTGAGCTAAATTCTTTCCTGTTCACTGTAGGAAGTTGAAATTTGATAACTCTGGAACATTAAGAGATGAGTGAAGTGAGGGGGTCTTTTCTGATCAGCTGAGTGAGCTAAATCCTTTCCTTTTCACTGTAGGAAGTTGAAATTTGATAGGGAGACTCTCTGTTTATTATAGGCTTAACTATTAGGTTAACTATTACTGTTTATTAGGTTTAACAGTTGCCACGGTAAGTAAGAAACGTAGTGTAGGAGAGTTATTTATCTAGGAGAGTTATTTCTGAACGATCTTTGGAATTGTGAAGAACTTCGCGGACCGATTTCAGTGTTAGACGGCCCCAAGTGTCGCCGTCCGTCTCTGTGCTTATCTTGATCGTGTTCTAGATTAGGGCTTTCCAAGCCCTAACAGGCCTCTAGTTTATATATAATTCCGAACGGTCTTTGAAATTGTGAAGTACTTCGCGGTCCGATTTAGTGTTAGACTGCTCATTCGAATCAGCACGGCCCCAAGTTTGTTGCAAAAGTGTCGCCGTTCGTCTCTATACTCGCCTTGATCGTGTTCTAGGCGGTCCTTATCAACGAGAGTTGTTTATCAGGCTGTGGAGGTAACAACAGTTGCCATCAATTCACGGTAAGTAAGAAACGTAGGAGAGTCATTTCTGAACGAAGAAATTGAACTGAAGATCTTAGCGGACTATATATTCCCCGATTCAACTTTTTGTTTAGTCTCATAGTGGCGAGGACCACCTCAACTGGTGATATTTATTTTATTACACTACTTACATTTTGATCGGTATGTCCTCTTTTTAATCATTTAATAACATCGCCTTAGCTTTGCACCAGGTCACATAACGCCGCAAATAGGTAGGACTTATATCGTTACTATAATGTGCTGAGTTCCTGTTAGGTACTAGATTAGGGCTTTCCAAGCCCTAACAGGCCTCTAGTATTATAAAATTGTCCTCGTCGTATATCCATTTTCACTTGTTACCTACTTACTATACCAAAATCACGCACCATCATCACCATCTTACAGAAACGGACTGATGCAATTTCGGCAGCATCAAAGGGTGGCTATGCAAAACTTTACCTCTTTGAATGTGAAAATTTTTTTACTGATGTAATGGTGCCTCCTTAGCGGTATCATAACCCAGAATGAACAGAAAGGGGATATCTGGATGTCGGAAGAAGTAGGTACTTTGTTCACATAATCAACAAAATTATTTTAATTAATACAATTATTTTATCGCAGGTTCTTACGTTTTTCGACTAGGTGGGTAATTGTGGAAGGGAAACGTTATTAGAAGACAGTCAGAGGAAGAACGAATACCTAACCTATTCTTAAAACTGCGGTCACCTTTGCGTCAGGTTATGACGACTACACGTAGGACGGGTTTCCAACGAAAGCACTTTTCCCGCCTACGTGTAGGTGGGCCTCTTTCCCGTACATGCGTATTTCTACTTCAATCTGGATAACATACCCACCACATTATCCTTTGTTGAGACATATTTGGCATCACCAAAAAATTAAATAAATAAGTAAATTCGCGCATGCGCAGTTGGTATTTCAGTCTTTTTACGTACACGGGTAGAAAATCACGGGAAGAACAAAAACTCTCAAATGATTGCAATGAGCTCAAAACATTTATGAAAAATTACCAATTGATCACATTGTCGGCTGACTGTAGTTTGCAAGGACGGTTCTGGACATGACAGGGACTGATATTTTGATGTTTAATCAATTTTTTCGTAATTAAAAACTTATTTAACCACTATGGGAATGTATGGGCTGGAAAGAACTCGTCGATTACTGTAGGAAACAGTAATTTGTACTAGCCGAAAAAATC
The DNA here is from genome assembly GCA_030762985.1 of Adelphocoris suturalis. Classification (NCBI taxonomy): domain Eukaryota; kingdom Metazoa; phylum Arthropoda; class Insecta; order Hemiptera; family Miridae; genus Adelphocoris; species Adelphocoris suturalis. Next base: position 58,913,229 of record CM061042.1, on the reverse strand, counting down.
ATGATATATCTGAAAATCTACGAGACGCTGGATCCAACGTTTTCGTGAGAATGGCCCATATAGTCCTTTTGGGACATCTAGAATTCAATCACAAAGTACAAGGAACTGAGCTGCTGAGGGACATCTCAGGCTAGTTTCTTTCCTTATCGTAAGGTGCTGAAATTTGAAAAGAGTACTTCTAGGAAACGTAGAATTCAATATTAGATCTATACAAGGTGAGGTGGTGCATTGATCAGCTGATGGACTCCTGTGGCTCTTTCGACCTATGGTGCAGTTACGAGAGCTGTGAGGCTAATTTCTTTCCTAATCAACCTATATTGTTGAAAATTGAAACGTAGCCTTTCTAGGGCGCGTTGAGAAGAATTACAGAATGTTGAATCACTGTGATCACTTAATAGTTTTCGGATCATTATTAATAACATTTTTCCCCTTTGCTACAGGACATACTCGTAGTAAACACCCCCCTAAGTCTCTATGTTATTCGCAAAACGTAAATTCTCTCTTTTGTGTTTTGACTGTATGTTGAGCATTCCATATTTCATGTAAAAATGTGTAGATAATAATTTAAAAAGTTCAAGTCATGCAGCATGATCGTATGTGCGAATTTTCGTAAATTATGTTATAATGTTAAATTGTTTTGAAATTTGAGCTTACTGAATGCCAGGAAATTGTTAACTAATAATGTTATGGCAAAAAACGTATTCGAAATGATAATCTACTATTCAAAAAGCTGTTTTAGATTTTTAAGATCAGAATCTTCTTTATATATAATTCCGAACGGTCTTTGAAATTGTGAAGAACTTCGCGGTCCGATTTTAGTGTTAGACTGCTCATTCGAATCAGCACGGCCCCAAGTTTGTTGCAAAAGTGTCGCCGTTCGTCTCTATACCCGCCTTGATCGTGTTCTAGGCGATCCTTATCAACGAGAGTTGTTTATTAGGCTGTGGCGGTAACAACAGTTGCCATCAATTCACGGTAAGTAAGAAACGTAGTGTAGTTACTAACATCTAGGAGAGTTATTTCTGAAAGAAGAAATTGAAACTGAAGAACTTAGCGGACTTTATATATAATTCCGAACGGCACCTGGTCACATAACGCCGCAAATAGGTAGGACTTATATCGTTACTATAATGTGCTGAGTTCCTGTTAGGTACTACTGTTATACGGACTAGATTAGGGCTTTCCAAGCCCTAACAGGCCTCTAGTTATATATAAAGATACTGCGATTCTGTATGTTCGCTTCATTTTTTGAAACTTTGATGTGTAGAGATCTGATTACTGATTTGAGGTAAGTAGAACAAATATTTCACTGGCTAAGAATGTTTACCAGTATAAATGTCCTTTGGGCTTTAGTGAATTGAAGTAATTTGCTAATACTAGTTTAAACTATCTATACATTTCCTGATTTAATTAGTAATTTTAGGTATTTTACCTGACTCTACTGACTTCTGGATTATGTATTACTTGGTGTCACCTAAGTCAATTGAATTTAAGGCTGATCAAGATTATATGTATAAAACTGTTCAATTACCAACATATAGAAAAGCGTGATAGAGAGAAGCGCTCTAAAATATCATAGTTTGGGCACTAAAGCCTTTCGAGCATTGGAAGCCACGACTGGTAGATCTATATTACAAGAAGTTGAAAACAAATCATACGAACAAAAATGTCCTGGATAGAGTGAAAATCGTCTGACGAAATCCGTTATTCTTGCCTAAATATGTCAGAAGTCGGACAAAACGTAAGCTTTCAAGTAGCCTGTTGTTCTTTAATTCTCCGCAAGGATGATTCCAAACAAAGTAGGTAGGTACCTAAAGCTAACTAACTCCTCAAAGAATTCTCTTTTGCAGTTTGTGACACCTTTACGACCGAACTGTTACAAACATACCTATTCAATATTCACCGGATCGCCAGTCAGATTATAGCGATTTAATACGGATGAACCGTCCGTGGGGAAGGCAAGGAAGAAATACCGAGAAGGACTAATACCCCCTGTAACTCAAAAGAGACAAATAGAAGAAGACGCCGTAGGACACAGCAGGCCGGCTCTGATGGCAGAGGAGTAAAGCTCCTCTCAGGAAACAAGACGCAAAGGCACTATTTATGCGAGAGCACCCATCGGCATTTATTTATTTTAACATTAAACAGTCAGAGAACGGCCATCAATTTCAGTTGCAACGTCTTAATAGCACAAAATACAAGGCACGACGGTTTTCTAATATAAAGTGCAATTACGCGCATGATTTAGAATGGTGCAGGAGCACAAAAGGAGGCGCAATTAAGGGCTCTACCGGTGCTCTGGACGTTTTATTAGGGGGAGGGGGGATTAAGGCTCTATTTTGAAGATGCGCGCCGTTTAGAACTGCAACGGGATGACTTTATAGGGGGGAAGACGCTACGTACTGGGGTCAAACCCGAAGAGCATTACTGTGAGAAATGACGCGGTCCTGAGGAGGTGGAGGCTCATGGTCGCTTTTACTGCGGCTATCAACCTCGTTTAAAATCCTTTTAAATGATCGCCGGGCTACGCGCGGATTCGCCATTATTTGTTATAATGTTGGAGACTCGGGTTACTCTGTAGAGCAACAAGTGTCAAGTGAAGGGTGGGAATGACAAGGCAGATTAGGTAAAAACACGGTTCATTCTAATAAAGGAGTCCAGTGAAGTGTTAGATCTATTTTAAAGGTTATTTGAAATCAAATCATGTCGATTGCCGTCACGATTTAAAGAAAATGTTTGCATCAAACTTAAGTCAGCCTGGTTTCGTTTTTAATAAAATTACCTACCTGTCAATGTACCTATCGTTCCAACCTCCTGGGAGAAAGAGCGCGTAGTTCCCGTGAAGAGTTCATCACCAAACAGACTAACTAGCAGTCTAGTCCCTGCTCCACAGTTAGCAAGCACAATATTTGGTTAGTTTGGTTAGTTGATTAGGAATAAGCCAATCATTTCAATCGTCTCCTAATGTCCCAGTGAATATCCCAATCAAATTTCAACTTCGGGGTCACAGGAGACAATTTAGCTCACTCAGCTGTAACCCGAAGGTAGTCTGCTGTCTCTATTACGTATTCCATAACAACAATGTCGTATTGATCCCAATGATACTCAGTTTATTTACTTACTAATCACGATTAGAAGCAAATAAAAACAAATTAGTTGAAAACCGTAAAACTCCAGAGATAGATGTACTTGGAAAGCAAGAAACGCAAGTGAACAACGTTGAGATTTCTACTTTGCCAGTGGTCTGCCACTCACCGCCATTACTGATAAGGTCACATGAGCACATCTTCTTCTCCTTGATGAAATTATGAAATAAGATATCCATGTCATATCCCTTAGACATATCTATATAGACATATCCTTATATAGTCATATCTACGAGTATGTCAAAATAACACCCAAATCACGTACTTTGGAACATCAATGAAATAATTAACGACAAATGGGGACAAAGATCTTCAATTGTAGCACTCTGCGTTCTTTTAAAATAACGGAATTCCGCCAAAATGTTGTTCACAGAATAGTTTATGAAAAGGCGGTCAGGAGGTGAACGCAGCAATTCCAACCATAAACGGAATTCAAAGGAAAAAAACCAAACGTCTTCACCGATAACAAACTTTCCGTGTACTCATTCTGAAAATCATCTCTACACGGTGTCCCATCAAAGCCGTCAAAGTCGTTTCACTGTTTTCTTCTAATCCCCTCCTTTTTTTACCTTTGTGACGGAAAGAGTTTAGTGTAATGACTAAAGTAAACCGGAGGGTTACAGATAAGGCACGATAGGGACAAAAACGCTCCGCGTGACGCTCCCTAAGGTACGTGTCCGGTGTTCTGAGTTTGTTCTCGTCAGAGCCGAGTACGATCGGGAGAAAACAGTCGCTTATTAACGCATCTTATGATTGCCAGGTCATTAGTGGGACAAGGAGCTACAAAAAAGACCTTCGCAGATATCCGATCACTTGCAAGCGTAAAAAAGTTCTTGGTACAATGAAGATGAAATGTTCCTTGAGGAATGAATTATTGAAGGGAGCTTCCAATCGTTAGACCCCTCGTTCGCACATGTTTTTTCTTCAACATTCTTAGGTACCAGATATGATTCCATATTGAACTTCGGGGACCGAAGTGGGTGCCGTAATCATAGTTGGGCAGTATCTAGTTACCTGGGTATCTAGATACTTTTTAGGATACTTCTGGCAAATTAGAGGAATTCTTACCGAAAAAGGTGCCAAATCAGCCAATTTATCAAATTCATTGTATTTATCGTATAGTTTTACGAATGGAGTAATGAGGGTGCAGTTTAACGGGGTGCATACTACCGTTTCAGATAGTTTTACGGATACAAATACTTGCCGAGGAAAAGTAACTGCGAACACAGATATAGTTACTTGTATCAGTAATGTAACTGTATCTAGTTAATTTTTTAAGGAACATGTGGTTTTATGATTTTTAGTTCCGCAAATACGCAAAAACTGAACCTTGGCTCAGTCGGAAAAATCTGTAATTTTGTACAACACATTCTAAAAGCCTCAAAACTATACAGTGAAAACCACATCAGTACGGCGTGTTGCGCGCAAAAAGTTATACAGGAAATTCTAGAGGCCGAAGGAGTATAGTATCCAAAATTTAGATGCTCCCGACTGTACCAAAGTTCAATTTTCAGTTCATGGGAAATTTTGGAACTAAAAATCCAAAAACTGCATGTTTCATTGCAAATGGACTCCGTAACCGCTGCATTACTGGAATTTATTACTAACCCGTCTGTAGACTCCAAAACTGAGATTAGGTGTGCAGTAGGGGTCAATTTTTCGAATTCCAGTCCAATAAGGACAACTTTTGTGATTTTGTCCGAAAAAATAACTACATACAGTTACGGTTAAAGATATTAGTAACTGTATCTGTATCCGTTGTTACTTTTCCACAGCAAGTATTTGTATCCGTGGATTTTGGAAACATTTACAGTATCCGTAAAAGTATCCGGGCCAAAAAAAAGAAGCAATTCCAGGACTTGTAACTGTAATTGCGAGCGGATACAGTTACCTGAACCTGCTGGTAATTGTATCTGTACTTCTAATTGCAATTTGTCCAACTCTGGCCGTAATTCCTATCATCTATGAGTACTCCAAAATGTTAACTACAATATCCGTCGGTTACACCGGTCTTTACCCATATTCCAAATGGTTCAACGTTAGTCCAACGTTAGTTCCAAAGTCCAACATTATACTACCACATTACAGTATTGGTTACAGAAGTACGAAAGGGGGCTTCTAACAGATGGAATCCTCGTTCACCCTTGCTTCCGAGTCTGCAAGGCTGCGGAAGCTTTGTTTTCACTTTCGACATGAAAACATTTTTTTGCTCCAAAATCAAAATTTCCACTCGCGTTTTGCGTTTCATGGCCCCCTGAACAAATTTGGTTTCGTGTTTTTCTGTCCGTTCGTCCGTCTGTCCACATTTCCTTGTAACAGCCGTAACTTCCACAATTTCGATTGGATTTTAATGAAATTTTCAGCAATAGTGTGGATTAAGCCCTAAATGGTTCCCTATCAGTTTCATCATGATTGAATCAGCGATACGCTCAGAGCATGCGTGAACGTAATTTTCTTGCGACAGTCATAAGTCCGTCAATGGTGAACAGGTTTTCAGGGATGATGTGGAGAAGGACCGTTGAGGCCCCTTAAGGCATGCTTCATGATTGAATTAGCGGTACGCAGTGCGCATGCGCGAGCGTTTGTCTTTCTATATTAACTTCCAACATTTTGATCGGATTTCAATAAAGTTTTCAGGAATAGTGTGGATTTATCCCTATACGGTCACGTATCAGTTTCATCATGATTGAATCAGCGATACGCTCAGCAAATGCGTGAACGTAATTTTCGTGTGACAGTCATAAGTCCGTAAATGTTGAACAGATTTTAGTCAGGTTTTCTGGTTTTTGGTTGCCCAGCACTCTAACATCATGATCTTGGTGAACAGATCATTTCTGAAAATTTAATGGTGACATACTGTGATGGGCACGAGGAAGCTTCTGTGCCACATCCTTGGCAGTGTATTTTCATCTACATTCTTACCTGTTATGATTCCATATTGAAGTTGATTGAAGGTTAAAAATAATTTACCGTAATAATCTTTGTTATTCCAGTCTCAGCCAAAAATTCAATTGGTTTAACCAAAGTCGAAAATATTACCATACATTACGGTATGTGAGATATTACCAGTTAATATTACCATTAAATTAGATACTGTTTAGCCTTTAGTGTTAATCTTATTTAACCTTTAGGGTTGATCTGAGCCAAGTTTCTTAAAAATTGGCCCTGTAGTTTCGGGGAAATTTATTCAATTTCCGGCTTCTATGCATCTTGACAGATGAACCATCATAATTTGAGGGACTGAATTTTGTTTTCTTCGCGATTTGACAGGTTCATTATTTAAAATTATAAACCAAAAAGTGAAACATTACGAGGTTTTCTCGATTTCGGATTACAATCTGGTCAAGGTTTTCTGCTTTGGTGAAACACTTGGGTTCATTATTCCCTTCTATCATTAGTAGAGAGTTTTTGTTCTACCCGTACAATTTTCCGCCATTAACGCGTAGAACAGCGCCTAGAGCAAGCAACTGCAGATGCTAGCTCTTCGCGTATTTCTAAACGTATTTTTACACGTTTGTATGTACGCGAATAACCAAACGCTATCGTCACACTAAAGTCTCTTTAGTATTTCAATGTCGACGATTCTCTTGAATTCGAGATTGAGTAGAAGAAGAATGAATTCATTTTATTTACACTCCGCTTCATCATCTATCTTCACTGGCATCGAAAAGCTAGGTTCGAGTAAAGACCTACGACCCTAAGAAAATATTGTATTCACCTACGCCCATTCGCTGTTGAATACATCGGTTATCGTCTGATTCACTGAAGTTAAGCGAAAGAAACCGTACAAAAGAAAATGTACGAAAATAAAATTAAATACGAGTACTTACGAACTTACGTGTGGCGAGTTGATACATCGGTTTAACTATATGGAGGCCTCTTTCCCGTACTCGCGTAGTTCTACACGTTGACGTGAAAATTTGCGCATGCGCAGTTGGTATTTTAGCCTTTTTGCGTACACTGGTAGAAAATTACCGGAAGGACACAAAATCTCAAATAACATACCAAAACAAATGATTCAATGGCGAAAAATCCTCCCTGATCAGTTTCCTTCTAATTTGATGTCCAATTTGACTGGGCTATTGGAGAGTTCCTAGGGACCGTCGGTCTCAATACGGCGTGCGGTAACGGGAAACATTTACCGCACCTTAAAGTCACGTCAAGTCCTTAACGAATCTAGTTGTAACGCTAAATCCATGGAAGGAGGAAAATATCCCAGGGAGGTTATTTGAGTCCATGGAAGGAGGATATTTTAGACGATTACGTTTTTTCCAGATTGAGATTGGTTAACGTATCTGTACGAAAGGATGCGTATCGTAACTCATTGCGTCAGCGTTACGGCGCTGGATTTTCAATTCCGGAAGACGTATAGTGTTTTTTTCGGATCTACTTGGAACTCTTTATTAGAGAGTTCCTAGTAGATCCGTCGGTCTCAATACGGCGTGGGGTTACGAAAAACATTTACCGCACCTTTAAGTCACGTCAAGTACTTAACGGATCTAGTTGTAACGCTAAAACCATGGAAGGAAGAAATTATCCCGAAGAGGTTATTTGAGTCCATGGAAGGAGGTTATTTTAGACAATTACGTTTTTTACGGATTGCGATCCGTTAACATATCTGTACGGAAGGATGCGTCAACGTAACTCATTGCATCAGAGATAAGGCACCGGATCGTCAATACCACACGGCGTATTGTGTTTCGCGGATCCACTAGGAAGTTAAGTTACGTTTGCGAATCATGGAATTTTCGACGCATCTTACTAACGACCTTCGGGAAAAGTGAAAGCGGGGCCGCGGCCGAGTTCGTAGGGCGGGGAAGAGCTCACGACCTTCCACCCGTTACGTGGGGAAAAAGGGACGACTCCCCCCCCCCCCCCCCCCCGGAAGCCGGGCCGAGAAAAGGGTGACGATGACAGAATGACGATATAAGGCGGGAGGAGGGGAGGGGGACGGTGACCGTCGGAGTACGTACGGTCCGACGGTCGTGATGCGTCCCGACGGACGGATGGGGGCCCCCGAAGTAAAGTAGGCAGGAGAGGGGACGTCGGTTCGGCTCTAGATTGATAAGCCCGATAACACGAGGGGGAAGAAGGTGGACCCTTCCCCTGGGCGATCCCGTGAGAAAACGAGAAACGGGCGAATCTCCCTCTCCCCTCTCCCCCGTCATCCAAGCTCCGTTCCGACGGTCCGGATCCGACGGTCCCCTCCGACCGAGGCTCCTTGTCACTCCTGCCCTCCTCCCTCTTCACCATTCACCCCGGCTTTATGAATTAACGGCGGGTCATCCGAGGGGAATGAGGCGGCTCCAGTTTATCAGTCACGTCCCCCCCCCCCTCCCCCTCACCACCAGCTCTCGTGGGCTATGAAACTCCCGTAGAATAGCAAATCAGTATCAAGTCATCAATCTTTTCACTTGTTTATTTCTTTATGCAAATCCTTAAGCCTTGTTTATGATCGCACGATCTCGCGAAAACTGATACATTTTCTGCCATTGGCCTATTCTAAACACTAAACTGCATTTACATTACGTACATTACAAGTTGTACAAAGGATGTTATTACTGAGGTTTTACAAAGCTAAAAGTGTAGACTTTTCAGGGATATGTGTAGGTTGCAGCCTAGATGGTCCTCCATTGATTCACCCTAATAAGGAGAATCATGGATTAATCCAAAGTTGATCCAGTTATCTCAGCATCTGTCGAGAGGTAACTACCGACTCTGATGTAACTCCCCATTAGAGCTTATAAAGCTAATGATGGAACAACTAATATTGAATAATAATGTTCAACTATACAACCAGTTCCATAGTTTTCATCCGATTTCAATTAAATACTCGTAGATCGTGTGAGGATGTGAACACTTTTTGGGCTATGGAACTCCCGTAGTATAGCCTATCAGTATCTTTCAACTATTTATTTCATTATACACATCCTAAAACCTTGTTTATGACCACACGATCTCCCAAAAACTGATACATTTTCTGCCATTGGCCTATTCTAAACACTAAACTGCAAGTACATTACTAACATTAGGTACATGGTATTACTGAGGTTTTAAAAAAGCTAAAAGTTTATATTTTTTCAGGGGTATTTTTACAAAACTACAGGCAAAACACCCCAAGGATTGTGTAGGTTGTAGCCTAGATAGTCCTCCATTGATTCAACCCACCAAGGAGGATCACGGATTAATCCAGAGTCAATCCAGTTATCTCACAGGATCTGTCGAGGGATAACTCCCGACTCTAATGTTACTCCCCACAAACCCTCTGTGTGGTGCCCTTTGAGTTTTTCATTCCCAGATTACAGATGGCCTCTGCACTTAAGCGAATTTGAAATGACTTTTAATAAAGCTATTGTTGGAATAACTAATAGCGAATTATATCGTTCAACTATATAACCAGTTCCATAGTTTTCATCCGATTTCAATTAAATACTCGTAGATCGTGTGAGGATGTGAACACTTTTTGGGCTATGGAACTCCCGTAGTATAGCAAATCAGTAACTTTCCACTTTTTTATTTCATTATGCACATCCTAAAACCTTGTTTATGATCTTACGATCGCACGATCTGCCGAAAACTGATAAATTGTCTGCCTTTGGCCTATTTTCAACACCAAACTGCAAGTACATTACTTACATTACAAGTTGTACAAAACATGGTATTACTGAGGTTTTAGAAAAGCTAAAAGTTTAGACTTTTCAGGGATATTTTTACGAAACTACAGAAGAAACACCCCAAGAAATTGTGTGGGTTGTAGCCTAGATGGATCTCCATTGATTCAACCCACCAAGGAGGATCACGGATTAATCCAGAGTCAATCCAGTTATCTCACAGGATCTGTCGAGGGATAACTCCCGACTCTAATGTTACTCCCCACAAACCCTCTGTGTGGTGCCCTTTGAGTTTTTCATACCCAGATTACAAACGCCCTCTGCGCTTAATCAAATTTGAAATTATTGTAATAAAGCTATTGTTGGAATAACTAATAGCGAATTATATCGTTCAACTATATAACCAGCTCCATAGTTTTCATCCAATTTTAATTAAATACTCGATTCCCTTGGGTATTCCACGAAAATTTTGGATTTTTTCTGATTTTTATTTGCTTCACGTTTTACTTCGATATCAAAAATTATGGGAAAATATTAGGTAGGTGGGGGTTACTTCTTTTGAGGAAAAGTGCACAGATTTCATTCTGTTTTGGTTCAAGTCGGAGCTTGATATCGCTGGCCTTTCTCAGTCTTTGAGATAAAACAAAAAGAACGAAGTGAAACCCATCTCCATTACGTACCTAATAATGAGTTATAATTTGAACTGTGTCCGATTGATCTGGGGTCTTTGAAGTCTTCAAAGAAGGGGAAGGATTCTTTTGAGGTGTGTATCTCGGTTATGATCGCAGGATTTTGCGAAAATTGATAAATTTTCTGCCTTTGGCCTATTTTAAACAACATACACGTACTCCAAGTAACTAATAATAAATGTTTATAAAATTTGAAGGGAATCCTTCTCACTTCCGATTCACAGATAAAGCTTGAGTGTGTGTGTTCACTCACACTCACCTAAATGGAGGGTCACCCTTCAACTCACCAGTTCCAATTCATAGCTGAGTGAGTTATTTAACTCAGCGGTTAGGGACACAGATTACACGAGTTTGACAGTGCAATCAGGGGACGCCCAACGCTTTTTCAACGTAAGTTGGCAGCTCTGACAGTATGTTGATGGGGAAGTTTCCCTGATTTGAGGAAGAAGGGTCGAGCGAATTCCCTCTCCCATTCCGCACTGATCAATAACAGTTCTCAAAGGTTACTCTCTTCTTTGTGTTTTTGCTTTTTGTGCTTTTCCCCGGTGTTCCTTGGACAGGACATAGGAATTATCAGACAAAGACCAAAGCCTCCTCCTACCTGGATCGGGCTACCACAGTTGAATTGAATCCTTGTTGCTTGTTTGTTGAAGTGCTGATAATTTGTGTTTATGTATAGAGTTGTGTCGGAAAAGAAGTGAGAAACTGAGGAGACAATGATTCGCCAGTTATTTTTGAAGAAAAAAGATGTAGTTGATAATAAGAAGTGTTGTTATTAGAAATAATATGAGACTGTTGGACAAAAAGAAGACGTGAGGTTTTTGGGCGAGCAATCACATTTTCTTGGAATTCTCATTGATTGTACAATCCTGAAGAATGAAGGTGAGTTCTTAACACCAACGCATTCCACAAACCAAGATGAATCAGAAAATCATGCTCTAAACTTGGTATGTAGAGATCGTATAATATCAAAGAGTTAACAGCACTTTCAGCGGTTGTAGTTATAATTCCTATTCATTTATTTTTCCTTCAGGTTCGTAGTTGTTCATGACTGTCTCTTTTCTGAATCGGAATAGTCTGCGAAACATTTCGTTGTTGATTGTATAACACTCGAATGGGATCTGTTAGCCATATCAAACATGTACCTAACTACCGTTTAAGTAATTACCTACTCTCATGTGCCGCTATTTTTGAATTAACTCTGAACAAAATCATCGCTATATGTCCTACTATATTACCAATACCTATACCTACGTGAAAATAATAATAAAAGTTATCAGTTGACACACTTATGCGACCTCCTGCCATTACTCAAGATATAGCATCGTTGAGCTGAGGGTGACACACACCTCTACGCCATTTTCCGGTTATGAATCCCGTTGAGTGTGCGTTTGGGTTGCACCCTCAGTTGACCCTCAGGGTCACCCTCAAATCACGTAAATGAATTGCGCTGAGTGCATCGTGACACTTAGGGGCCCACTCATACTCAATTCCCGTCTATGAATTCCGCCATTAAAGTGAGAAACATTCTGATTGACATTGGTACCTATTTTTCCCTGATTTGGATCAAGACCACACTTTTAGATGTTCTGAAAGAAAATCTCCAGGTTGTATTCCTAACTTTCCCACAGTCATCAAGGTTCTTCGGAAAGTAAAATCCTTCCGTTCATGCCAAGAACGTGGGATCTCTCCGTTATTTTCATTCGAAAAATGAGCGAGCAATGGTGTAAAAATGTCGATTTAAATGCATCCTTCAGGTCTTGACGACAACCTCATGATTACGTCTTCTTTATTCGATAAAAATCTTGGATATGTTTACAGTTATTACACTTCATTCTGGAATTTAAAATATTTCCACGTGGATATTAAAATTAATTCATTAAAAAGGACTTGGGACTGACTCGGGGAACGTCTTTGGAATTCAGGACGAAAAGATAACCGCTGACAAGGGGCGTTAAAAAGCAAAGTTGTAGGGATGCGTGAAAATATACGTATATAATACTTTTTAAGGAGAATAATAGAATAGATTTGTTTCTCGATACCCAGATACGTGTGGTGTTACTTCAGGTCTCGAGACTCTGTTGGGGATCTCGATTTCTGCTGGTAGAGACAGCAAGCAAGCGCTAAGTAATACAACGTGGCTCCAAATCGTCGCACGTTCTCCTGACACTTAAGTTCACCGTCAACCATTCTCAATGAACCTACTCTATGTGAAGCTCCTATTTTCTCAACTAGTGATGTACGTATAACACTCTTGATGTAGGTGATGGCTAAATCATGTTCCACGCTAAAACCTAGATATATGCAAATTCAACGCCAAAGAACGTTATTTCCATGATATTTCTGTGAACTGAAGAAAATGTCTATCGTAGTTTCTATGTAGAATCTCCAGAAAAGCGCTAAGAGTGATCAATATCTCATATTAATATAACCCTTTTACTACTGTTGTATTTTTTAGTGGGCATGTTCAGCCAAGGAGGCGTTAATCTACTGCATTAATCGTAAGCTAATTGAAAGTTTGCTTGGGAAGGGATGGCCTCAACTATTTTCTAATTCCGCTCATGACTCGGGCAACAATGCAGTGTCTGGAATGCCGGATTACGTCCTCCGTTCTTATTCTCCGGTAATTGCCCGGTGCTTCCAACGGAGCCTGCCACAATTATCTCGAACAATGTTAAGCGTAAAGTTCCTTATTTTCATTCATTATGAAGCAATAAAACCGTTTAATGTTTTACTCGCGGGTCGCGGTCCCTGAATAAGGGGCGGGTATCGCGGTAGAATGAGGCTGCGGGCAGCGGGAAGAGCTAAAACAGATAAAGCAGTCTTCAGATGTCGTGATCCGAGGTTTAAAAGTAGTTAGATTGCCTTTAATAGCCCCCCCGTTGTTGGATTCTTAATGAATTCAGATGGTTCTGGTAGGTAATCCTGTTGCGGTGACTTTCTCATGCCGTCCTCCCTGTTAAGGGAAAACGATTTTGAAAATCTCGACGACAGAGGAAACCGCGGTGGGGCTGAACTTGAAATATGGAGCCATTCACACTCAGTTGGATCGTGAAGTGAATAAATGAATAACGCCGAAAATGGAATAACTAGTTCCCTGAAGTCGTTCAAAAGTACTCAGAAGTGCTCGTATGACGACATTAAATCTAATCTTGCCGTATTCACTTGGTATAGTACTAATGTACTATAAAAAGTACTAATACTAATACCTACAATGATATGCTACTTGGAAGAAAGGGATAATAGAGTGTTCCTAAAGCGATAGGGAGATAGATATGAGGGGCCTTTATCGTGAACGGAAAACACTACTGCGCACGTGCGGGGAGATGAGGCGCGCGCGGATGATTCTCATCTTCACTATCACAATGAATCAGGAAACTGAGACGGAGCAGTATGATCTAGCCCAGCCCAAAACCTGAAGCCTACATTTTTCTACGGGAAAACCCAAACCCACAATAAACTTATAATTGAATGTGAATTAATGAAAGAGTTAGAGGTTCATTCCGAACACGGGTCCATACACAAATACTACAAATTAGTCACCAGTATGCAACTGGGAGTATTTGGCATTTCTTTGCTTGTTGTTCTACTTGAAACGTGGATTGTGTAGGTACTAATCCCTAGTTTTGACATCAGACGTTTCAAATGGGAAAGCGGATGCTCCTCATTTCCAGTATCACAATGAATCTGGAAGCTGAGCTGAAGCACTGTTAGAGAATGAATTATATAAAAGTGCAATGAGACTGTCAGACAGACACACACATTGCAGACAAGGGTGACTAAATCCTGTCCAAAACCAATTGCATAAGTTTTCTGCAAAGTCAGCACAATTCGTTGCTTGATCGTTGTTCTACTTCAAATGAGGAATATGTAGGCTCATATCCCAAAGTCCAGTTTTTGAGGCCTCATATGCTTTTATCTCCCGTATCACAATGAATCAGGAAGCTGAGACGAGGCAGTGCTAGGGAATGCGTGTAAATAATGCAGCAGAGCAAACTGCCTTTGCAGATATCTAAACAAGGATGATCTAGCCCAGTCCAAAACCTGAGGCTTATATTTTTCTGGGGGAAAAACCAAATCCCCAATTAACTTATAATTGAATCTGAATTAATGAAAGAGTTAGAGGTTCATTCAGAACACGGATCCATACACAAATACTAAAAATTAGTCACCAATATGCAACTGGGAGTATTTGGCATTTCTTTGCTTGTTGTTCTATATGAAACGTGGATTGTGTAGGTACTAGTCCCTAGTTTTTTCATCAGACGTCTTAAATGGGAAGGCAGATGCTCCTCATCTCCAGTATCACAATGAATCAGGAAGCTGAGAGGAGACAGTGCTAGGGAATGCGTGTAAATAATGTAACAGCATACTGCCTTTGCAGATATCTAAACAAGGATGATCTAGCCCAGTTCAAAAGCTGAAGCTTATATTTTTCTGCGGACAAAACCAAATCCCCAATCAACTTATAATTTAATCTTAATTAATGAGAGAGTCAGCGGTTCATTACGAACACGGATCTATTCGCACCTATTACAAATAAGCCACGGATGTGTAAAACCGATAGTATTTGACATTTTTTCGCTTCTTGTTCTACTTGAAACGTGGATCATGTAAGGTACGAATCCCTAGGTTTGGCATTAGACGTCTTAAATGGGAAGGCGGATGCTCCTCATCTCCAGTATCACAATGAATCAGGAAGCTGAGCCGGAGCAGTGTTGGGGAATGAAGACGTAAAAGATGATATTTTAGCCGCGCTATGAATAAAAGATTGGGGGGAGCCCGTCCAACTGTTGTAAGTGGCCCATGTTGAGTCAATTAAGAGCCGAGCAGGTAAGGCACCCCGCTGGCCAGCCGCCCGCCAAGAGCCCTTTTACAACTCCGTCTTTTATATCCTGCGACATAGAAGACACTGTCATCACCTCCTAACTGATGGGCGCTCAGGGGTCGCACAGCTGCTGTACTTCGGGAGCTACAAAACCAGTGTCTCTGTTTTGCTCACATTTCCTCCTTTCTTCTGATATGTATCCTTCATCTTCCTCATTCTCTCCACACCCCAAAAGATAATTTACATTTATTTTTAGTTTTTTGTACCTTTATAGTTTCCTGCGAAGCTCTTTAAAACCCTTTATTGCCTCTCCGCTGTTATGACCATCTCAAGGCTGGACTGAAACGATAAAACAGTGATTTTAATTCATACAGAAATCCACCTATTGTGTACTTGAATTTGGTTTAGGTCTTGAGTCCTGGTTTTCAACAATAAAGCGCTGAGGAATTGTTACACATTGGTTGAGGAATTCAGTTTTTACGAACTTCACGCTCAGGTCTTCGATTTTGCTAGGCATACCTTCCACCTACTATCTGAATGCAATAGTACCTAGTGTTTAATAGTAGGGAGAACTCATATTTCAGTAATCAATACTATATGATGCCGCTAATTACCCTTCTGGTTGGGGTGTGGCTTAAACCTTAGCAAAAAAAAAAAAAAAAAAAAAAAAAATCGGCCCTTTGGGCCTCGCAAGAGAATCTGCCCCTTGGACCCACGTTGCTTTCCGCTTTGAGCCATAGGTTAAAATGCTAAAACATGGAACATGCTTTCTTCCCCTAATTCGTAAATGTAAATAAATTTAAAACTACGACATAAATGGTTTACTAATCGAAATTAGAACAGAGTACCTAGGTACGTGATTTTCTGTTGCGCGTCTGTGATTACTATAACTAAGACTAACTTCTCAACCAAGTGACAACAAAACAAGCGGCATTGTTTACTATATCCATTTACAACATAAATAAATATTAAAAACACAAATGAATATATAAAACTAAGACATGAAGAGAAGAACAAGTACGAAAGAAATGCGTGATAAATCGAGAGCTTTCCAACTTTTTTTTGTTGGTGAAAACTAAAGAAGTTTCATTTCCCCAGCAACCGCTTGGTTGTACGTGGAAATCAAAAGAAAAAGCTTATAGTCATTTTGATATTGGTGGAAAAAATTGTTTCGACTTCCTGCAGGAACACAAAGCTTTCATATTTTCGGTAGCGAGGATGCAAAAGAAAAATCATCAGAGACGGTTGCAACACATTGGGACATTTCATGTCTTTAGTTGCAGACTCGTTTGCTAGCTCCAAGAGCCACTCAGCTGATCCGGACCCTGGTCATCGTCAAGTAAATGTCCTAAAGAGACTGCATACGAAATTACAGCTTCCTAGAGTGTAAAGTATAGAAATTACCTATTAAAATGATTTAACCACCTCTCCACAAATCAAACCGTTCTCGCAATATTCGGATCATCTGCTGAATCAAATCATCGAAACACCGCTCAATGAAATCATCAGAAATTAACAAGCGGTTGCAATCATGTTCACAATATCAATTATTGAGAATTATCACCTGTGTGTAAACAATTTATTCAAATAACCATGCTCATTACTCAGCTTGTTGGCCACGCACTTCGCAGTAGTTAACATACTATGGTTGGATAAATCGAGAGCTTTCGAACGAATGGTCAATGAATTTTGTAAAACACTGTATGATTTGAAAAACTTGCAAACCGATTTAGAAAACTTGCAATATCCATTGCATTAAACCATAATACAACTTCAACGCAACAAGTAGGTAGCTTATTAGATGCTTGCCTTCAGATCCTGGATGTAAGTTTAACAATACGCAACCCCATTTGCTGTCAACTCGGTCAACTGTCATTTCCTGTCACATTGAAAATACTTTCAGGTACCCACGAGCTCTTAACATAATAAATTACATTCGATTATTCCACATTTTATTCCTAGAGCTGAACTTCTGCAGAAATTCGATTACTTAATGAAATAATGGGTACTCTTAGAAACCGATACTAGCCTATCTAAAGGTGAACCTTTTAATACCATGCTTAGAAATTCCGGTTGTAACCTTTGTATCTGTCAAAATTACCTATAGGGCAATTGAGACAGTTTTCATTTAAAATAATACTCATTATCACTCGGAGTGTTCCGATTCAGTATAAACAATACTAAACATGTTTAATTAAAAATCCCGTTGATTCTGCATGGAATTGAGATCCATGATCAGAAAAGTTGAAGTTAGGCGCCGAATACCTGCTCCGTATTGGTTTTCTGTATAGCCAAATCGGAAATTGAGCTTCATATGTAATGAGATTAGTTTAATCGTATAATCGCCATTTGCTGGATGTCGGTGTCCGATCTAAGATTACTTAGCCGATCAGGACATAGCCTATCCATTCATTCTTGTCGTAGAGCATTCATGTCGATTCTATGCATTCAACTTCCCAGGGCGAATAGGAGATAATTTAGCTCACTCAGACTTTACCTTGCTGTCAGCTTTTCCGCTACTCTTGAGGTCAAATTTTCGTTCCAAGTAACGTTTTCAGGTAGACCAGTCTTACTGAGAACGCTCGTTTCAAGAAAGCTATAAAAACGAAAATGTGAGCAGTAGTGCGTTTTAGTTGGTAATACTAATTTTCTTCGAGTATGAATATTGTCCGCCCATGGTGAACTTCAACTTGTACAAAATATAGGTACGATATTTTGCAAGCTTCTGGATTATCCTCTATCTTACGAAAGACTCGTCTCCAATGCAATAAATTGGTTTGGATTACCGATCTTCGATGGTTACCACTGTAAAGTTCTAGCAGTATACGCATGTCCAAATAATTTAACCTTCAGATACTGATGAACTTTAAATGATGACTTGAAAGAAGTGAATACCTACTAAATGGTGATTTCACAACCCTTAGGAGAGAAACGCCTTATTTTTCTTATCCTCCTGCAGACATTCCCAGGTCTTTTACTACTACTACTCCCAGCTATCACAATGGACATCTTTCAGGGATATATATATTAATTGCTATTCTTAGGCCGACCCCCAAAAATTTTTTATGTAACTTCCGTGACGAAATTAATGATGATTTTCACGTACAACCGAGTAGTTGAATAGTTGCTATAGATTGTGTCACAATTTCAGTGTTTTTCACGTACAACCCAGCCGTTGTTAGGGGAATGAAACTTCCGCAGTTTTCATCGCACAAAAATCGTTCGCCACTCGTTGGAAAGCGCTTGATTTATTTGATAAATGTTCACATTTCAAGCTACCAATTTCCCTCTCCTTACGTATCTGGCTACATTCCAAAACTAAGCTGATTCAGGCTAAGAATTGCATAGCAAATTATCCTCGTTTTGTACGCGGTACAAAAGAGAAAAGATCCGGCGAGGCGCGAAGCGCCGAGTATATATATATATATATATATAGAAAAGCCTAATTTTCATATATATACAAGAAATAATTTTAAATTTAATAATAATTAAATTTAAAATTTTTTAAACAATAAAATAATTTTTTTTTCAAACAGCATTTTTAAAAGGATCTCGAAAATGAAAAAAGTTCGCATGGCGCACTTGCGCAAACACACAATTGACATCAACTTAGTTATTTTAAATGGACATCCCCGTTTTTTATTACAGATTTTAATTCTTCGTGAAATTTCATGAAGAAATGACCCATCACTCGATAAGTGCGCAAAAACGGGTGCCATTCCGTTCCCAAGGTGCTCAATTCCGCTCTATAAGCGCAATATATGAGAAATAATGAGTTTTTGTGGATACTCAATTGCCACATTTAGTACATGATTTTGGAGTATTTTTTCGTGCTGAACCTCGTAACGATGTTCATTTATTGATATTTGCAACGCCAATTTGAGAAAACACCGAAAAAATGACCGAAATAGCACTTTTCTTAAACATTTCCACAAAGCTTGAAGCGTACTAAAATGGAGATAATTTCTTAAAACCTTTACAAAAATATCCTTTTGGGCCATTATTAACGATTTTAGCATAAGGGGCGGGGGGGGGGGGGGGGGGGGGGCACATTTTTGAGGACATCCGGTTTAAATAATTTTATCAGTTCAATCAAACACGACTATCTGTTAACAAATTATTTAGTTTTATACCTGACCTTCAAAAAGAAAGAATTTATATTATTATACCGTATAATACACAAATTTAAAGTAATTGTAAAAATGTGATTTGAACGGTGACTATACACTGCCCCATCCACTTGGTAGACGGGATCTCATCGATACTCGAGTCAAACACTCATGAATCCCTTCTTCCCCCTCCTTTGCAAATGGGCCGCAAAAAGGAGAACCTGCAAATTATTTATACGTTATTAACTATAAAATGTGACGTAATCGACTTCACGTTGGAGGTCCAACAGCTCATTAGCAGAAGACAAGGAAAAAAGGAGAACAACGAGGACAAGGGGAACCTACCTCTATTCCCCTGGGAGAGGTTTTATTTATGGTTATACCATTAGGAAAGATCGTGCGTCGCGTGAGCGATTCAAAAAGAAGGATGCACCATTGAGAAGGTTCTCAACACTGTCGAGGAATCATCGATGTTGAAACTGACGAAAAATTATTAATAACCATACACGATTTGAAAATGATTATCCAATTCAATATCCGATTCGATAATAATTATAGAACATTGTGATAGATTGGTATTATAATGATTTGGCATTTATCATATATACGTGAATGTTTTGTAACGACAAATGGATCTCTCAATATTTCTTTATACTGTAGTAGGTAAATGAGTCCAGTCGAACAGCTTGAGCAAGTTTTTGTCAAATCCGCTACATCAATAGAAAAACAGAAATATTCAAACTCCAAATTTACAATACTTCTTCATAATATTATATATTCCTATACAAACTTCTTTCTAACAAATTTAAGCAGTTTTATAAATTAAAAAACACCTAAGAAAAAAAATTAAGGTTTGTTTTCAAACTTCAGCATAATTTTGTGCAAAATATTTTTATGTTCCCAGTTGTAAAATTGTCCAGTAACATTCTGTTTAAAATAGAAATTCAACGGTTTTAAGCCGTTTTTCGTAATTTATAGTGATTTTTTAACAAATGCTTCTAAATTTGAGTAATTCATTTCCGGAGATTTTCTTACTTGAAGGAGCTGTTCCTACAGATTATTTGTTTCTGATATAACTACCACTTTTATGTCGTAAAGATGAGTTTCTTCGAAAGACCCGCAGTAGAAACTAGTGGTTTTCAATTCCCGAATAAGTAACAAATTACAACTAAGGTACAAATTAGTACTTCTTAAGGTTCGTATAGACATATTGTGGTAAGGCTATTGGCTACTCTGGACAGAAATTTAGCCCAAATTACCTACCCCGGCAGAAACAGCTATCTACATGACCCCTTACACTGTTTTGTTCTCCAAACTGCTACTGGAGTGAGTTGGTATCGTCATTACAAATTCTTGTGCCGGATATCGGACATATAATAGTGCGTTTACTAGAATAGACCCATTGACGGAGGGGAGTGGGTGGATCTATATTACCCTCAGGCTGTTTAGTTCTCCAAACTGCCACTAGGGTGAGTTGAAGAAAGCTTTACTAATCTGATATGTAATATGTTTGTTGAATATCATACCCAATAGTAAGATGGTGGGGCGAATTTTAAATCATAATAATCTGCAATTTCGGTACATACCTGCTACGGAATACGTGATGCATAAAATTCCTTTGTAGCACACTCACTTCTGACAGTTCTGACCAAACAGAAAGGGTTGGAATTAAAAAAAAATAAGCCCACCCCTTTCAGTAATGTACATTAACATTTTGCTCAATTCTGCCAATAGTTTGGAATAAAAAATGAATTGTATAACTATGAAAAAGTGCGTAAAATATTATAGAACCTATAACGTATAGAATAACGAGCCATAAATACCAAAGTCATAACACTCCACTCTCTTTCTTGACCAACTATTGAGATCACTCAAGCAGGACTGCAGCAAGAGAAAGGCTCAGAAATGGAGGGTGGTAAACAGAGACAGTTGTGCAACTTGCGCAAATTCAAGAATGAGTAGTGCAATTAACAACTTTATAGAAAAATATCCAAAACAAACAGCAACTGCTGATTATCAAACTACTGATAATTATGTAAATCATAATTCACTGTTCTAGGAATAAGCTGTTGACATTTCATATTTTTCATACACAGGGTGTTCTGACTCGAGTTTATCGAACTCTGAGCGTCTATTTAATCAGAAGATCATTTATGATCGAAAGTTCCTCTTAGAGATTTTAGCATGAAACATGCTTAAGCCTTGAGCTAACTAGCGATCAACGTTACGCGGATGTGTCAAAAAACCTTGGATTAACTAGCGAAAAACGTTACGCGGATGTGTCACGAAATTTTTTCTTTTGATTTTCACGTACAACCAACGTGCTGCTGGGGAAATGAAACTTCTTTAGTTTTCACCGGACAAAAATCGTTCTCCACTCATTGGAAAGCTCTCGATTTATCACGCATTTCTTTCGTACTTATTCTTCTATTCATTTCGTAGTTTTATATTTATTTATATTAAAAATGGATAAAGTAAACAATGCCGCTTGTTTTGTGGTCACTTGGTTGAGAAGTTAATCTTGGTTATGGTAACTGTAGACGCGCACCATAACAGAAAATTACAAACCTAGGTACTCTGTTCTAATTTCAATTAGTAATACATTTATGTCGTAGTTTTAAATTTATTTATAATTACGAATTACCTAGCGGGAAGAAAGCATGTTTTCTAAACGCTTTGTTTTCGAATAATTTGATTTCTAATAATTTCTCTTGTTTTCGACATTTTGTCACTAAAACGATTATAACTCCTTCAATTTGCTGTGTAAGTTCTAATTTGAGGAGTTTGTTCGAAAGAACATTAAATGTTATATCGGGTAAATGCATGACCTATTTTTAAAAATTAAGGTTTAAGGCACGAAAAAGCCCTCTGAATAGCAAATTTTTCCTAATTTGGGAAACCTTGAGTTTGTCAATCGGAAATTAAACTATGAGAACTAATATTTTTTCAAGTTGCAAGAACGGTAAAACTGCTCCAGTATCTTTCCTTTCCAACGGTGTAGTCAATTTTACTTTTACTTTGCTAATTAGGGAAAAAACTATGTTTTAATGTTGAAAAACATTGTTTTTTCAATGAAATCGAGTTTTTTTTTTTTTTTTTTTTTTTTTTTTGAAAAATTGCCTTTGATGAAAATACGAGTCTGGGATCACCTTCTACGTATTTTTTAGGACGTGAACAACTTATTTTTCCTATCGTAAAAAAAGACCCCAAACTCGTCATAGAAGGTAATTTTTCAAGAAATCCTTCGATTTCGGTGATAATTCAATGTTTTAAAACGTTAAAACATCACTTTATCCCCTAATTAGCAAAGTGAAAGTTAAATTGACTACACCGTTGGAAAGGAAAGATTTTGGCACAGTTTTTAACATTCTTGCAACTCGAGAAAATATTAGTTTTCATAGTTTAATTTCCTATTGAAAATATTTGAGGTTTCCCAAATTAGGAAAAATTTGTTTTCCAGGGGGATTTTTCATGCCTCAAACTTCTAAAAATAGTTGAGGCATTTATCCGATAGAAAATACAATGTTTTTTTCCAACCGTATCCTCAAATTTGAATTTACACAGCAAATTAAGGGATTTATGAAAAAATCTCCAAAATCAAAATATCTACTCGCAATTCACGTTAAGACAATATTGCAACTTCTCCGCCGGGAGGTGGTGGTGTTGGTCTTTGCCCTTTTATCGCTTGGGTCTCAGATCACACCATATACTCCTAAGTTTCACTAATAAGAAAGAAGGATTGTGGTAGAAGGAGGGTTGTCAATGAATAGGTTGGGTGTTGGGGAATAATGAGCAAGTGGTTAATTAAAAACATGATAAGTCATGTGATGGTAACGGAGGAGAAGGGAGAGGGTCAGTTACTTGTAACCTATGAAAACGAATATTTGTACGTTGTTCTTCATACAACTCCACATTTTTAAACCGATCTCGATGAAATTTGAAGATTTACTATTTAAAACACGACAATCCTGACTACG
The DNA here is from genome assembly GCA_030762985.1 of Adelphocoris suturalis. Classification (NCBI taxonomy): domain Eukaryota; kingdom Metazoa; phylum Arthropoda; class Insecta; order Hemiptera; family Miridae; genus Adelphocoris; species Adelphocoris suturalis. The sequence goes on along the minus strand of CM061042.1, from coordinate 58,889,869 downwards.
ACTATGATCAGCTGAGTGAGCTCTGAGGCTTATTTCTTTCCTAATTGGCCTTCGTTGCTGAAATTTGAAACGGAGCTTCTGTAGGAGGTGGAATCTAGTTCCAACATTAATAGAACATCTTGAGGTTTTAAATGTAATCGGACAACAGATTGTACTTACCTATAAAATCGATGTTATTAGAAATACACGTTTTCTTATACGCACAAGCTTTTATTAATCTGATCGCTATGAACTTTCCAGGCCGCCACCTAAAACCTGAAAAATCCTTCAATTATTAATAAAAACCGGACTAAACTTGATCAGCTAGCTCTGACACGCTAAAAGAAAGTGGAAATTTTGATCCTGGACGGGATACATTTTATCGATTTCTTGCACGAACACAAGGCTACCCTTCTTTCGGTTGTGAGGAAGCAAAAATTATTCAAGACTATAAGCAGTAGGTATATAGATAGGTAAACTAAGCATCCAAATACCTCAAATTTAAAAGTGATATGAATTGTGCGGCGTCCACAAGTTAGCAGGGCTGCCGCCAGAATGCATAGTGTCGGTAAGTGTGGCGTGACCGGCGAGTTTGGAGAATAATTCTTCAAGCATCGCACAATAATTCAAAACGCCGATTTATAAAGGCAGGATCGCGTTCAGCAAATGCGAATAAGACTTCCAAGGCAGCGGAAACCCCTGAAAATAGGGAAACTTGGAATGGAAAAATTCGACTGAGGACTGTTCAGGCGAGACAAACAATCCTTCTACTAATTTTTGCCCAGAACTCGGGCATCGCCGGGTAATCCAGTATGCAATGTAAATTGAATATTGCAGGAGGTTGGTAGTAAGAGATAGTTACAGTTTTTGGATTCATTCCTCATACATTCCTCATAACCTTGAACTCCGTACTGTAGTAATATAGGTAAATAATTTATGGCAATGGTGATTTCTTAGAACATTTCAATACGGATTTAATGAATAACTCACGGGCTGTGGGAACCTTGAAATGTGTATAGACCAAGCACTTGAGTACAAATACTAAACTATACGGCACTTATTGGCAAACATTTTCTCCTTCTTCGTAGAAACTGAAGAAGCAATAATGTATTCTGGTGTACTGACTGCAGTCATGTATTGCAGACATACTTTATCATGTATTGACAGCAGTCACTCTTCTGCTGTATCATGGCAGGAGACCGCAGTCTCATGGCTGAAGCTGTGCCTGATTCATAGAATGCGGTCGCGAGTTAGCTCATTGCTTAGTCTTCACTCTGCGTGCGTAGACAGCCCTCAGGTTCAGTCCATTACGATACGATTTAATTCGAATGGGCCCCTCAGAACACTAAACGTCGTCTGTTGTAGGGACGCAATAAAGGAATAGGAGAAAACGAGTTCGATGAAAACTGGTTTCCTTTCAGGATCATCCTATTGACGAGCGCCTATTGACCAAACACCAGTTCTATTGACCGCGGAATTTGAAAGACAGCCAGACAGACTCAAAAGGGCTCTGTGCAATTGATGATTACTCCCTTCCGTAAATGGATTGCCCAACAGGCCAATTTGTAGGCAGTGGCCGGAGCCCGGACAGAAAGTGGCGTCTTCAGTTCCACAATTCAATACACCCTGTGCTCAATTAATCACGCGTTTTCATTCTTTCTTATTGGAAAGCGGGCAAGCGCCGTCGCTGCTCTGAATAAACAGCTCAAGAGGGTCGAGGAAGGGTCACGAAACCGGCATGACAATGGAGCACCCACTATACAACACCTCCCTAAAACAACACTCCGTTCCGAGTGTGAACAAATGGAATGCGATTCAGACGTTCTTTGTCGCCTTTTATAGCCCGCTGTGGCTCCCTCCACACGAGCCGTCAACTTTTCAATATTCCTTCACTCTCAGGAGATGGCAGCTCCGTTGTGAAACACGTAATACACACAATGTACCGACTTCGTATGGTGGTAGGCCAGTGCCACCAGTGCCCGTCATTCTCATTTCGAAACGGGCTTCGACCAGCCGTTTGCTTTTACTGACGTGCGTGCACGATGGGAAAACAACATGTTAGATATTCACTAGAACACAATTAAAGAAATAAAGAAATACTTTTAACGAAGAAACAAATACAAGGGATGTTGTACTCATCCTATGTTGCATTTTTTAGCGGACGTTTAAAGAAAATGAAATTATTAAAAAAAAAAAAAAAAAAAAAAAAAATCAATTTCTTGCGGCCTGATGATTTGATTTCGCTCTAATTTGTAGAACATTTGAGGCTCGAACATAACTTTTGGGTCTCTTTAAATCACACCATGGCAGAGACGAGACTGCGGGAAATTCACACAGGAATTGCTTTTGATTCGTGGACATTTAAGAGATTAAGCGAGTTATGCTATACAGGGTGTCTCGACTTAAGTAGGTAAGGCTTGAAGGATCGATTTTACAAGTAATTTGCAACAAGAAAAACCTCCTAGAGTTTTGTTTTTTAAAGGCTTCGTTTTCGAGTTATTGACGATCTAAGATTTTTTTCGTGTTTTCGACCTTATCTCTTAAAAATGGCTGTGACCCCTTCATTCATTGAGTATTCTCAAAGCTGAGGATACCATTGGAAAGAACGTTAAATTTCCTATCTTTTTGATAATGATGAAAAATTTGGGTTTTTTTCAATCGATTTCTCCCTACATAAAAAAATGAACAGTCGTTTGCAAGTACAGTATAAACTTCATCATCTTATCAGCTTTCTAACGGTATAGCTAAAAATTTGATAAAAGTAACAACAAGGAGAAAAAACGGCTTTTGAAAGCTAAAAACGATCCCCCACAGCTTTATGATTTAAATGTCGAATTCTACGTAAGTTTTTACGCTGAATCGAATGGTGACACTTGCAGACCTCTACGACTAACGAATAAGGGCGAAAGTGACCCCCACCCACATGGATGCTTAGTAGCATTGAGTTTTTAAAGGGCCCTTCTCTGAGGTTCGAGGGTCAAAGGGCACTTTTGCCCTTATTCGTTAGTCGTAGAGGTCTGCAAGTGTCACCATTCGATTCAGCGTGAAAACTTACGTAGAATTTGACATTTAAATCATAAAGTTGTGGGAGATTGTTTTTTCCTGAAATCCATAGATTTTTGTTAAAAATACCACGTTTTTTCGCATTCAAAAGCCGTTTTTTCTCCTTGTTGTTACTTTTATCAATTTTTTGGCTATAGCGTTGAAAAGCTGATGAGATGTTAAAGTTTTTACTGTACTTGCAAACGACTGTTCATTTTTTTTATGGAAGAAAAAATCAGATTGAAAAAACCCAAATTTTTAGAAATTTACAAAGTTTGTACTTTTGCCTCTTTTTTTGGTCTCTTAACTATCTTGAAAAATTATGATCTGGCATCAAAAAGATAGGAAATTTAACGATCTTTCTAATGGTATCCTCAAGTTTGAGAATACTGAAAGAATGAAGGGGTCACAGCCATTTTTAGGAGATAAGGTCGAAAACACGAAAAAAATCTTAGATCGTCAATAACTCAAAAACGAAGCATCTAAAAAAAAAAAAAAAAAAAAAAAAAAAAAAACTCTACGAGGCACTTTTTGTTGCAAATTGCTTGCAGAATCGATCCCTGAAGTCTTACCTACTTATACGTATAATAGTAGCTAAAAATCAGCGCTCACGGATCACTATGACCCCTTAGCACTCAACAACTTTGAAAATTACCAATCTGCATTGCTAATGAACAAATACAATGACCTACTCGATTATAGTATCAATTCATTTTTCCTTTTTGTTTATAATTTTCAATAATGAACTCTTGTATAACCTTCGAAAGTTTTGTTGTTTAACGTTCCAAGATAGTATATTCCAGACATCGAATGAAAAAGTATATTGGATAGAAAACAAGGGCAGTAGAAATATGAAGTACTATTAGAGAATTTAATTTTTGTCTCTCATATTATTATACGTCAAGTTCCAATGTATGAAAATTGCACATCTATAATACAATATGGATAATAAATCTATAATATATATATATATATATATATATATATATATATATATATATATATATATATATATATATATATATATATATATATCTATAAGGTCTATTAATAAATTTTCTAAATATCAGGGTTTTCGGAAGAAGAAGTTAAAAGTTAATGGTTTGGGCGTGTGAAAATAAATAAATAAATAAAAATACACTGCCAAGGACAGGGCACAGAAGCTTCCTCGTGGCTCCAACGTGACTTCATCAAGAAAATTACGTTCACGCATGCTAAATCCACACTGTTCCTGAATATTTCATTGAAATCCGATCAAAATTGTGGAAGTTATGGCTGTGGCAAGGAAATATAGAAAGTCAAACGCTCGCGCATGCGCACAGCGTACCGCTGATTCAATCATGATAAATGCTGTAAGGAACTTCAAGGGACCTTTCTCACATCATCCCTGAAAACCTGACTAAAAGCTGTTCAACATTGACGGACTTATGGCTATCACAAGAAAATTACGTTCACGCTTGCGCAGAGCGTACCGCTGATTCAATCATGATGATAGTAATAGGGGACCATCTAAGGCTGAACCCACACTATTCCTGAGAATTTCATTGAAATCCATTCGAAATTATGAAAGTTATGGCTGTTGCAAGAAATGTGGACGGACAGACGGACGGACGGACGGACAGATGGACGGACAGACAGACACAAAACGAAATTGGTGGAGGAGGCAATGAAACGCAAAATGCGAGGGGAATTTGGATTTTGGAGGGCACACATTTTTTTCATTTCAGAAGTGAAAACAAAACTTCCGCTACCTTGCAGACTCGGAAGCATAAAAGTATTGATATGAGAACTATCTTCTTTTTTTTCCATCGATTTGGGAATGCTTATCAACGTCAACAACGTTTCAACTTTGAAATAAAAGCTATACCTATAGGTTGATGTTTCGAGCTCTCAAAGCCAAACTTTCCCTAAAGTGTCCAATAATGGGTGCCTTTCCCCTATCTCTATTCGAAAAGTTGGTTCTCTTACGCAAACTGCGATGTTTTTTTTTTCCTATTTTGCAATCAATCTCAGTTGGAATGTCCAGTCTAGATAACTCAATTATATTGCTCAGAAAGTTGGCATGCGAGTTGATTGTTGTTAAAGCCGTCATACATACCTCTGGAGGGTGAGCCCGGAATGTTCCAAGGTATGAGTCAGAAATCTCAATCCACATAAAGCCCGGCGGAGGTATTGTATCGGTAGGGAGAGACTGATTGACTGTAGATAATTCTGAACTGGATCGGATCAAAAGTCATTAGTATTGGGCAGTCTAATCGATATCAGAACCCTGCGGACACCCCCTCTCGAAGGCTCCTATCTTATTGCTAAACGCCTTTTTTCGGTCCGTATTTCGAAAGGTCCCTTCCAATAGATTGACCACGTCGTTATGTTTTGTTTGCATCATATCCATTCTACTGCTCCCAAACCAGGGCGTCCCGCACGTAATGATTTCCTCCCTGGTGGACGTTTTTGATCTAGCTGAAGATAATCACATATTATGTAAATGAAGGGCAGCGACTGATCATTGGACTCTTTTCGAATCAAGCCTTGGTTAAACGAAGGTTAAAACACTTAGTCACAACAATTTTTCCACATTGTAAATTCAAGGTAAGTAGGCAGTCAACTTTCACATAGAATTTCTTTGAAATAGTTCGTCGTCTGCCTGTAAACTCATCATTGTGATAATTGATTGTATCACCTAGTCTTGTTGACTTCAAAAACACTTACGGAACTTACCACCTTTTTGATGAAGTGTTTTGACCTCTTATTTGTTACAAAGCTTTTTACAATTAATTTCACCATTACTTCTATCGAATTCAGTGTAATAAAAATGAGAAATGAACAGGAAAAGAAATGATAAGTTGAGAAAAAAAAAGTTCCAGTCATGCTGCACGATTACATGAGCGAATTTTCGTAAGTTATCGTACTTATTATGTTAAGTTGTTTTGAGATTTGAGCTTTTTGAGTGCAAAGATATTGTTAACTATCATTTTCATTTGAAAAAACGTATTCTAAAATAAATAGCAATCTGCCATCAAAAAAAGATTTTGGATTTTTAGCTTTTTTGCAGTTATTATCGATTTTAAAGCAAATTTTAATGAAATTGAAGTAAATTTTTCACCCTAATTTTGTACATAAATTGTTTAACGTTCTATTTTAAATTTGATAAACTTTATTTCAGCAATATTCTGCTAAAATTAATAAATGTAACGATTTTTAGCCATTTTTAACCATTTTTAGTGTTAGTCACTATATAGTAAGAAGAACCCCAGTTCCCTCCTACCTACCTGTCTCGTAAATTGGATAATTTGTATGAATAAATTCAGTTCGTTAATTAAAACAATGATGAATCAATCTCATCGATGGAATTTGCATTGGACGCAAAACTCCAAGAAATATCTTATTGGAAGTAAATCTAAAAGAGAGAATTGAATCACATGAAAAAGTTGTGCGATTTTTGAACGTCTTAACGACATTCCACAGCAATCTTAGGGAATCCGAGGCCAGTTATCTACCCCATGACAACGTCAGTGTACATCACCATCTCCTCGCACTCTGTCACACGGACGCGGAGCAACCGCCAATGTGTAAAATTTATATTCGGATGCTGAAGGCACCGCGAGATGGACGGTTCCTGAATTAACAATTTCGTGGGCGGGGAAAATAAAATATACATTTATATTCCAATATGCAAAAACTGACAAGATAGCAATGTAAATTTTATTGAAGACGCCTAATAAAATAACATATTTCGGAAAACTAGATAATTAATGTGTATTTAAAGGGGACGCTGAAGTAGTGCATCAGTATACAGGAAGCTAAATTGAATGGCTGTTGTATATATATACATATATATATATATATATATATATATATATATATATATATAACTTACCTGTAGGTGAAAAACAAAAATTCCTCTTGAATTAGTAATATATTCAAATTCAAATATATTCAACGTTCCGCAAGTTGTTACTGCACATCTATGGATAGCCTCTCTCAATGAATACTGGCACCAATAGCTTACCGTTCCGTCGTAGATGAAGTTATTAGTCTAATTAGCTAATATATTTTCCATCTCTATTTATTGTCATTAGGAGTTCTTGTTCCAATGAAGCTTTAATGCTTTAGTACTTTAGTAACTTATTAAAATTAAATAAATTTTAAAGATTAATTCTTATTACAAATTCTAAATTTCAGATTTATATTTTCATTCAAGGCTTTAGTTAATTTGATTTGTGCAAATACAAAATTTGATATTTTTTTGTTATCTATCAATAGGTTTCAGTCAATAGGCAACTTTTATTGCCTAGGATTGATTTCTTTCTGAATAAAACAAGTTAAGCAGACTGACTTGGTTTTTTAGTTTTTCGTCGGTAACTGTAAGGTATTTCCAAATAAGACTGGCTCTAGGCTTTTATACTTGGAAAACATAGCTTTGTCTAATGCTTCTGTTGTCACAAACAAAATAACACAAGCCTACTTGTAAACAAAGTTATAATTTAAGTTGTGTTTTGGACAATTCATGTTTCGCTACTGCTAACTTCACACAACGGTTGCACGGTACAACCATCTTCGTTGTTAGATGGTTGCAATAGTACCGTAGTGTAATAAAACGCCCATCACCGGGCGGTATCGGTATCGGCTTTAGGCGATCGATTCTCGATACCGATACCAATGCCTAAGAATCGGTGGTATCGAGAATCGGTATCGGGTATCGACTCATCCCTAATATATATATATATATATATATATATATATATATATATATATATATATATATATATATATATATACATATATATATATATATATATATATATATATATATATATATATATATATATATATATATATATATATATATATATATATATATATATATATATATATATATATATATATATATATATATATATATATATATATATATATATATATATATATGTGTGTGTGTGTGTGTGTGTGTGTGTGTGTATATATATATATATATACTCGGCGCTTCGCGCCTCGCCGGGGGGCTTCGCCCCCCTGGACCCCCCTAATCTATACTCGGCGCTTCGCGCATCGCCGGATCTTTTCTCTTTTCTACTGCGTAGAAAACGAGGATAATTTGCAATGCAATTCTTAGCCTGAATCAACTTAGTTTTGGAATGTAGCCAGGCACGTAAGGAGAGGGAAATTGGTAGCTTGAATGTGAACATTTATCACATAAATCAAGCGCTTTCCAACGAGTGGCGAACGATTTTTGTGCGATGAAAACTGCGGAAGTTTCATTTCCCTAACAACGGCTGGGTTGTACGTGAAAAACACTGAAATTGTGACACAATCTATAGGAACTACTCAACTACTCGGTTGTACGTGAAAATCATCTTTAAATTCGTTTGGGACGTTACAAAAAAAATTATTGGGGGTCGGCCTAAGAATTGCATAGCAATTAATATATATGATAAAGGTACAGGATATATAAAGGTACATATGAAAAAGCGCAAACATCAGGAATCGTTTTAAAATGCCTCAAAACGGATTTCAATTAAGAAATTTTTCGAAAATTTTGATTTAAAAAATTTCCGGGCCATAGTAATAGCCTCATTTTCTACGAAAGTTTGCTAACAAGATAATAAAATTGAATTATTTTAATACGCGTAATACTCTCTCTTTATTAACAAGTTTTATTCACTATTGAATTTAAAGTGGGATTCTCATGAAAAAATAAAGTCATCAAAAAGGAAACAGATAAATATTTTTAAATACGATAGAGAAACGTTTGGATACCTACTAACAGGTGATCCTAAAAAAAAACTGGTGAAAATCAGCCCATCACACTTGGTGACTTTCCCTTCGACTACATACCTATAGATTATCGCTTTATGGGACCTCTACCCACAAATTAATATGTACCTAATGTGGTATAGTTGCATCAAAAAGGAAAGTTCGATCGGTTCTTCTTGTGCTGAGCCAAAGATATAAATCGAAATTGTGAACTAAAGGTGGTCCTCTTCCAACCCTGATCCTGAGCTGAAAACGCTTTAATTACTCCTAAGCACGACTCCTCTCTTCCGTTCAATTAATAATAATTGCAGAGATGTTGCTGCAACAGAGACCTCACGATTCCAGGAGATTGATGTCGAACTATTTACATTGGCTTTCGAGAGTTGGTGGCTCAGCCAACCGTACCTAATCGATTCCACGGTCGATGCGGTAGGGCCCCGGAGAATCGATATATCGCTTTCATTTACCCCAGGGGCCTCGTCTTTTGTTGGGAGGCACCCCCCCCCCCCCTCCCCTCTTTCCAAAAACACCCCGCTTCCACCCCTCCAACCTATTAACCCCCTCTTCCGTCAGAAGAGGCTTTTCTTTTGTGAAAAGACAAAGTTTCTTCCTATTGTGGCTTCTTCGGCACCTCGCTCGTTATAATCTTCGTGAAACTTATTTATTTAACGTACGGTCGTATGCTCTGATATTTCTGAAAGGCTCTGGAAAGGCAGGGATAAAACCCCACGAAGAGAAAGGAAAAAATAGGTGTCCTTTTTGACATAAAGGGCACAAGGATCAAACTCATGTTGATTTTTGAAGTCTTTCCCTTACCTGAGTTTTCGCCTTACACAACCAAGATAAAAAAAAATAAATAAATAAAAAAAAAAATAAAAAATAAATAAATAAAAAAAAGCAAATTTTTGTAAAATCAAAATTTGCAAAAAATCAAAAATTTCTTCATTGAAATTCGTTTTGAGACATTCTGAAGCGAATCCTAGAGTTTAATGCTTTTTCATGTATATATAATAGTATATGTGCGTGGATGTGTCCCACTACTAACGAACCGATTTATATGAAATTCTCAAGCATTGTGAGAGTAAGCCCTTAAGACAATCCCATACCAATTCCATTGGCTTCGGAAGAATAATAGCGTGTACGCATGCGCAAATTGAATTCCATTTTCAGGCATAGAGAAGGATAGCAAATCTCCAACTACAGATTTTTATTAATAAGTAATTAAGCCGATTCCCTATTGCAACCATTCAATAAAAGTCACGTGTCATGTTTTCTCACGTCGTAATGTTGCTCAATAACAATTTTCATCTTCCTCCGTCTATCAGGAGATAAATGAGCTGTCGAGCTCACTCAGCTGATCTGGGTGGTTTCTTGAATTGTCAATAGTACGCAGCAGGCATACAGAAACTCCATACCAAATTTCAGCCTCCTACGTCTATCAAAAGGCTACAAAATCAATAGAATTATGACGTCATGACGGCTCGAGCTGAATTTTTGAGCGCACAATCTAGCAGTATAATATGATACATGTTAAAACCACGATACTGCCATCATTATGAATAATATTTGGCCTCCTGGTCAACGGATCCACTGGTTTGCCCAAATGGGTAAACATTGACCATTAAAAATTAAAATACATTACCATTTAGTGGAAACTAGAAATCTTCCTGGTGGCCGAATTCTGGATGGAACAGATGGACAAACAGACAGAATCACGCTCGTATAACGTTCTATAAACAAAATGTGGTTACGTTAGTAACTAAGAATGGTGTGATGGAGTTGATTTCACGAGCATTACAACCATCACTAGATCTATAAGGAGGAACAGGTAGACTCTTAACGGCCCCTAATGTGAGGGTATCTACGATCTGTAAACAGAAGCTTCTAATAGTTGAGTATTGGCTTTAGTAGGTACTGTAGAAATGATTGATAACTGCCTTAAATTAGTAATATCTCCGATTTTGATATTGGATTCTTCAAGGGGCCTTCACTTTGATTCCGTTGGTGGAAAGAGTCTATACGATATACGTGGTCGTATATACGTGATGAGGAACGAAGTAGGTAAGCAGATAGTTAGCTGGATGTCATGTACACCGCTTCATTAGTCGTTTAGCGGGAACAGTAAGTCCTGGCTCGCTAATGAATCAATACTGATGAAGACATCACATCCAAGGATGTTCCCACACGTACGGGGGCGTGAAAGTCGATTCAACTGCTGGCTGCGTCTCCCGAGCCAAACTCGAGAGAAACCGGGAAACCTGAATCCAAGAGATCACGCCGTATTATTGCAACATTCGGTTAGCGGAGGTTTGACGCGAACTGGTCTTCTCCATTCTCTTGTGAAACTTCTCAATAACAGATGAAACAAGGTAATCATCAAACCTGATATAGAGGGTGTCCCCGTAACAAGGGTCACACAAAGAAGGTATCGGATCCACAACTAGTTAGTAAAAAAAAGTTCCTCATAGAAAAATTTCAAGAACCCCTTTCTTCTAGGAGTAATTTTACTTTAAAGACCTTTTGCTGTTTTCAACCCTATATCACTAAAATGACCATAACTCTGTCGAATGACACTGAAAATTAAAATATGAGTACATCATTGGAAAGACCGTTCAATTTCCAACCACCCTGATACCAATTTTAAATTTCGTAAGCAGGTTTAATGGGAAAGAAATGAAACTGAAGGTTGAAACTCGAAAAATCTCTAGAAACCTGACAAAATTAGGAGCGCTATAGCTCGAAAATCTTCTATTTGTTTTAACATCCAGATACAGGGAAAACTGCTCTGACATCCTAATTTTTCAACTGTGTAGCCAATTTTACTTTTTTCTTGCTAATTAGAGGAGAAAGCTATGTTTTAATGTTGAAAAACTTTTTTTTTTCTCAATGAAATCGAGGATTTTCTTGAAAAATCAACTTCTATGAAATTACGAGTTTGGGGTCGGTTTCTACGTATTTGTACGCTAAATCAAATGGTAATACTTACCTTCCCGATCCCGTCATCACCAAGTGTAACACTTTAACTCACTAATTTGAGTTCATTTGGTATGATACATTTAATGTGTTTTTAGGGTTGAAACTAGCGAGCTAAAACGTAATGTTCTGTTATAGCGAGGTTTGGGAGACATAAGTGTTACCATTCAATTCAGCGTAAAAAAAAAAAAAAAAAAAAGACACCAAACTCGTATTTTTTTTTAATCAAGAAAACCATAGATTTCATCGAAAAAACAATGTACTGGTTGTACTGGTTGTACGAAAAAAACAGGGAGTAATGGTTATTTTAGTGATATAAGGTTGAATACACGAAAATAAAATCTTTTAAGAAAAATTACTCCCAGAAAGAAAGCGGTTTCAAAAATTTTCTTGGAGGAACTTTTTGTTGCTAATTTGTTGTAGAATCGATACCTTCTTTGTGTGATACTTGTTTTGGAGACACCTTGTATAGGCTTTTATCAACTGAGAAACAAAGAAATACAATGTACACGAAGGAGATACATAAGTTTTATAAGCTTGTGGAGTCGTGGTTACCAAGACCACAATGAACAGTCAATAATAACTTCAAAATCATTACAGTTATTACGAAGTATTAACTCCTCTTAAATAAATCTGTTCTGTTAATGACAAATGTCAGCACCTTCAGGCTCAAACTCATGAACGGATTGCAACGGCGTTTTTTTCAAAATGATCAGAATGGCACGGGGAAGGTTTGCATAAAAGAAAATTTAAAAAAAGTCCAACCAGATAAGCTGACTTAGCTATCACCCGGGGATTTAGGAACTTGATAAGGTAGCTCTGGGATATCATAACACGAATAAAATTATGGGCTCTTTCCTAATCAGCTGAGTGAGCTAATTTCGCTCCTTTTCACCATAGGAATGTAAAATTTGACATGGAGCCTCTTAGGACATTAAGAGATGAATACAATGACGGGTTCCAACCAGATCAGCTAACTTAGCTAAATTCTCTCCTAATCACCCTATGATTTTGAAATTTGATAAGGTACCTCTCTGGAACATCGAGAAACAAATAAAATTATGGGCTCTTTCCTGATCAGCTGAGTGAGCTGAATTCGCTCCTTTTCACCCTAAGAATGTGAAATTTGTCAAGGAGCCTCTCTAGGACATTAAGTGATGGATACAATGACGGGTTCCAACCAGATCAGCTGATTTATTCACCGTAGAAATTTGAAATTTTATGAGGAGCCTCTCTGGGAAATGGAGAAATGAATGAGCACCCTCAAGCTCAAACTCATGGACGGGTTTGAACGGGTTTTTTTTTTTGCAAAATGATCGGGATCGCTCAGTGAAGGTTTGTGTAAAAGAAAAAATCCAATCAAATCAGCTGAATTTTCTCCTATTCACTCTAGGAATTCGAAATTTGATATGGTAATCTCTAGGACACCGAGAAACAAATAAATTGATGGGCTTTTTTCTGATCAGCTCAGTGAGCTAAATTTGCTCCTTTTCACCCTAGGAAAAAAAAATTGGAGGCCACTAATAAGGAAGAGGAATAGATAAAAATTAAGAAGCATCCCTTACTTTTTGAATTGAAGTACCACGAATCAAAATGATAATCCCTAATAATGCTTTAGTCATTACCTAACTGGCCAAAAGTGTCACCTTTTTCATGTCAAGAAGAACTGTCATACTAATTGTCTTCTGATTTCCTGTACAACCAGGCCTTTGGTAGGGAAATTGAAACTTCCGCAGTGTTCATCGCACAGAAATCGTTCACCATTCGTTGATAAGTTCTCATTTTATTAAAGATTAGTAAGATATTTATGTCGTAGTTTTATATTTATTTACAAGATATTAATCCAATAATGAGGTGTTGTAATTTTTTTTTTTTTTTTTGGTGGAGTGGGGAAAATTCTTTATGAACGAAGAGGAGTGACTGTACTCCCCAACAGTGTTGGAGTCTCCCTTTTTGGGCTTTAAGGGCATACCAACTAAAAACCACCACTCTCTCTTCTTATAGAGAACTACCCCGGAACCACTTATTTAGTATTACTTCGGGGTAGTTCCCTTTTTTAGGTCATTTTGGCTCCTCATCTCTCTATGTCTTCTTTATTCCCAGGGGATCTATCCTCCTCCTTGGCTTTTAGGACGGCAAATATGTATGTTGCCACCGCGTCCCAGTTATTCTTCCCGGATACCATTGCGTTGACGATGGTCTCCGGTGCAATCTCTCCTACTCTCTCCTGTCGGCGAGCACCTCCCCACTTCGGGCACACAAAAAATGTGTGATGGGTATCTTCATTCCCCAGTCGGCAGTAGCTTCATCATTGATCCTCCGTCTTTCCTACCTTTGCGAGGAATGAACGGAAGTAACCATGGCCGGTGAGGAACTGGGTGAGGTAGTAATTCACCTCACCGTGCTTCCTATTCACCCAGACGTCCAGGCTGGGAATCAACCGGTATGTCCAGTGGCCTCCGATCTCATCCTCTCATCTAGCCTGCCATTTCCTCAGTATTTCTCCTCTTTCCTCTTTCTTGATATTCTGCACTGGGTTCTCTCCCTTCCGCAGATAGATCCTCCTTCGCTCTTCAGCAAGGAGATCAATTGGGACCACTCCCGCAATAGCTTGAGCAGCGGGGCTAGAAACTGTCCTGTATGCACTGCATATCCTGAGAGCTCCTCTTTTTTGGATTGCCCCCATCCTGTTTCGATATTTTTGGAACCTAAGGGTTATAAATGGTTGATAAACATTGCTATTGTACCACTCGTAAGCCTTGTTTTGTTGTCACTTGGTTGTGGCAGTTGTGGTTCTTAGTGTAAAAGTTTTGTGGGGACTCGATTCCTGGTAGGTACTATTAAGTAGTAGTACTAGCGATCTGCTAGTAAAGGCTCCTTTTTTCTGATGATTTTCAAGTACAATCAAGCCGTTGGTAGGGAAATGGAACTTCCGCAGTTTTCATCGTCAAAAAATCGTACACCATTCTTTGGAAAGCTCTCATTTTAATGAAGATTATCAACTTAACATTGCACCATTGTACTTCAACGGAAGCGGAGTTATGTGCATTATAGTACATTGATTGGACGATGGGACCCGGAATTAGCGGGAAGAACAAATATGCGTCCCCGAATTAGCAGGAAGAAAGCATGTTCCATGTTTTAGGATTTTAGCAGCATTCTCAAAGCGGAATGCATTCGGGGGGTCCTGGGTGGCGAAGGCTCCATGGCGGGGTCAAGGGGCGAAGCCCTTTGCGCAGTCTAAAGGGCCGAGTTTCTGTATTTCTTTCAAACAAATTGTGAAAAAAAAAAAAAAATTGCCGTCTATTGTGTTTCATATTCTAGAGAGTCTCAGTTTCAAATTTTAGCATCGTAGGTTGGTTAAAAATGAAATTTATCAAACATAATTACCTATTGCTAGAGATATGTCACATGCTTTCATAACTGATCATATCAAAATGAAAATGGTTGTTTCGTTAGAGATTTTCCCTTGTGTACTCCGTTGCACGGTTTCATACCATTCTCCTCCTTACAGATTTCTCCACTGGGCGAATAGACGAAAAACTGTCCTTATCTCTACAAATGAGTAAAATTACCTTAACAGCAAGCGTTGGGCACTTACCTTCACCACCTTGGTGATTAACTTTTATTGCTTTGAACCGAGGCAAGTTTGTTCTCGCCACCAATTATTATGTGGATAGCGGATACTCTTCAAAGATCGTTCCTTTGTCAAGGTAGAGTTGAGTCGTACAAAACCTAAACTTCTGGGGAAATGAAAGGTCCTCAATAAAACTAAACGACAGAGCAAATGAAAGCTGGCGCCTTCGACATCATCAAGGAAATGCGAAGATGAAGTATCACAGCGTTCGCGCAGCTCTTAGCTCCTGCTGGGCAATTACTCGCAATACGGCACGTTACTGAGGCTCGTTTATGGATTTTTAAATAGCGAGTCGTAGGTTTCGATTCGGTGAATGTTGCCGGTTGGTAATTTCACTCCTGGAATGCTATTGTTGATAATGAACCCTCATTGGATGGCGAGAGTGGACCAGAAACCAACAATTACAGTATTTAGTAACTTTCTTAAAACTGCAAGAAATTTTCCCACAAATTCAGTAGAAAGCTTTTTTTAAATCATTTTTATTAATTTTATTTTAATTTTAGTTTTTCGAAGTGTAAAGTCATTCTTTTAATTATTGGTAAATGAAAACCAAATTCTGTTCGCACGTTTGAACTTCAGCCGAGAATGATCGGAGCAATTTCGGTACAGTTAATTTCAAAATAATCATCAATTTCTGGGAAAATTCAAACGCCATCCCAATCGTTTGATCATTATTAAAGATTCTAAGCCGGAAAGGGTTACAAATCTGAAATGGTACTGTAGATACAGCCATACTTACATGACGAACTTAGAAGCTAAGTTCTGTATCTAAGCTGCGAAAATTTTCAATGGAGCCTATTTCTGGGTTACGTTTACCAAAAATATAGGCTCTCTGATCAGCTGACTGAACGTTGGCGTTAATTTCGTATCCATTAAAACTACGCTCCTGATATTTATATTGAAGCTTTTTTGGATTGATGGTTGAATATGACAAGATACGGAACTGCCCTTATCAGCTGAGTTAACTCGGAAGCTAATTTTAGTCCATAATTCAACTTACGCTGTCTACATTTGAAACGGATCCTCTTTAGGAATGCTTGGGGACTATTTCACGAAGTGAAGCTAATTTCTTCATATTGTGTAAGCTAATATCTTACCTATTGGATCTACGATGGTGATCAAATTGAACCTTCTTAAGACTACTGGGCAGCAGTTCTGAGTTCAAGTTTTTTTCCAATTCAACTTATAAATATATCATTCATATGCATATTGGGGTGTAACAGCATCTTTGTTATCCAAACTATAACGCTAATTCGAGGATTGATTGCATGTAATATGTATAACTAGTCCAAATATTATACACATCGCTCCAGAATTATCTTGCATAGCCCAATCACAATTTCACATTCTGTCTATAGATACAGTTTTGACTTCTTGCATAGCAATGGAATACTAAGGCCCAGCGCACACGGTGTGACTGTTTTGAAACTGCCGTTGCAAACTAGTTGCGTCTGAAACCAGTTTGCAACGGAAACAAAACTTCTGTCCGCACACGGATGTACTGGCAAAGGGCTTGTTGTAAATCAGTTGCGTCTATTGCAATCAGTGGTTATAATTTAGTGCAGTAGGCCTACGTGTTGTTTTTAAGGCCTTGGATTAGCCGTATTGCGCTTACTATGTCAGACTCAGACGAAGAAGACGTTGTTAACTATTATCAATACCGAAGACGGCAAAGGGTACAAAGAGAGCATTGGGTTCACCCTTATTTGAGCAAGAATGTGAATTCTAGGCTATTTGTAGCAGCTAGAGAGCTGTCACAGTCGGATAGGAAATTTAAATCTTTTTACAGAATGACAAAAGACTCTTTTTTGGAACTTACAAGACTTGTTGGTCCTTCCTTGGAGAAGATGGACACACCCATAAGGGAATGTGTTCCTGCACAGTAGGAGTAGTAGCAAAGTAGCAGTGCAACAGTAAAATAATCTTGGCTTAAAATTACAATTTCAAAAACTATAGATTTGTGATAAAAGTTATTGATTTGCCATTTAAAATTAAATATTTTATTATAATTTTCAATTTTTTTTAGTCTATTGTAATTAATTTTTATAAATTTTAATCCCGTCACACCTGGAATTCAATAAACGATATGTAATACATCAAATTGTTAAACATTCAAAAAAAGTTTTTTTTATAACATTTTAAACCCTTTCGCCCCTTTTGTAAGACCTAATTGTTCTGGTTTGTGGCATCTGGGGACCTAAAAAGGGTAACACCTCAGTTATAGCAAAATTAAATTATAATATCATTGTTTACCTGGCAAACCCACTTCAACAGACACCTCTTTCCATGCTTTCTCCGTCACATCTTTCCTTGAATATCCTGGAAGTTTGTAGTTGTACAGAACTTCATGCTTCTCCACTTCTCCAACAAGCTTCATGTTGAGTTCCTGATCATTCATTTTGAGATCCACACTATTATGGCTGTCAAAATACCACCAAAACACCACGAGGTCTCGTGCAACTGAAGTCTGCAACGCAACTGCAACCGCGGGTCCACGGTTGTATGCGACAGGTTTCAGACTGATTTGAGATCGTCAAGAACCAGTCGCGTCGTGTGCGCCTCCCCACTCCAATACATTGTCAAGGTCACAAAACAGTTGCGCACGCAACTGGTTTGCAACGGCAGTTTCAAAACAGTCACACCGTGTGCGCTGGGCCTAAGACAGCAGTATCAAAATTCACCTGTCACCAAGTTACGTTTTGAAATTGTTGAAATTTCTTCTACTCAATTCATTAAATTCTCGTGACAACTGACACAATGTGGAGATTATGCATTAATGATTACAAGTTTGTTCACACTCAGTGGCTATTGCTGATTGAAATCTTGACATATACGAAAGAAATTTTGAGTGATGACGCGATTAAGATTTCATCAAAATCGGATAAGAATCGCGTAAGTTATATTTTTGTGGTTATTAATCAGTATCAGTGAGTTAATAACACTTGGTCGTTTCTCATCTTGTGAATACCGAGCTCGAACATCTGGCGACCGTGACAGGACCTTACTATGGAAATCCTCGAGAGGTATTGAAGAGAACAAACGCACTTGAGGAGACTATTTTGAAGCTGTCTATCACATTGTGAAGAGGTGTGGTGAGTACAAATACTAACAAAATCTATGAATTGATTGATAACTGTATACCTACTACCTACTTGATTTAAAAACAAAAATTACTATTTGAGCTCGATGAAAGCATAAAGG
The DNA here is from genome assembly GCA_030762985.1 of Adelphocoris suturalis. NCBI lineage: Eukaryota > Metazoa > Arthropoda > Insecta > Hemiptera > Miridae > Adelphocoris > Adelphocoris suturalis. The sequence goes on along the minus strand of CM061042.1, from coordinate 58,871,283 downwards.
ATGTTCTTTTCTCTATTCCTAATCTGAATGAAAACGTCCTCGATCATGAATTTGACGAAATTGAGGCTTATCAGGACTAATTCATTAAGTTTAAGTAGAAGTATACAAAGACTCAACATGCGAAACAAGATAAGCTAAGGAACGTTAATGGGCTATGCGCTTTGTCCAAATTCCTTATGCTCTTGCATGGACCACCACTGGTTGGAGAAATGAATTCGGCACCAAGAGATTCGTCCATTATAGGTACCTTTGGTTGGAAAATCGATGGAAGGAAACATTAATCCGATGTTCAGAGAGTCCACTCACAACATTTCGTGCCATCTCTCGAAGTAGGGTAAACCTGTAAACTAACATTCGAACGCTCATTAAAATTGACGTCATCATTCTGGAGCTGTTTTTCGAGTAAAAATGCACGAAAATAACTGAGATATGGTTGATTTTAAGCTCCAAACAGGTCTATCGTGAAGCTTCATTGCTTGGAAACGCACACACACAGTAAAATTACATGCTGCTTTTTAGTTAGTAAAATAGGAACAAAAAAACCATGGTCGGGAGTTAAAAATGCATTAATCTGGCGCGCACTGGTGGTGCGGCTGCCAGCAAACAGGCGTACGAAAATCTCAATACGATGGTAAAGGCTGTTTTGGCCAATTTGTGTGCGTTTCGTGCTTTTGGGGGGCATCCCCATTATAATCTATGATACATTGTAAACTTCCCGTACACGTCGACTCATTTCACTATAACGAACAGCAGGGTACAAAATACTGACTATAGTCGATTAAGCGGAGTAGCAGCGGAGAAGAGGCGGCAGTAACATACCGAGTCGACGTGTACGGTAAGTTTACAATGTATCATAGATTATAATGGGGATGCCCCCCAAAAGCACGAAACGCACACAAATCGGCCAAAAGAGCCTTTACCATCGTATTGAGATTTTTATACGCCTGTTTGCTGGCGGCCACACCACCAGTACGCGCCAAATTAATGAATTTTTCAGCTCCCGACCATGGTTTTTTGTTCCGCTTTTACTAACTAAAGAGCAGGCATCATGTAGTTCTACAGTGTGTGTGCGTTTCCAAGCAAAAAAGGTTCACGATAGGCCGATTTGGAGCTTAAAATCAACCATATCTCAGTTATTTCCGTGCGTTTTTATGCGAAAAAACAGCTCCAGGATGGTGACGTCAATTTTAATGAGCGTTCGAATGTAAGTGTACAGGTTTACCCTACAGAAGAGAGCATGACATTGTTGAAAAAAGAAACCATGGTGGAATGAAGAAGAAAGAAGAAAGAAAGAAGAAATCAAGAAAAAATAAGGAAAAGTGAAGGGTTTACCACTTTTTAGAACGCTCGAGTAGTGATTGTTTACACAATAACTGTTTTTATGGTGTTGTTGATAGGAAATTATAAATATTACATTCAAAAAATAGATTCTTTGAAGGAACATTCAAGATAAAAAGTTGTGAAACCTGACAACATTTAAGCATTTGTAAAACGAGTAATATAAAAATATAATCAGTTTTAGTGAGTTAATAACACTCGTTTCTCTTCTTGTGAATACCAAGCTCGAACAGTAATGATCCGCCTATACAAGATAGACTGACACAAGACTACTGCTAAAACGAAAAATTTGTGTAGCATTTCTTATTTGAATCAATGTGAACTCGGTTAAGAAAATGGTTGAACACTCTGCTTCTTCGGAAGGTTGGGGACACGCTATGCTGAGGAGGCTATGGAAGGAACTTACTTTGGAACTCACTTTTTGACTGAACATGTTTAATCCATTTCGAATAGATCGTCACCTTCGTCTATTTGTGGAGTGTTGTTTGGTAGACGTTTTCCCATAGGTGAAGTGTAGATAGCGGACAGGAACAGAAGTGGAATACTAACCAGTTAACCCGATCTTCTGTTTCCATTACTTCACCGTTGATTTATACTCGCTACCCACTGATTTACAAACTACCGTCATTTGTAAGCTAATCTGTTCCGATTCTCTTTTCACTTGGAACATGGTTAGTTCATCAAGGCGATGAGGGGTAGACAATGCGTTTAGATAAAACCGTTTTACTTTGAACGAAATCTTGGTTCCTCGGGTAGATCGTGGGAACTGGAGGATGGTCAGAGTAAGTGCAACAGAACGAGCTAAAGTGGTGATCCCGGGAAGAATACGGACCGAATTCGGTTATCTGGAATGTTTAGCAATAAAGAAGAGGTGGATACAAAGTTGAACCTTTTTGAGCTGATCCGGTCCCTCCGTGATAAGTCGGATCAACATTTAAGAATTTTGCTAAACTTGATGTTATATTTATAAATTGAATTTATTCCAGAAAGAAAAATCTTTCAATAAATTTTTGTGAACAGAAAAACATTAGTTTATTGGTATGTTGGACTTGGTTTCCAGGCCTCTTCAATCTATTTAAAAGACGCTGAAAATTATTACACAAAGGCTTATTATTCTGTATCAGATAGAATGTAGCGAATTTGGTTCCTATTCTACTAAAAATTATAACATTTTGCTATAAGACTCAACTTACCATTTCGTTGCTCTCAAAGTCCTCAAATTTCAAATCAATTTAAGATAAATATAACACAATAATTTCAGAAAATTCACGAATATGATTGTGATGCATGATACTCGTAGGAGTATGATTGGAACTTAAAACCTTAGTTCTTTAGGATGATCACATACCTTGTTATAAGCAGTTCGATGTTTAAATGGAATTTAGCAAAAAGTGAATTAGTAAGAAGCAATTTAGCAAAAAATGTCCTATAAGATAAGCGCATGAAATAATTGTGTTCACCTAGGTAGCTCATTTTGGACTTCCCCGCTTCCCCTACCCCTCTAAACGGCCGTTGACAATTCCGGAAAAATACGGGTTTCGTAGGTTTTCCTACGAGGAAGACGACGGCGCGATCGGATCGCGAAAAAAGTATCGGGAAATGCGTCAAAAAAATGCGAGAGTACGGACCCGTTTTCTCGAAAAGTCCGCCGAAAAACTTTTCTTTCCGATTAAAATATACCCCATAAAGGTACGTTTTTCGGAACGGTTTTCGCGGGCGAAATACAGCTTTGGGTCCGCCGAATCTGAATCCGAAGTCGGATATCAAAAAAAGTGACGGGCAGTAGGTCAAATCACGAGCGGAAGCGAGGGGAACCGTTTAACATCAGAAATTAATTTTGCCGTGTTCGCGAGAAGGCTCTGGGATGACAGAGGTCTTTGGGGTTCAATAACTCAGGTACAGGTTTCGGTGTTTGGGTGTTGCGAGCAGGTACCTTGCGAGCGAAGCGAGAGCCATTTCAACAGAATAAATTCGGATTTTTTCCTACAAATATACAGCAATACCTTGCGAGCGAAGCGAGCAACATCCCCGAATAAACTTTTCGTGGTTCCACGTAGTTTTATAAGATTTGATTTGTTTGTAAGAATTCCCAACTGAAAAAAACGTCTGCCAAGTTGGGTGGGCAGTATAACTTCCTCAAGGATATACAGGTATACCTTGCGAGCGAAGCGAGCAACATCCCCTAATAAAATTTTCGTGGTTCCACGTAGTTATATAAGATTTATATTGTTTGTAAGAATTTCCAACAGAAAAAAACGTCTGCCAAGTTGGGTGGGCAGTATAACTTCCTCAAGCGAGCGGAGCGAGCAACATCCCCTACAGAAGTTAAAACTACCCTTAGAGATCTACCGTTTGCGAGCAACATCCCCTACACGTTTCAATTGTAATACATCGCATGTATACAGCCACACTTTGCGAGCGAAGCGAGCAACATTCCCTACATGCCACACTTTGCGAGCGAAGGGAGCAACATTCCCTACATGCCACACTTTGCGAGCGAAGCGAGCAATATTCCCTACATGCCACACTTTGCGAGCGAAGCGAGCAATTTTATGGGGGGTCCGGGGGGCTTGCCCCCCGGCTGGACGTGGAGGCGAGCGTAGCGAGCCGGAGCGGCTAGTTATTTATAAGAATGAAACTCCGTCTGTCTGTTTGTCTGTTTGCGCTATGCACGGCCAAACGGCTGAGTGGGCCGGATCTACGAGTGGGGGGATCTTCTTGGGATTTTCCAAAAGTGGGAGCGAGCGAATTTAAAATTGTTTAATCCCACCCGAACCATGGGCCGTAGGGCGGGAGGGGGGTCGAAGTAAGAATTAATGTGCGCTTTTTCCACTTCCCCGCATCCTCTACCCCTCTAAATGGCCGTCGAAAATTCCGGAAAAATACCGGTTTCGTAGGTTTTCCTACGAGGAAGACGACGGCGCGATCGGATCGCGAAAAAAGTATCGGGAAATGCGTAAAAAAAATGCGAGAGTACGGACCCGTTTTCTCGAAAATTCCGACGAAAAACTTGGTTTTTTAAAATTAAAATATACCCCATAAAGGTACGTTTTTCGGAACGGTTTTCGCGGGCGAAATAAAGGTTTGATCCCGCCGAATCTGAATCCAAAATCGGATATCGAAAAAAGTGACGAGAACTCGGTCAAATTGCGAGCGGAAGCGAGCAAAGCGATTAAAATTGTGCCGTGGACGAGAGAAGGCTCAAGAATTGACGTGAAGGGTTCGATGTCACAATGTTGCGAGGCGAGCAGGTATACATAGGTACCTACCTTGCGAGCGAAGCGAGAGCCATTTCAAATAATAAATACGGACTTTGTCCTACACATATACAGGTATACCTTGCGAGCGAAGCAACATCCCCGAATAAACTTTTCGTGGTTCCAGGTAGTTTTATAAGATTTAATTTGTTTGTAAGAATTCCCAACTGAAAAAAACGTCTGCCAAGTTGGGTGGGCAGTATAACTTCTTCAAGCGAGCGAAGCGAGCAGCATCCCCTACAGAAGTAAAACCTACCCTTAGGGATCTACCATTTGCGAGCGAAGCGAGCAACATCCCCTACATGTTTCAATTGTAATACATCGCATGTATACAGCCACACTTTGCGAGCGAAGCGAGCAACATTCCCTACATACCACACTAAACTTTTCGTGGTTCCACGTAGTTTTATAAGATTTAATTTGTTTGTAAGAATTCCCAACTGAAAAAAACGTCTGCCAAGTTGGGTGAACAGTATAACTTCCTCATGCGAGCGAAGCGAGCAGCATCCCCTACAGAAGTTAAACCTACCCTTAGAGATCTACCGTTTGCGAGCGAAGCGAGCAACATCCCCTACACACGTTAAACCTACCCTTAGGGATCTACCATTTGCGAGCAAAGCGAGCAACATTCCCTACATGCCACACTTTGCGAGCGAAGCGAGCAAAATTCCCTACACGCCACATTTTGCGAGCGAAGCGAGCAATTTAAGGGGGGCCCGGGGGGCTTGCCCCCCGGCTGTATCTTATAAAGTGCGGTGCTCAGCGTAATCCGAGTCACAAATCCTCTTTGGAAATGGATTACCATTTTGCGGAGTCGTATATACTTTGGGGCTAAAGGCTATCTTCGAATAGCAGATTACTATCAGGAACAAGTTTTTTGCCATACAATTTAACTTACCAATTTTCTACTCTCAAAGTCCTCAAATTTCAAATCAATAACATAAATATATCACAATAATTTAAGAAAATTCGCGAATACGATCGTGTTGCATGACGGGAAGTTTAAACGTTAGGTCTTTGGCATCATTACCTAAGAGTATAAACAGTCCGTTATTTAAATGGTGTGTAGCAAAAGAGTGGGTTAGGGCCACTTCCACCAACAATTATGTAACGGAGTTTGGCCAAACTCCATTAAATATAATCTCGAGATCAAACGGCGTTTTTCACCAACCCAAAACTCTTATGGAACAACGGAAATTCCTTAACGGAGTTTGGGACACACAGCCCATTAAAAAGTTGGACCCTTTGAAGCTGGGACAATAAATCCACAAAAACATCACCACCAACCACCTGTTATCGTTCATCTTCCATTTAAGTCACCAAATAATAACGTAGTGCCTATTTCAGACATTTGTGGACAAAATTGAGAAGTTTTGTAACATTTCTAATCAATATCGTTGGGACTCCATAAGGGCATACTTTATTTATATATATTTATTTTATTTTTTGTTTTAAAGGTTTAAGCCGCATCTCAACCAGAAGGATCATTAGCGGCATTGAACAAGGTGTCCAAAGGGACACTGGAAGTGACATAATTCTAAGCATAAAACCATACTTGTCATCATCCTATCATAATGTGCCACCATAATTATCATCACATAATATACATAATTTTCCTCTAATCCTTGTGCTTGGCTACCGGTTGTGTATGTAATGAGGGTGCTTCTTATTCAACCCAAAGCTCGTTGTATTGTTCTATAATTCAACATACTGTAATACTATTAACATTGATAATGTTAATCAGGTTTTTTATTCTTTATGTTAAGTGACAAAATGCCAGGGATCGCATTATTAGGAGCAGGCATGTTAAATATTAGCCAACTTTCTGGAGAGATACCTAATATCAACAAATACCTATCACAAAAATATTAGGTTAGTACGTACCTACCTAGTTTTTGCACTAGTTTTCTAGCAATTATGATTAATTTAAAATGGTTACTCCCTCGAATTTATTTTTATTATTTACCGAGTTACTAGGAACCCACGTGTTTGGGGTTGGTTTCTTCGTGCCATTTTTAGCTCTCCAGGCGCCATGAGATTTTACACAGATCAGTTTTCACGAGACCTTCTCGAACGATCAAGTTTGTCCCCCACCCCGGCAACTACTTGGAACCGTTCCCTACAAGAAGAACTATGAGTTCTTCAATTCCGTTCAACCTGTTTAGTGAACATGTAGGTCAGAATGAAGTGTATAGTTTGGTGGTCTGGATGCTCGCAAGCTCGCATCTCAAAACTACATAACATCAAGTAGTCAATCCCTTAGTAAAAGTGCAGATTAGTTGGATATGTAGATCAGAATGAAGTGTATAGTTTCGTGGTCTCATAACACGATCACATAACAGTATAGAAACGTAAATGTGACTTTTCATTTGTGACTCATGAGCTGCTCCGCGTTGAACGGAATTGAAGAACTCACAGTTCTTCTTATAGGGAACGGTTCCTAGTAGTTGCCGGGGTGGGGAACAAACTTGATCGTTCGAGAAGGTCTCGATCAGTTTTCTGCTTAGATTAGTGATTTGGATGCTCGCTACGCTTGCATCTCAAAAATACATAACATCAAGTATTCAATCCCTTAGTAAGAATTTAGATTAGTTGGTCAAGGTCTAGAGTCTCGTGTCTCAAATCGATTGTTCCTCGAACGTCTCGTTATTTTTTCACGCTGAATCGAATAGTAATACTTGTAAATCTCTCTGATTCCGTTATAACCGGATTTTCACAAATTTCTTTATCACAAATTTTTGGTGTATTTGGTATGCTCAATTGTACGTGTTTTTAGGGATAAAACTAGTTCATTAAAGTGTAAATTCTCTTAAGTAGAAATAACAATTGCTCACAAAAGATATGCGGCCATATTGATATTACCGCTAACGGAGATTAGTAAATATTACTTGCCAGATTTTGGGGGTTTACACTTGTAATACTCTTGAATAAACATGTATCCCTAAAAACAGACTAGGGACCCCCGACGGAGAAACGGGTTCACCTGAACTGGGCACCAGCGCCAACTAAAACCACCTGAACTGTGCACTTTCCAAATCTTAGGTAGCCAAGGTCTGCTCCAGAATTTTTACTAAGAGATGTTATGTATTTTTGAGATGCGAGCTTGCGAGCATCCAGACCACCAAACTAAACACATCATTCTGAACTATATGTCCAACTAATCTGAATTTTAACTAAGGGATTGACTACTTAATGTTACTTTTGAGATGCGAACTTGCGGGTAACCAGACCACTAAACTATATATTTATATGTCCATCTAATGTATGTACACTCTAGATGGATTTGAATATAGCGTGGGGGCACATACGGAACTTTTCGACTTGGCAAATAGTTCCGTATATGTTCCCACTTTTCCAATTCCATATTTCTCAAGCACGCAAAGGAGAAAGTCAATCTATCATGAAAACATGAGAAAGATGAAATTCTGAGGATTCCGAAACTGTCGTCAAATTTATTTTTGATAGGATATGACAGATTAACATTGGTTTGAATGTTTGAATTTTCTAATGTGCAGCGCTTAGCGTAATCCGGGTCGCAAATACTCCTTGGAAACGGATCTCCACTTCGCGGAGTCATATACTTACTTTGGGGCTGAGGGCTATCGTCCAAGAGTTCGAACCTTGAAATTCCGTTCCCATGGGCGGATACAGAACAGACAGTGAAGTCCGCCCCTGCAAAGCCCCGGAATCCGTCGCCTTTGACAGGGTGACTTCGGACGGGCCCGAGGTTTCTTTGCCCGCTGTCCTTCGGCATTCCTCCCCGAGCTCCGATCTCTTCACAACTAGCGGAGAAAAAAACCTTTTCCTCACCAGTCTTTTCTCTCCGAGAATCTTCTTAGGGGGAATTTTTTTTTCTTTATATTCCCCTCACCCCCTTCTCGAGAAATTTCATACTGGGAAAAAGGGAATTGTGAATCCGCTAATGGGCAACCCGTCACTCGGTTCCCCCCACTTTATTTTTATTTTTTTAATGATGACTCGCGAAAGAACTGCATAAGAGTTGGGCTCATTTTTTCCCCGCCACTTAATGATACCGACCAACAGAACCAATGCCCACCGAAAATTTCCGTGGTGAGATTAACTTTCTTATGAACACTTGCAGTTGGAACTTTCTGAGTGGAAGGACTTCTAACGGCATCTAAATGTCTTAACGGCATGGGCTTGATTTATAGAAGCTTCAGACGAATTTAAATTGGGGCTAATTACAAGTACCTAATACCTAATCTGGTTTTGGACGGATCATCATTTCGGTTCGCGTTTGAAGAAGACCTGCTTATAAGACCTCCACAAAATGAACACTTGGTGGATCATCTCCGTATCAGGTAGGTACCCTATGATTATACCTACTACGTATAGGTACTCATGGAGGAACGGGAGATAATCAATAGCACCGCTACCTAAATCAACTGCACCAGCGATTGACTGCACCGAAGCCTCCTAACATATCAGCTGCACCTGTGGTTTTAGAATTTCGTTAAGTGTAAATGGAACATGAAAGGATGAACCAGTGAGCGAATTTTCGTAAATTATCGTACTATGTTATGATGAACTGCTTGAAAATTCAGCACTTTGAGTAAACAGGAATTTTACTACCAATTTTATGGCAAGAAACCCGTTCTTAATAGTATATGGCAATTCAAAAAGGTTTATTTTATGACAGTCCATTCAGAAACACCCTTTATCATTAGACGAAGTTCTAGTCAGTATGGCCGAAATTCCCCGTGATTTCTATTCACCTTTCTGTAATTTAATTTACTGTGCTCAAAAGTGCTATCCAACTTACTCATTTTTTTTCTTTTGAAATGCTTGAGTTTTTGGAGGAGAGCGAATGGTTTATTTTAAAATCTTAATTCTTAGATTCTTAGGGAGAGAACAAAAATCTGTTGATAATGAAAAGTGATTCCATTTTTGACATTTCTATGCCCCTATAAAATAATAGTAAAGAATCTGGGTCTAGACATGGCATGAAATGGTGAAATTCCTTCTGAATGAATTCCTGTTGAATACCTACTGTACATTACAGCATCATAAATTTAACCCATCAGTGCTTTTGTGCCGTATTCTTTAAAATGGAAAATTCGTCGCTTCTGAGATCGTCTGTATACCAAAGTATACTGAGTCACCAAAGTCCACACCGAGTTTGGCTTCTCAACCCCTCCAAGAAACTATCCTATCTGACCTTTTTGCAAACTTTTTTTCTACTCTTAGAAAACGTCACGTAGGTATTATGTTGTGGATCCCAACCACTGGTCAGTTACACGATCTTTATATTTTCCGAGATTCTCATTTTGCTACACCGTCTCAAGTTTGTTGGATCTGTATCAAGTTAAATACGTAGCGTTATCGGTTCATAACCCTTCACGAGTATCGGTGGCCCCATCTGTCATAAGAAGTTATCTTGAAAATTCACAACTACACTTTAAAGTTTGGACTTCACGAGGACGTTAAAAACTATCTGGGGGCTGTAGAAATAAAACGACGAAAAACAATTCGTGGGAAACTAAGGAAGCTTTGATGTGGCCTGCGGGAAACCAAAGTGAGCTTAGAGGGTCAAGAAACTGGAAAAGAAAAAAAGTCCAAACTGAAAACCTACCGTAACGAGAGAACTAGGTAGTGAATGAGATGTTCAGAACGGCCCGTTTCTTCGCAACTTCCCTAAACTTTAACTTGGGCGCTAGTTTATATTGATCTCAGCCTCTTAACTGGTCCCCGTGGACCTGCAAACTTATCATGAAGCTAAACGAGGCAAACTAATCGTTTTCAGCAGCCCACGAAGAATTCAACTAGCTGATTGCTCTTCGAATGTTCTCGCAGCCAAGTCCCCGATTAAAACCTGTTGGAGAAACCTAATGGGTACGGTGAAATGTCTACTTTCCTGTTTACTGGGAGGTACTTGTCTAGATCGATATTTTGGTATTCTATCTCATGATGGGCATCAACACAATTTGGGCAACCAGCTGATCTACCTGTAAGAATTCATGATGGGCCAAGGGAGGAGTCGCTTCCAACCGGATGCAGGGACTGTTGGTTTAGTTTCCAATCGATGATTTTTTTTTTTTAAACTGAATTCATTCATTAGAGAGAAGAAACATTATTAAGATGCAATAAAGCGATCTGTCCACTTTGTGGGTTGCCCTATAGCATGAACTACCAACCCACTTTTGGTGGTAACTGAATTCTTATTTAGACGTAAGTAACGTACGTATTTCAAACGAGGAACAGAGATGGGAGGACACATCACAGGACTCGGAAAAGAGTAGAAGCGGCATAAAATTCACCCAACCGTTGATCGACTGTCCCCTACCTATAGTAGCCACGGCGCCCTTCCTCCCCCGGGCATTTTATATTTCTCCGCAATTTATATCATTAAGTTTCTAAAACCGATTAATCGAGGTGAATCATGGACGATAAAGATTATTTATGATTATTGTGCAACGGTTCCAATAGTATAATGTACTTTTAATGATAAAATATCGGCAATGTAGGTATGTATAAAAACTTGAAAAAGTGAGTAGATCATCTTCCAACTGATAATCTGCAATAAAAAACTCGTAAACGAGTTCCACTATCTGCTTTACAAGCAGATACCATGTTACATGGATATGTCTTCGATTGGGGATTTCATAACGGTCGTCCTCGAGAGTTGTAAACAAATCCTTTAACTTTGGACTGTAGGCGACGAAATGTAGGATAAAGAATTTATTTTATCATTCTTAGAGGCACAAAAAGCATACTATAAATTAAAGTTATTTCTCCAATACAGACACAATGCGTTGTTGTTAACAGTCGACTGTTGTCAGGGGATGAAAATGTTTCCTATGGAGTGGAGTAAATGATGCTATTGCTTTACGTTAAGAGTATTGTAACCGGCTTATTGAAATTGTTTATAGTCCAATCAACTTAGTTTAGGAATGTAGCCAGGTACGTAAGGAGGGGGAAATTGGTAGCTTGAGATGTGAACATTTATCACATAACTCAAGCGCTTTCCAACGAGTGGCGAACGATTTTTGTGCGATGAAAACTGCGGAAGTTCCATTCCCCTAGCAACGGCTGGGTTGTACGTGAAAAACACTGAAATTGTGACATCGATTTTGCGTGATGGAAATTTTTGGTTGACCCCCCAGAGCTAAGACATATCCATGTCAAAAAGATTTTGGATTTTTAGCTTAGTTTTGATGTTTTCATCATTTTGGCAGATATTATTGAAATTTAAGTACACATTTTAACATAAATTTCATCATAGATTTTTATTGTTCCAATTCTTTTACTGCAATTCTTTTGCCTAAATTCTGCTAAAAGTATAAATTTAACAATTTTTAGTCGTTTTGATATGAAGACTCTTTGGGACATTCAGAGACAACAGAAATAATGGGCTCTTTCCTGTTCAGCTTAGTGAGCCAAATTCTCTCCTCTGTGCCCTAGGAAGTTGAAATTCGATAGGAAGAGTCTTTGGGGCATTAGGAGACTATTGAATTTGTGGAGTTTTAGCAAATTTCGCCAATTTTCGTTTAAAAAAAATGTTAAAATAGAAATTTTTGAAACATTTCTTCATTGAAATCCGTTTTGAGGCATTCGGCAATGTATCCTAGAGTTTAACACTTTTTCATATATATATATATATATATATATATATATATATATATATATATATATATATATATATATATATATATATATATATATATATATATATATATATATTAATTGCTATGCAATTCTTAGGCCGACCCCCAATAATTTTTTTAAAATGTCCACTTTTTTTGTGTAACGTTTTTTGTCCCGAGATGGGAAGCGAGAGGTCGTGGGTTCAAATCCCGGCCAGGCCTGAAATTTTTTTTTTTTTTTTTTTTTTTTTTCCCCTCGTGAGACGAAGGTTGTGGGTTCGAATCCCGGCCAGGCCTGAAATTTTTTACAAGTATTTATTTATTTATATAAATATATATGTGTCTTTCCAGACGATATAACTCTCCTTAGGATCAAGATAAAAGTTCCATTCTTGCGACAAAAAATCAAGTATTCCAAACTAAAGGATGAGTTTGTTGGCCAGCACCTTTTGAGCACATTAAATTGGTAAAATTGCAAACAAATGTGCTAAAAAAATCTCTAAAAATGGATATAAATGGCTAAAAATCGTTAAATTTATATTTTGTTTTAGCGGAATATTGCTCAAATATAGTATATTAACTATAAAATAGAACATCCAAAAATTTATGTACAAAATTGTGCTGAAAAATGTTCTTAAGGTTCATTAAAATTTGCAATACCCTAAGTCTATAAAAAAGCTGAAAATCCAAAACCCTTTTTGAAAACCAGATTATAATTTAGAATTCGTTTTTGCCATAAAATTATAAGTTTAACAAATTTCCTTCCACAAAAAAATCATGAATTTCAAAACAATTTAACATTATACAATAATATACCTTACGAAAATTTGCTCGTACAATCGTACTGCATGTCTGGAAGTTTTCCTGATCAGCTGATTGAGCTAAATTCTATCTTGTTCACTCTAGGAAGTTGAAGTTTGATAGGAAGACTTTGGGATATTCAGAGACTATTGAAATAATGTGCTCTTTCCTTAACAACCATAGAAAGTTGTGCACCTTCCATATGCTTCGAATATTATTCACTGGTTTATATGATGTCACAAACTCTCCATGTTCCCCTAAGCCTCCAGATGGGATGAACCCAATGTCTTATTGTTTCCTCATCTTCCTTGTCTGAAAGTAATGCTATTGCTGCAAGGTCTTGAATGCGGAAATTCATTACTTTCGAACTGAAAGCAAACCAATCTAAAAAGACGCAGAACACTGAACAGAACAATCTGAGAACACGGACGGCATGAAAAGCACTGACATTGATACGATAGTGTGAGAATGCCAGTGAAAATTTCATCACGGATGCCTTTGAAGGCTACAAATTACGGACAGCAACGGTGCAGGCACGTCACGGATATGTGTGAATCCACCTTGCGTGTTCAACTTTTATGGTACTTGGCAGAATAACCTAAACACAGCGCGTATATATGTAGTATGTACATGTTGGAAAAGTAGTGTAAAGTGCCATATGTTTTTCCAAGCAACCACAAGTTGATAGTTACATAATGAGACCCAATAGCCATAACTAGAAGTCTGATTCTTGAAGACTGAGCTCATTGTGATAGTTGAAAACAGTGGACATATCAAAGAGGTCGGTTTGGTGGGTTAGGATGCAAGTTTATCTGATGATGGAATTGGATGTCTTGTAACAATAGTCTCATTGTTCATCGTCCTTTCAATTAACACAGTGATTTTCTTCGTTGAATCATTGAATGTGTATGGGTGTTTCTATGGTTGCTGACTGCACCAATGGCAACCAATTGTCTTTTAAATTGTATGAATCCCATCAAAATCATTGAACGAGCCCGGAAGAAGAATACAAACGGCTGCCTTTGATCAAAATGTTACAGAATCCTTATTCAAAGTGTATATGTGTGTGGGAAATTTGGAGAACCCGCGTAATAGTGAACTTGCTGAGACGAAGGGAAGGCCACGCGTGATCGCAAGGCATCCAAAAGGCCTAGCAGGGCCTAGCATTGTGCAGGACCACCGCTCACGCTACTTCGCCTTAAACGCATGTATTTGAATGCAATACCGTCGTGAAATTCGTGCTAGATTTCCGAGTATTAAACGAATATGGTTAAATATTGTGGTTTTGGGGACTGTAAATTGACCGCCGTCATGGAAAACCTGGTTTCCATTTCTACAACCCCGTGTCAAGTTCCGTTTTATTGTCACTCTGCAAACAATGTGACATCGCACATTCTACGCAGTCCATATATGGCCCCTCTCGTATTCTTAAGATCTATGTTTCTTCCCAAAATCACAAAAGTATAAATAGCTAAGCCCGGAGGTAGGCGACTTAAGTTCAGATCATGATTAGGCAGTACACATCACTATAGTATCTTACTTGAGGATGTATCGTTGTCTCTTTCCAATACCACCATTGTTCTTGATATAATGTATAATGTCATCTAGGAACATTCGGGATTTCTTCAATCCGGTGACCGAACTCTAAATGAAATCCGAGGTTAAAAAATGAAACTGCGGCTACATGATTGAAGTTTGTAGGCTTTTGTAGCAGCCACTTACCACCATCAATTGACTGGTCAATCGATAAACTCCTCGTTTTTACTTCCCCAACTAACTTACATAGGTAGGATTTCCTTTTATTTTCCAGTTAGTCTTCTCTGCTTTGCAAAAATGAACAAAACTTTCGACGCACTTGTCACCAGCCTGCTCAAACGGTATCACTGCGCCCATTAGCTTTCTACATCTTCTTCCATGACCGATTAATTTCAACGGCAGATTGGTAGGCATTACTAATTGAAAACAACAGTAACCTAAGTGAAGACTACCTATTGAAAATACAATTCGCAGAACAGGATACTGAACTAGACTAAGTAAAGGCAAGCAGTACTCAAGCTCCGATAGGTGAAAGTGGTCCTTCAATATTCACAGGTTCATTCACCGTTGGTATATTTCGTGGTTTTATTTTCGCAACTGTAACAATGCTATGATGCAATGATACAAAGCCAAGGAATAAGAAATTTTCCAACACAGCTCCCCACCTTTTTTGTTGATAAGTATGTACCTACGCATAACTCTCAATCCTTAACAGACAAAGTGACCATAATAGCTCATTTTTCATTTTTTTAAAATGAAAATGCGCTAAAAAGTGGGTTTTATTTTATTTCATTTTTTTAATTTTTTTAGTACTTTGTCTTTGTAATTGAAGACCTTGTAGATCCCCCAGTCCACAACTTCTTTCCAGACGAATCTAAATTTTACTTGAACTTAATATTTACTTGAATGGTTACCAATGAGTTTGATGCTGTACAATTATACAGATCATGTAGAGCCAAACTGGAATAAGTCCTGACATTTAATCAAGTTCAGATTAAAGTATTTGTGCCTGTGTTCGTGGTGCGATAAATTCCTTCAGTGGAAGGATTTCGGTTTGGGGCATGTGTACCGTGCAGATGATATCATAGGCTGATTCCGATAGCATTGTGGTGGATTATCTAAAGCCTGAAATCTTCTTCAAAATCTGATGAAAATAGTAAATAGTTGAGAGTAATCTAAGCATATGCGAAAAATTAAACATACACACAACCAAATTTCAACCTTTCTAGAAAGAATTAAATTTTATTGAGTTCTCTCTAGCTTCACAGATTCTCACAAAGCCTCTCTATTTTCGAAAACGCAGCAAATGTATGTTTGAAATACAAGTTGCAATAATATAATATAATAAATTTTTTAGGTTCTTTTAAATAATATTATTATTTAAAAGAACCTAAAAAATTTTAAACAGGGTAGGAATATTCGTTTACGTTTACCTGTATGGTACAATGCGATTCAATTCCCACGTTTTCGATTATTTGTGGATGAGTCATACAAAATAAGTTTTGTCGTAGATTTTAACTGATGATGCGAAGATGACTCAACACTTCAAATTTTTACAATGAACCGATCTCGTTCTTAATTTCCCCGGGTAACACAGTCGGTGGTCTGTAGACACGTCTCATGTAGTTGATTGATTAGTTAGGTTATGATAAACTCATCAGCTTCTATATTGAGACTTGGCAGCCTGAGTTAGTTTAGTTCCTTCTGTCATCAGTCTGTAAGTTCCATAGATTTATGATGACGTGGCAGTACACTCTGATAGTACAATACAAGTGCGTGGATCAGTTACGAATAATGAACTAGGTATCTGAAGAAGACATTACTCTTTTACAATCCAGTGTGAAGGTATTTTCCATGTTTCTAGTTATAACATCTTAAATTATCAAGGAGGCGAGGCAATGAGTAGCTTTAAGCGAAATCATCAGAAAGAATTCTGATCCTCCATTTGGAGTACAGGTGATGCCGTTCGCGACGCCCGAGGCAGTCGGACGAGAAGCCCCAACCTTGAATGGTTGTTAAATTTACTTCTTACTACATTTTAGATTACTCAAGCCTCTCTTGGTTAAAATAAACGTAGGTATTCAAGTACGCAGAATACGTCTACATACAGAAATATTATTTTCAAAATATCAATTATCAAAATTTATCACATAGAATCAGCTGATCTACCTTCATTAAACATCCACTAGAGTGTACGGGCGTCATTTCATGACTCATTCCACGCCATTAATCCGACTTGTATTAGGTATGGAAGGTGTCACACATATAGGTGGGATTGTGGAGCATACACACAGAACCAGCTGATCTATCTTCTCCAAACATCCACTAGGGGTGTCACAGTCGAACGATTTTTCAGAGCTCGCTGAGTCGATGCGAACACTCCTAGATCTGTAAAATTCATGTAAGAGAAAAAAATCGATTTTTAGGCGAAAATATCGATCGAAGAAAGATCGATTTTCATAGTTGACCAAATTTTTTAGTTCGCCTGTGTCCTAAAATTTTCTTTGCGATCTTGTCACTGTCCGTTCGGTTTTACTTACAACTTTTCTTTGAAAATTCGATTTGTTAGCCATGCTGCATGACTGAGTAATTTTGTTTCACGTGTCATGTCCACCATGGCTACGATTATAATTGAAAGATCAGCTCTGCTTGTGCCAAATACAGGTTTGAGATCGTTCAGCCTGCGAAAGATAGAAGGAAGTTTATTTTCAAGAAGGTTTTCTATAAACATAATCTTCTTATTCTTCTTCTCATTTGAAAGTGAAGTCAATGATTTGTATCGTGGGGGAAGCAAATCTGTAAGACAAAGTCGTGAGCGAAGAAACGTTTCCTCAATAATCACTGTTGAAGGAGAACTTCAAGCGCCTCTCCTGAAAAATTACTTTTTTCAATGCATTTACCCCATTTTCTCAAGATCTACTGAACGGAATTGAATAATTTTTTGAAATTCTGTTGGCAACAAGTTTTTCTTTCGATAGTCTAGAGGTTTTGGTTCGATTTTGTTTGGTATCGATGTATCGAATCGGTAAAGTTGATTTTTTTATGGATAATTTCACGCTGTCTCTTCTTATCAACACCAATAATAAAATTTTGACAATAAAGATAATCCCCCCCCCCGGACTGTTTGTTCTAAATGTTATTGGAAACAACTAGGGACAGCCGGGGAACTTTAAAATAATATAGTAAGTCAGATAGTGGAGCGAACTTGAAGGAAAACGTGATTTTTTTCAGATGATATAAGGTGATTTCATTTGACGATTGGGGGAGCAAAAATGCTTCAATCAGTAAATAGTGCAGCTTTTTGGAAACAATCCAGTGATATGTAACAAAGTAAATTTACTCGTATTTCAAGAAGTAAAATAATGAGTTTTTGTATAAGGGTACAACTTTGCGGTGCCCCGGATAATAAACCTTCCCAACTCCCTTAAGCCGTTGACCCGGCAGTTACCTTAGAAAGACTGCCGGGATTGGTTTTTCAATAGGAGCCTTTTACATTCCCACTCATTAGAAGTTGAGCATTTTTCTGTTGAGCCATTCATAACCAATGATATTTTTGATAGCCGATTTACGCGTGGTGAGCTTGACAAGGTTTTAGCTGTGCCAAGGATAATAAAACCCCAGGGGTAGACGGGATCCCTTATGAATTTTTGAAAAATGCTCCCGATGGTTTCCGAGATCGCCTCCTCGCATAGTTTAATGATATCTATAGAACTGCGGAGGTACCAAGGGCTTTTGGTGAGTCTATGATATTTCCACTCTTCTAGAAGGGGGATGCTCTGGATTCGAGCAATTATAGAGGCCTCTCGTTCTTGAATTGTGCTGCTAAGCTTTTCACGGGTCTGTTGCTAGATCGGCTTAATGGGTACATAGAGGATAATAAGTTGCTCAGTGAAAATCAATGCGGCTTCAGAAAGGGTTACTCAACGGTAGACGCCATTTTTACACTGACCAGCGTACCTAGTAAAATTAAGACTGAATAACAGGGGAGGTAAAGTATTCGCATTCTTTATTGATTATAAATCTGCTTTTGACACAGTTGTGAGAGATTTCCTGTACTTGAAATTGTTGAGGCTGGGAGTATCGTCAAAATATGTTGAAGTTTTGAAATCTTTGTATGCCTGTTCTAGGTCGTGTGTTTGGACGCGGACAGAATTCTTCGATGTGGATAGGGGACTGAGGCAGGGGTGCCTCCTTAGCCCTCTGTTGTTTGCCATTTTTATTGATGATCTGGGGGAGGCGTTGAGTAAGGGGGTAAGAGCAGGTGATACCACGATAAAAATGCAGCTGTACGCTGACGATGACGTTGTTATTGCTGAAATACATGAGGATTTGCAAAAGAACATTAATGCTGTTGAGAGCTTTAATCATCTGTGGGGTCTAACATTAAATTTGGATAAGTCTAAGGTCATGGTTTTTAGGCGAAGAGGTAGATTGGCAGATCAGGACGAATGGTTCTATGGCTCCGAAAAAATATACTATGTGAAAGAATATTGCTACTTAGGCGTGACTCTCACTCCAACTCTCTCATTTAGCAAGCACCTGAAAGTGAAGGCGACAGCTGCTAAGTTGGTGATAAATACTGTTTGGACTGGTGCTGTTATGTCCCCACTGGTACCTCTCACTAATAAGTTGCAAATCTTCAATGCAATATCTAGGTCGATCCTATGCTACTCATCGGAAATTTGGGGGGTAGTACAGTTTGAGGCTGTGGAAAAAGTTCTGAAATTCTTCATTAAAAAACTGCTATTTCTGCCACAGTCTACCCCGGATTACATGGTTATGTTAGAAACCAATCTAGATCCCATTTTCTGTCATACGCTGCGACTTCACTTCAGCTACGTTTTAAAGGTGTTGAGGATGGATTTCAACAGACTCCCTAAAAAGGTTTTACAGGAGGTAGTCACGGCTCGAGTCGATTGGTATGCAGAATGGCATAGGCTTTTTTGCAAGTACATGGGCGACAGCTTATGGGTTGATCTGGGAGCGAGCGATTTGAGTGATATCTTGAATGGTCTAGTAAGGAGGGTGGTTGAATATGAACGGAATTCCAACTTGAACCGTGTCAATAGCTCCGAGAGATTTGACCTTTATCGCCATCTCCAAAGAACAGTGCTTTGTGCGGATATGACCGGTCGTGGGGGCTCTAGCCTGGATCTGAGAACGATACGATGGGTTTTTAAGCTTAGAGGTGAGCTGCTATGCCTGAATGGAGCTCCTATGAGCAACAAGAGGTCGCCATTGTGTACAATGTGTAATTTAAGAGAGAGAGAGGACTTGTATCATTTCTTGGGAGTCTGCCCGATACTTGGCGAATACAGGAGAACTGTCTTGTCAAAGAGTAGATTTAGCTGAGAGGAAATTTTGAATTTATTGAATAGTGGCGGGGAGTGGGATAGGCTGCCCAGGTATTGTACATTGGCTTGGAGGAACAGAAAGTTCTTGATTTCGGAGTTTAATTATGATTAGGGCGGGCTGTATGTTATTTTAGTTACCAACTTAATTTAGTGAAAATATTTATATATTGTTAGAAATAGTGAACTTTTTTCTTTTTTTCTTTGTTCTCTGTCTGGCTATTGTTTCTACATAAGTGTTTATCATTGTAGGTACTTTTTTACGACGAATTACGGGCAGACGTTTTTTACATTGCTCTATAAGCTTATAAGAGGTCTGTGTTTTTTTTTTTTTAATTTATTTTTGTTAAATAAAGCTTTTCTTCTTCTTCTTCTTCTAAACAATCCAGTGATATATAACAAAGTAAATTTACTCGTATTTCAAGAAGTAAAATAATGAGTTTTTGTATCAGGGTACAACTTTGCGGTGCCCCGGATAGTAAACCTTCCCAACTCCCTTAAGCCGCTGAACCGGCAGTTACCTTAGAAAGACTGCCGGGATTTGCAGCAACCTCCGCAGCAAAATCATGTCCTCTGGGAACGACCTGAATCACAGTTGCTTTGATGAATATCGAGATACGATTTGAATCACTCTTTTGTATTGCTGCATGACTAGAATTCTTTCTTTGAATCATGATGGTTTTCACTCTCACCTGAATAGGAGCTTTGATTGTTGACGAGGGATATTCCCTAATTTGGATTGACCGAATAATCCGTACCTCGGTAATGGCCTTTTCCTATTTACCCTTTTTTCAACTGCTGCATCAATTGGGTGATGGGGCCCACTCTTTGAGTTTGACAATACCATTCAGCTCCATAGACTAAAAAAATAAAAAAATAAATTTAATAAATAAAACTTACGCAGTTTGCGTAAGCATAACCAACTTTTCTAATAAAGATAGGTGAAATATAAGTAGGTGAAAAGTATTTAGAACACAATTATTTTATATGAATCAGAAGAGAGGAAACATACCTAAATTATGAAAAAAGGATTGTTAAAATTGGGATTCGTAATAAATAAGTTCGCCCGACATTCCATTCGTACCTTGATGTCCTAAAGAGGCTCCCTATCAAATTTCGTTGTAATCAGACAGACGAAATAACTTTTAGCACACTCAGCTGATCAGGATGGATCCTGTAAGGTCATTCTTATGTTGTTGTCCCAGAGACGCTCCCTATGTATCAATTTTCAAAGTCCTACGATAAACTGGAGAGATTTTAGCTCACTCAGATGATCAGGATGGCGCATCTAGTTAGCGCATCTATCTAGTTTTCAGTTTCGGAACTAGTTTCTGCCCAACTCTGCTATATACACTATCTGTAGTAGGAAATACAATTGCAGACAAAGGTTTTACATACATGACCTTTTCCAGCATTGTTGTATTGTACTGCTTTTTTCAGGCGCTTACTGTTACAAACAATATTTACGTAAAAACGAGATGCTGACAGAAGCTCATAGATACGTACAATTTTTCAATAAGACTCCATTCTTTTTCAGGCCTCTGCATTCAACTACCAAATTTCGTCACACCGACTGCATAACTTCCTTTTGACCCCTAGTTTTGACAAGTAAGCCAAAACTACAATACCGCGCACCTGCGAAACAGTCTATCGGTCCAAATCCTATTCCAAGCGAACTAAGAGTGCGTGCGAGAGGCAAAAGCGGTCCTGACGAGATGATTAGAAGGGTATCGACATGGACACGTGACCCCAGCTGACCTCCTATGCGACTTCCACTCTGTAGGTAGTTCACTGCTGGGTGGACGGTGAAGAGCTTTCCCTGCTCCGAACTCGGCCAGTTGGGGACAGGACAGTGTGGGAACGGAGCGCTCGGCATCCGCCTGGATTCCTCCCGGGGTTCCGCTTATCTCCCGGCTAGCCGCAGCCCTCCGCCCGTTATTAATTAAGACACTTCGAAGTTATTCGGTCCACCGTTTCTCACGATGCGTCTCTTCTGCTGCGGAAACTTTACCAGATCGAGACGAACGTATTTTTCCGGTTTTCAGGATTTACCGTCCTCTCCTGCCCCGGGTCGGGAAGGCTCAGTCGACTTCCTACCGGCCCTAATTTCCGCTCCAAACTCTTATAAGGATTTACGTTTATGTTTATTTAGGGGTCTGGACCAGGATTGCCAGTTGATATTGGGCAAAAAAACCGGACTCTAGTACACTAGTATAATGGGTAGACCAAAAATACTCATTTAACTATCACACAGTCATAAGTTCCATGCATGCAAAATTGTTGATATGCATTTTCATTATAGACTATGTTCATATGTTCTAAATGGGAGCTTATGTTTATATTATCAACTTATGTTCCAATAAATATCACTTGCCGACTACAATAATTATAGGCGGATTCAGATAAGTTTTAAACGAATTTTGAGTTGAACTGGTTCAAAGATGGAGTAGAACTCTCCATAGTTCGAGAATGGAGTAAATTTTCCATTGCAATCAAAAATGAAGAAATGAAGTCCATTTATTGATATTGACAACACCAACTTGGGAAACACCGAAAAACCGGCCAGAATTGCACTTATCCGACTCATTTCCACACAGCACAAAGCGTACTAAAATGTACTTTTTTCGGTGTTTTCCCAAGTTTGTGTTGCAAATATCAATTGATGAACATCATTTCAAGGTTCAGCACGAAAAAATACCTCAAAATGGTGTACTACATGTGGCAATTGAATATCTTCAAAAACTTGGTATTTCACCATTTTTGCACTTTAGAGCGGTTTCGCGCCCGTTTACGCGTACTTAAAAATTCGAGTGATGGGTCATTTCTTCATGAAATTTCATGGAGAATTCAATTCTGCAAAATGGGAGTTCCCATGTGTAAAAACGACGTTTATGTCATTTGCGCCGCTTCTAGCTCAAGTGGCGCAATCAAAAGTATTTTTCCTGAGATCTACGTTAAAATTATGGAGAGTGGCGTTGATCTCAACTTTATGCGATGAATTAAGGGAAAATGAAAGGGGGTGTAATCTTTCCGTGGGACACTCTGTGTCTTATATTATATTACCAAATAATTGGACTTTTTAGTACTGTCCTGGGAAATGTTGAGCCCCCCCCCCCCCCCCAACCTTTTGTTGGCACGACTGCCCTGGTTTAGCACACCTCTTACTCTGATAAAACTATAGTAAGGGATACCCTGCATATGGAGCTTACGAACCATCACGGGCTACTCATCCAAGATTCATTGCTTACTTATAGTTATTTGACTGAGACTAGAACCTTGGAAAGAAACATCTCCAACCGTATGTATCTAGCGGTTCTGGTAATTTCACCGTTTAGCTGGTTTTCTCGTAGTTCTGAACTGACGCGCATGAATCGGCTTTCATTTCGGGCGAGCCTCCCATAAAGATGACGACGAACATTACGCCGAGGTGCAACTCTCAAGATACCACCGTCCTCCAGACATCTTAAAAATTATTTAGAAGTCACTGAACCGTCTGGGGGCTCTCTCCTCGGGGTCTGAGGGGAGTATTAGCGAATATTAGGGAGAAGACGTAAAAAAGAGAGAAAGAAAAAAGCTGGATAACCCGCCCGAAGAAGTAGAATGGGAAGAATGTTATGATGTTGATAGGAGCTGTTAGTGGCGGTAATGGACAAGGTACTCCTGACCCCAGAGCGAACTTGAGTGTGGGAACCGACGCAGGGGTTTTATGACACGAAGGAAAGTGTCCCTTTGAGAGAGGGACCGAGTAATTGGCCTATTAATTCTTAACCGAGTTACTCTCGCGGTCCACGGGACCGCATTAAAAACTACGGGGATGGAACGTATGTAACAAATGTCCTCACGGAGCTCGGCCCTATCCTCAGGATGTTTTCTTGAGTGTTTCATTTTAGCTTCCTGGCAGACACCGACTTCCTTCAAGCACTTTACTGCGGTACACGGAAGAAATCTCGGCAATCCCACTGTGAAATAATGTTTTTAATATATTAGTGTTAGTCGAGGTGTGATCGCACGGAAAATTTTGAGCTAAAAAGCGAAAAGGATTGTCTATCCTGCTTTGGTTAATTAATTAGGTTTAACTGAGTTAGTTGGGGAAGGTCGGGAAGGAGGCGTTCACTACCACATTTGATAATAAGTGATAAAGAGCAGCATATATGCACTTCAAAGGGCTCATTCTAACATAACTCGTAACGCGATTTGTAATTTATGAAAAAAACGGAAATTATTATTATTATTGTTTTTTTCTGTTCGCATTAGCCAGGGGGACCAGCCATGAAGACCTTTATTTTATTAACATTACGTGGTCAAGACATAAATAAATTACAGTTGAACAGTATTAAATTTTCACTTTAATGTCATTAATATATGCGTACACAGCTCTGTAGATTGATTGCGATTACGCATGAATAATTTGGTGTTCTCCATAATGTTGGGTGATTCAGTCCAATATTTTACCTCTAGCTGCGGTCTAGGTTCTGCACATCAAAGTATACGTTCCAGCGTTTCATCCTAGGAGCCACATTTTGTGCATAATGGTGATTCTCGCTGTCCGATTCGATTCAAATATGATGAACACAATCCATGATTCGAACGGAGATTCTATATCCATCTTCGAGACGGAATGATGTTCTATCCATGTCTATCTGATAGAACCATGGTTTTACAGAAATCTGAGGATTTTCCAACCGATATCTAATTCCCTCTTCAGCGTTTTCATTGTTACAAGTTTTCACATGGGCTCATGCGCAGTAGCTATCAATGATACAATCATGTTGAAATTGATATGGAATGATAAAATCGTCATCCCCCAACTATCATCCATATTTGAGCGAGAATTTACGTTTGCGCATGCGCAGAGTGTAGTATTGATTTGGCAACGATGAAACTGACAGGGAACCGTCCACCCTCGAGCCCGTAAATCTCCTGAAAATGTCATCCAAATCGGATGAAAACTGGAAAATAAGCTTGTTACAAGGATTTGCGGACACACGACAGACATACAGACAGACAGACAGACAGACAGACACACACACACACGCACACACGCACACACACACACACACACACACACACACACACACACACACACACACACACACACACACACACACACACACACACACACACACACACACACACACACACACACACAACACACACATTTGGCACACACGACACACACACACACACACACACACACACACACACACACACACACACACACCTGAACACACACACACACACACACACACACACACACACACACACACACACACACACACACACACACACACACACACACACACACACACACACACACACACACACACACACACACACACACACACACACACACACACACACACACACACACACACACACACACACACACACACACACACACACACACACACACACACACACACACACACACACACACACAAACACACACACAAACAGACAGACACAGAACCAAAGTTGCTCAGAATGGTCTTAAACGTAAAATGCGAGTGGAAATTTTGATTTTTGAGACCGAAAATTGTTTTTCTCCCGAAAGTGAAAACAATGCTTCCGCTACCTTTAGGTAGACTCGGAAGCAAAACAAAAACTGTAATCTTGATTAATTTCGGCTGGCCATGAGAAATGCACGTCGTTTTTGAAAAGTTTGTACGTCTAAATTTCAGTATAGGTTAGTATGTAAGATTGGAACAACTGGCTTTATATAATTTATTATAATTATATTTTGTTTTCTGTTTTTTCAATATTTCGTGCACTACAATGTTGATTTAGAACTCTCGGGGTGAAACTGCCCACTCCTTCCAGCATCATGCTATTGCGTTTAGAGTGGAAGGGTAGTTTCCAAAAAAAGAAGATCTATTACGTTGTATTTTGTTTAAATTTATTTTTGAAGCTGAAGATTTTCTACATCTAATTTATTTATTTTCATGTAAATTCTGAAAATATATCATTATTCATTCATTCAAACTTTTAATTTGTTTCTCATATTCTGTACACAAATTGAACCACTATTATAAATTAGAATAATTTATCGTTTAACCGCTTCTCATTACGTTTATTCTGTTAAGGTCATTCATAATGATTACCGAAGGCTGAAAAAGAACAAAAAAAGAAAGGACGAGATCCCTCTACACTAGCCGGCTATAACGCTGAAGTGAGATCGCTCGGGGCAAAAACAAGTGTGTAATTACCAAGTGTTTGAGGTGCAAGAAACAACATATAGCCCCTTTAATCCCGCCGCGGTCAGCACTTACTGGGAGTAGGTACCCATATGTGTTAGGAATGTCTTCGTTTCACGTAATTCTAGGTATAGTTGGCTGCGCTGATTTTACGGGTTTTTTGGTGTCTAACGTAATTCCTACTCTCTTGGAGTTCAATTTATTTTCTTAATGAAAGAATGCCTCCGAGTACGAGGGTATTTAAGGTTCCGGGATTCTGGAAAATCGTTGGGGAAGGTTGCTCATTTTCTGAAACTAATAGGAATCTGGTGGGATTGATCCGTGAGATATTGATGCCAAGAGATAAGATTCGTATTTAGTTTAGACGGTATTTGTTCTAGTTTTGGTTTATTATTTCCAATAATGAACCTCTGTAATTGGAGATGCATGTTTTGCGCTTACCAATTACACCATCAAGTTGAAAATTTCTGCTAGAAAAATACAGAAAACAAATGCTAGGATGCACTTAGTGCGCTGGGATGAAATGCTACGTAAGATAATTTATGGGAGGACCACAGCCTATGCGGCCGAAAAATAAATGCTAGGTATAGAGCTAAATGGTTTGGACAAGTAAACTGAGAAGGAGGGCAAGTTAACTAGTAAAGATACGTATATTGGTGTTATACAAGTGAATTGCGGTCGAAATCCTTCTTACATAACTCTATGGTCATAGAAAATTAATAAGCGGTGGTACCGTGATGATGAAGTTGCGGACGGCGAGAAGTCGACTCCTTTAGCAACATGCCGCAGCCCGGATATCTCAATGTTATCCAGTTATTTTCAGAATCCCTAAAACATGGATGGCGGGGTGCGGATAGTGAACAAAACTCGACTTGCGTGAGAAATACTTGATTACGCGGTAATTTCATGCGTTGAATCTGAATGCGTATGAGGGCTATCTCGCGAGAATAGTTAGGTAGAATGATGAAGCTGTAAAATCTAAAAATTCCGCGACTTGAGCTGCTCTTGATTAACTTTTTATACTATAATGGCAATTGGCGATTCTGTTCTTCTTGATTCCCACCAAAAGTCAGCTGTTGCGGAAAAGGAAGAAAGAACTTGAGCAAGGAACTGGAAGCAAGAATCAACAGGGACGTCATGATATATGGAAGCTGTTAGTTTAATCGGTGCGGAATTCCCAGTTGTTTTACGAATGTTGCTCAATTCTAACTACTTATTAAATCAAGAAGAACAATAAATTGCTGTAAATTAAATGCACATAAGCTCCCGATTTACATTAAGACATCCAATCTGATAGATAGGCATACCAACTGAAACCTAATATATTGGTGCGAATTGGTAATGGCATGGTAACCCGACAAAGTTAGCATCGGAATAAACTCAGATAAAAAAAGCGGTGCAATAATATACTAAAGTTTTGCCTAATAAGTTAGTAGAATTAAAGTAAAATGTGCGGTTAAGACAATTCATATGGTTAAGTAGTTATAAGTGAAAGTATTAGCATTCGTATGACGAAAATAAGCATATGCACGTCGTATGTCAGCGTAAATCAGCACGTATGTATGAATTTCTCGGAACCGAACAATGGGGCTCCGAACATGAGAAGCTCGAGATAGAGCGCAGCACGTAAACAATGACCTTACCGATTCGCTACCATTTTGTTGCCTATAACGGCAGTCGTGACGGACACAAGTTGTTTTTGTTGTTTTATCGGTTTTTTTCGTTTGATGGTGTGATTCTTTATTATAATAATTTATTTATCTATAAAATAATTTTCATTTTTGAAAAGGATTGATGAAGTTGTTGGTGCGGGGAAAAAATTGTAGAGCGAAAAGGGGCGACTCAAGGTATCGACAAGGGGAAAGTCATGTCAACGACCATTTTCTTTAGGGCACTGCCCTCATAGCGCTCCTAGCGGTGGACCTTGTTAGTTCGGAGCCCCATATTATCACGCTTCCCACAACATTTTAAGGGGATTTACGTTTCAAGATGTGTAGAATGCAAAAATGACTGCCAAGTTGGGTGTTGCACATACCTACCTTTTGTCCGTAAGATGAATGTATAGATCATTGAAATATTTTAAATTTACTTAAATCGGCCAATCAGCAAATGAGGAATTAATGCTTAACGTAGTTTACGTTTGTGCATGTGCAGTATGAAATTAATCAAATGGAAGGAGACCATTGTCAGACTAACCCGCACGTTCCCTAGAAATTCCATCAAACTAGGTCGTGAAAAAATGATGGTTGATAGAATTTACATTTTCGCTTGTGCAGATTGAAGTATTGAGTTGGACACGATGAAGCTAATAGAGTACCATTTATAGCCTAACTCGCAAATTCTCAGACAATTTCATAAAATCAGATGAGAACTGTAGAAATTAACTTGCTACAAGGATTTGATGCGGACACACGATAGACACACGCATACACACGCACAAACAAACACACGTACACATAAAGAGATTGAGAGGGGGGGGGGGGGGGGGGCTCGGAACCAAAGCTGTTCAGAATGGTCTAAAACAGGAAATTTGGCAGGAAACTTGTCTTCCCCCAAAAGTGAAAACAATGCTTCCGTTATCTAAAGGTAGGAAATTACAAGGACTCACCTCATTTAGAAAAACCTTTTACCCAACTTTTCGTAGAAAAGGTTTTTTCTTTGCAGTTCTAAGGATGGAGTAATACTTTAATGTGCTGTTATTTCTGACATATTGATTTCCACCTGCTTCGCTATCGATGCAACCTGATGATTAGGGGAATATCGATAGCTTTTTGGAATTCAATGAGATCATCGATCGGGAAGGCGATGCAACGCAACAAACTCTGCGTTTCACAAGAAATTTTCTCTCCGTTGTTTAGCTCGGTCATGGAAATTGACTCCAATTAAGGGGAGAGGTTATACTGATGTTTCTCAACAGCCCGCCTGTCAGTTGGGTTGATCAATGCGATCGCCACTTAAGGGGGAATCGCGGAACTGGTGTCTTCACTCATTGCGACATCACGTATAGGTACACACGTTTACTCGCACACATTCCCACCGGCTGATCAAGGATTGATGCGGTGCCTATCTCGATCTAAAAGGGGATCCCTTGCCTTTACTCCTACTTTGGATATCGATGTCGCTGATTTCCCATTCCGATGATTCGCTAATTGGTTTACTTGTCGAATGAGCTTATCGACATCTCCCATCGGTTGTTTGTTGAGAATGCGGTGGCAAGTTCATAACTTTACGCCTTTGGCCTTGATGAAACGATGAATGTAGAATAAGTCTGTCATTGGGTGACACAAACCTGTTATACAAACCGTCCGAAATGTAAAATCCCCAAAACATCCCGCTTTCGGGTAGATATGTGATCCGTCCTAGGAAAAGGGATCTTATCTTACCAGGTGTCGAAATTGAGTTATTCCCATTTCCTGCTGAGATCCTCCCATGAGGAGATCCTGCTGAAAACGCTGGTATTTTCAAAAAATCTATCTTTATTAGTTCGAACGATATGATTTTTCAAAACCTGGTCTCTTGGATACCTTAGTTTGAGCAACATTCAAAAGTGATATGTGACCGTTCTACTGGCGATATCAGTTTGATTGTGACCCACAAAATTTCAATTTTGAAGATCAAAAATTTTTTTAAATGTGTTTACTGAAGAGAAATTATACAAAATCGATCATTTGCCAAATTAATACGTGAGATTATTCATAATAAAAAAATAATATTTTTGATGAGTAGGTACTGCGTCGTTTCGGTGCTAACGGAGTGGGGTGTTCTTCAGAAACCCCACCTTCAGATCCGCTAGGTACACCAAACCTTCTCCATCATCATTGTTTTCTCATCTAATTGGTTGTGGCACACAATGTCTTTAGTTGCACCTGTGCAATATAAGGTCTTATTGTTCTTAAAACATTTGAGGTGAGAGAGGGGTTGCGTAATATAAGGTCCCTTTTGTAAAGTAGTTTTGCAACTACTTCTCGTTTTTCGATATCATAATCAGCCAAATATCGATAAGTGACTATTGTACTGAGAAAACGGATAGTAATTACTTCAGAATCTATAAAAACCGAAAAAATCTATATTTTTGTACATTTTATCAAAAAACGCTCTACTGAAAATTTTGCCAAAGTAAGGTAAATTCCCTTTTCCTAGGAGGGGTCACATATAAAGGGTTGCTTCAGTTTTTTCCAATTGGAAAATCATAAGACCCCCGCTCACAATCGAGGATCTAGCAACTGTGCTGAAACCTCGTACAGCTGCACTGTGTAGCACCTGTGCCGGCGTTAGCGAAGTATAGCAACTGCACAGTTATACTTTACTGCCTTGTTTAAGTTGTCATTCCAGTACGCGTTTCGCCTGAACACAATTGCATCATTATTAGCTCCTGCGCATGCGCGAAAAGGTACTCCCAGGAACAAGGTTAATTTCTAGTTTTCATCAGATTTTCATTCAATTTTCTTGGGATTTGTAGTTTAGGCTATAGATTGTTCCCTACCAATTTAATTTTGGTTCATTTTCAATCGACCGAGAAAAAAAATTCTAACACCTCCTGAAAACTTTTTGGTTTACGTTTCAAGATACGTAGAAAAAAAAAAGAAAAAAAATGCCGTCCGTCTGACGTCCGCGGCTTTTTTCTGAAAATACTAGACCAAACTATATGAAACTTGAGTTAAAAATCACATTTGGAGTATAAAATGTCATAGAAGCTCGGCATCAATTTTTATCAACCCCAAAAGGTTTTACTAAGGGGCTAAACATTAAAAAAAAATCGAGATCTCGAAAAATTATAATTTTTTTACTTGTAAATGTAAATTTATGAGCAAAGAATCGATTAAATCACCCGCGACTCTGTACGTTGAATAGTTCGCTTTCCCTAAGTGCTTGAACATTGAAAAAAAAAAAAAAAAACTTCGAATTTCTAACCACGAGAAGATAGAGGAATCAGGCGCTGCTAGCGGATATATTGAATAGACGATCACGCTCTAAATTCCATCAAAAATCGCTAGATAGTGATACTGGAATACATAAAACTTGCCTTGTAAATCAGCTGATATAATGCCAATATTGGAATTATCAGGTGACCTCTGGGACTCCTCGGAAACAATCAAGAGGTGCGGAGGCGTACTGATCAGCTGAGGAGCCTATTAACATATATTCTTTCCTTACCTACCAACCTTTTTTTTTTTTTTTTTTGCAACTCTGAAACGTAAAATTGCGGGGTCTTGGAACTGTAAAGGTGTGAGCCCTTCTCGGAGGCACGATGCGTCTGATCATATAATATTACATACGATATTTAATAATAGACCAATGATCGGCTTAGAAGGGCTATCTATCACAGAAATGATAAACCATTGTGTAATAATATGTTGCGTTTTCTCAAAACATTACTCCATTCTCGCATGCGATAACGTAAATTACCTACCAACTTCAAACTTAATTTTACCGTTTCCTAAATGACCGTTTTCGAAGTAATACGTTATCTACAACTTGATTGACTATGTTCCGCTATGGAGTTTCTAATAATTATTAAAACCATTTCATATCTTCAATCGGTAGGTACCTACTTACTTAAATAATCGTCATACTGAGATCAGGGGGGACTAGTAAAATGTAGATGTTTTAATTAATTGCATTAATTTTCCCTCTGCAGATGCCTATATCTACGCAGGCATATTGATGTCCCCCTATGGATCTGCAATTCGAAATGGACCTCCTTTGTAATATCAAGAATTCAATATCAGTGCGCACTGATCAGATGTGAGGCCTCAAAGCTAATTTGTTTCTTAATCGAATTATGATGTTGAAACCCGAAATGTAGTTCCCATTTTGAAGATTTGGAATAAAATTACAATGTAAGGAGGGACTCAGATCAGCTTCGGAACATCCGAGGGTAATTTCTGTCCTATTCGACTCGC
This sequence comes from Adelphocoris suturalis, assembly GCA_030762985.1. Taxonomy (NCBI): domain Eukaryota; kingdom Metazoa; phylum Arthropoda; class Insecta; order Hemiptera; family Miridae; genus Adelphocoris; species Adelphocoris suturalis. The sequence continues at coordinate 58,839,299 of CM061042.1, read as the reverse complement.
GGTGTTGTTAATTGGATTGAGATCCTCTGGGACTCCTCGGAAACAATTAAGAGGTGCGGAGGCGCACGATCAGTTGAGGAGCCTCTGAACATTTATTCTTTCCTTACCTTTCAACTTTTTATTTATTTTAACTGTGATGCGTAAAATTGCGGGGTCTTGGAACTGTAAAGGTGTGAGCCCTTCTCGAATGCACGATGCGGCATGCTCTGATCATGTACTATTACATATGATGTTTAATAATTATAGACCAACGATCGGCGTAGAAGGGCTGTCTATCAGAAAAATAATAAACCATTGTGTAATAATTTGCACCGTTTTGTTTTATTTATTTATTTGTTTTTTTGCAATCACACATGTTGTTTTCGTCTTCCTCACGTTTCACTTCCTATGCGAACTTTACATATTCTTTGGTTCCTTTAACATCAAATGAAAAAGTAGGTTTTTTTCTAGTTTCTGATAGATCCAGTGGATCTCCTAAGAACAGGTTTGTTAGTTGGTCATGTAGACCGGAGTCTATACTAATATAATAGTCATTAAGTAGAATATCGTAGCACACGCATATTAACCTGAACCCACCAAGCCAAGCCACCAGTGATGAGCGTAGTACTGGGATCCCGAAAGTTGTACAGTTGAGATTTTACACCCTTCTATATTCCCAACGTCAAGAGTACATATTCGTGAAGCGAAAAAAATGAGAGAACTCTCTAATATTGACTTTAATCTCGTTCGGCAAACGTGTAATATAGTAGGGTTTTCGAAGCCGTTTCCTGTAATAATTTTCTAGTAGGTTTGCAGACCAAGTTCCTTACGACGTTTGAGCAAAAGTACCTATAATCCTTTCTTAAGTCTTGAGTATGGTAAGTAACTAAAAATATCTCAAGTGTAGGTACTTATAAATTTACCAATAATTTTTATGGTGCAAAACAATATCTTTGAACGTAAGTTTTCTCTCTCGAATCAGCCTCAACGATATCGTTGACGATAATATCGACTTTGCATCGAATCGGATCGCTATGAAAGTCATCTCAATAGATTCAACACGTCAAAAACTACCGAAATCCTAACCTAACACGTAATTTTGAAGTGTCGGAAAATCACCAAAAATCAAATATCATATTTCAGGTGTCTGAGAAGTCTACCTATCAAATTTCGGGTCAATGGCTCCGAAATTGCACACGAATGTAGGATGGGAAGAATCACTTCGTTTCAAAAATAGCAGTGTTTGCAGATTTTTGAGAAATTCAGTGGATTACATAGTTCAAATTAAGTTCTCACACTTGTCTCATCTAATCTTTCTTGCTAATTCAACATTGCACAATATGTGCTGTGAAATTTGATTCCCTCAAGTAGTTCACTAGTAAATTTACTTGTAAAGTTGCTTACTAGCTTCCTATATACTCACCTGTTCATTCCCTTTTAGTATTATCATTATTATTATTATTTATTTCTTTTACGTTGTCTGAATGTTGTCTGCAAACCTGAAGAATTGCGAATATCAAGTTGAAATTTTGTTCACTGTTGGTAGTAATAACTTATAATATAAGCCATATAAAATACTTTTTATCGAGTGGTGAAGGAAATAGGGAAAATCAAGATTCCAGTCGATTAGAATTAATTTGTTTCTCCTTTTTAATTCTGGTAATAAAATTTGATTCTTTCATACTCGAACATCACAATTTGTACATATTATTACCCTTTTCACAACATTCAACTTGTCAGTCCTAGATACTGATATCGACGAATACAATAATAAAACTTTGTAAAACGTTATGAACAATTTTTTCCTTTCTTTTTTACACCGGGATTTAGTGGTATACATACACTAAATAATATACAAAATAAATACTCAAGTAAAAATCTAAATAAAAAGATATTTACACTGTACAAATCAAAGTATGTATACAAGTATTTTCGAAGGGGTATGCGGGGTATAGTACGAAAAAAATTAATACTGATGACTTTGATGCCCTGTACACAATATTTACAGTCAGTCGAAATAAATAATTAGAAATAATAAATAGTAAAATTTTCAGTCTGTTCTTTTTTTTCAATTTTCTTTTTTCACCTAAAGATTAACGAATACTTCTTTCTTCTTCTACAGACACGTGTGAATGGTTTTCTTCGTTCGACATAACTTGCACTTCACTTCGCAGCACCAGTGGAAAGTACATGCACACCTAGAACCAATGAAAAAATCGTAAAAATTACAGTGAAATTTCACCAAAGTAATTAGAGTGTACAGGTGATGTACAAGATCGGACACACTAGTATTTCGGAATTAGCGCAGAAAATAGTGAATATTGACAATTATTTCTAAATTATTTGTATCCGTTTCATACCTATTTTTCAAATTTATTCAGATATTAAATATCTACATAGGTACTGAGGAAAAAAAAAAGTATATATATTCCTGCGATTTTTGACATGAATAATCATGTCTTTTCGCTGAAATCGTGTCCTCTCAAAAGCGTTACCACCAATCTTCTCCTCACAAAGCGTTACCATGTTTGATACGATTTCTTTATTTTTATTGACGAGCAGTCAGCATAAGTTGAGAGCTTCCCAAGGAGTGGATAACGATTTATGTAAGTGAAAAACCTACAGAGTTACATTTCCTTAGTTACGAGAGAGCAAATTACGCTTGATTGTGTTTTACTTCAATTGCGCTTTAGTTTAACTGTTTCTTTTAACACGAATATATCTTTTCGCTGGGGTTAAAATTCGATTGCGATAACCTTTGGGACATTAAAAGAGGTTTGAAATGATGGGGTCTCCTGATCGACTGATTGAGCAGAAATCTCTCCTGTTATCCCTAAAAAGTGGGAATTTGATAGGAAGACTCTTTGGGACATTCAGAGACAATTGAAATTGTAGGCCAAATTCAGCACGATAATAACTGCATAACACTTAAGAATCCAAAATCTTTTTAGAATCACCAAATTCTATGTAGTATGCGTTTTTTTGCCATAAAGTTGGTTTTTAATTATTTTTTGCACTCAAATTTCAACACAATTTAACATACTATGATACAATAGGTGATAATTTAAGAAAATTCGCTCATACGATCATGCTGCATGACTGGAACTTGTAGGTATTAGGTTTGTTCGCTGAGACGGTTTGCAGTGATTTGCTAACCACTTCAAACTGGTTGGGGACTGGTCAAATGTGCATGTTCGATTTCTGCCATCTTCTGAAGTGATTTCAAACCGGTTGGGGATTGGAGTCCATCCATTTTATGATTGCATGTTTGAGCCAAACAGACAGAGTCGTAAAACAGCAGTGACAACAGAAGCTAAGATCCGAAAGATTTCAATGGCTGCCGTGAATTTGAAATGGAGGGGGCAAACAGTCAGAAAGTGGCCAGCAGAAAAAGCTCTGACCAATTTGGCGATCTGCAACTCGTTGGAAACCAGTTTGGAAACCTCTGCGAACAGACCGCGACCAAGGGTGGGAGGCACTTTTAATGATCAGAGAACTCAGCGAACACCTCTAGTGGGTTGCAAACAGGTTTGGTGGCTACAGCGAACAAACCTATTGTGTTTTTTCAGTTTAATAGTCTATTATCATTTAAAAGGAAGATAGTTAATTTCTTATAGTGTTGGAGTTTTTTCTGGGTGATTATGTTTCTTTTTTCTAAATAAATTTCTGTATGACCTTATTTTCAGCATATTTTAATGTAATTTATTAATGTTTTATTGGCAATTAATTCAATATTTCTACTTTTTTATCGTTACTTGGACAACGATTCTTTGATATCATTTATTATTGAACTCCACTGAGGAGCACAAGTTCTTCAACTTATTCTTCGGTGGGCAACGGTATATATATAATTTGTTCATTTACCTATCTAATTTATTATATTCAATTCTTTAATCCATTGGTTTTTTTTTTTTTTTTTTTTTTTTTTTTATTACTTTATATTCATTGTTGCCAATAAAGTGATTTGAAGTTGAAGTTGAAGTTTTGATAGTTTAGCGACTCACCTTTCAACCACGACGACTTCCTGGGTCTTGTATCCTCGTCCGCAGCACATGAGGTCGCAGCCGTCGACGCCGATGGACGTGTCGTTGCACTGGCGCCCGTGCGTTCCCTGGATCCCCAGCCGCGGGTTCCTCTCGCAGAAGCCGGGCGAGGGCTCGAGGTACACCAGGTCTTTCGCTCCAGGAGGTTTGTGCTCGGGGTTGTAGGGCTTCAACTGGAAGTTGTACCTGCAAACCGAACATATACGTGGAATTCGAAATATCAACACAAATTTCATCAATTTTATGAGGCATTTGTTCGCACACGTTCCTCAATCAGTCAGAAACAAGTTCCTAGCTTGTAACATCCATTGCTAGTCAACTAGTGCGCTTGCACCTTTTGACCCTTTGAGATTGATCGAATTTGATGCTAAAGTTTGAGGACCATTCTCGAGAAACATGTTATTTTTTAACCAAACTAGAAAGGGTTACAGTTTTATTTATCGATTAGTTATTTTTCTACTACGAAGATTCATTATTGAAAATAATATACCGAAATCCGCAGTCTTTCAATCTGAATTGAGCAGTGGCACTCGAATCAAAATCCTCAAAATCCCAAGTTCCTTTTCTCTTTTAGGACACATTGTTCCTATAAGATTTATTTTGTATCTATTGAGTAAAATTGCGAAGTATGAGCTAACATGGAACGTGTTTTTGCCTTCATAATCCGGTCAAAAATGAGACAAAATTACCGTTACGTGACATTTAGTGCGTTACGCTCCTACTTTCTGATGATTATCGCTTAAAACCAAATCGTTGCTACGGAACCGAATGTTAAGCATTTATCATCATACAAAAATCGTTCGCCAGTCGTGGGAATGCTCTCGATCCACCTAACCGTGTTATTTCAACCACTGCGCAGTGCGTGGCCAACAATCTGAGTTATGAGTGTGGTTGTCTGAATAGTTGTCTACTTACCGGTGATCCATCTCAGTTAATTTTGTAAACATGATTCCAACCAGTACTTATTAGACTGAAAAGAAACTTGTGAGTTGAAATTTGATAAGGAGACTCTTTGGGACATTAAGAAACGATTGAAATTAATTGAGAAGGATCACCTGTATGTAAATTTGTCAAACATAATCACCCTTACAGCTGTAATCCGTACCAAGATATTCCTATCCACCGCAAACAACTACCACAAATACTGTAACATGGTAGTTTCGTTTTAGTAATTTGGTAATTCTATAGTATAGTGGCCTCACCACCAATCTTTTCCATATTCATACACAATAAAGTAGAATGCATGAAACACGATATTTGATAAGAATTGGACCCCGCAAAGCAGTTTTAGACATGTACTATACACATCATTCAGATCTACATGCCCAACTAATCTGCATTTTTACTAAGGGATTGACTACTTGATGTTATGTCTTTTTGAGATGCGAGCACCCAGACCACCAAACTATACACACCATACTGATCTACATGCCCAACTAATCTTCATTTTTACTAAGTGAAGAAGACGCCATCACTCACTGAACGGTTGCGCTCAGTGGCCGGCCGGTCTAATCAGTTGTACTTTGCCCGCTCTTATCTGATTAGGCTCCTTACATGTCTAAAACTGCTTTGCGGGGTCCAATTTTTATCAAATGTCGTGCATTCTACTTTATTGTGTATGAATATGGAAAAGATTGGTGCTGAGGCCACTATACTATAGAATTACCGTTGGTCCCAATTGTTTACGCTGAATTCAGGGGAAATGCAGGGAGGTGTAACCTTTCCGTGGGTCCCTCTGTATTTACATGCGATTTTCTATTATCATTTTTAATTGTATGAAACCAAAGTGTTGTCCTCAACGATGTTCGGTTTTTAGTTTTATTAAAAACGACACATTGAATCGGTACATGTTGTTCATTCGATGTTGCAACTGACGTTTGACCCCCATAGCCGGTAAAGCCGATAATTCACTCAAGCCGCCTCAACAAATATGACGTTTTTATTGATGCTATTATCGCTATCTCCAGAAACAAAGGCCTCAGTGTAAGCCTCTCATACCCGCAACAGTCTTTGTAGTTTGGCGGTCCGTTTTCTACACGATGTCAACTTTTCTTGCCCAAACCACGAAATCCAGTTAGAGAAACCATTTTGTTTAACTCGGCCTACACTTCCTAGACCGACCCCCCTCGATCTTACTCGTTCGATTTATAAAAAGAATGTTTTCTCGTTGGTAATCCAATCTGGGTTGGAAAACTGCCAAATTCTACTTACAAGCATTTATGTTAATCGAAATATCCATTAATTACCATGTCAGTTCCCTTTATTATTATCATCTAATGAATTGATAGTTTAGTTTTGATCTTCTTTCTCCTCTATAACAGAAGGAAACAGTGTAACCAGATAACTTTGTGATTAAAAAGTTTCTTTTTTCCTTTTATGCAATTAATGAGTATTATATTCACAATTAGCTCAAGCATCTCCCCTTAACTGCACAGTAGTTCCATATTGCCATATATTATGTATACTCGTTTTTGCAATTTGCTGTTTCTCGAAAAAAACTTTTATTCATTTTTCATTTATTCATTCATTCATTTTAACCACATAAGCGTAAACAGCTTTTTCTAAGATGGAAAGGCCAAAACCGGACACCTGGCAACCCTGCTTTACTATAATCGTCACTATGATTACGATGACGCCAAACTCTGGTAGGAACTAAACTCAACTGTTAACAGACCGATACAGCAGAGCAGCTGTTGAGACCGGCAGTCTCGGACTCAACAGTCCGATTCGTAGGGCTCAAACAGTATTTAATCGCATAAAGAGCGATAGTTTTGATTTATTTTTTTATTCAATAGTTGCACTTAAGCGGGCACTAAATTGAAGTTTTATTTTTCTTTGCAGTATAGCTAATATTTCTTTTTTTCTCTTTTTTTTTTTTTTTTTTGACATGGTTATGTGTTTTGGCTGGGGGTCAAGGAATTTTTCGCGACACTTTTTTTTCCCGACCGACACTTTTTTTCCCGAATGGCAAATTTTCTATTGATTTTCACGTACAACCAAGGCGTTACTAGGGATGAGTAACTCCCATAGTTTTCATAGTAGGAAAATCGTTCGCCACTTTTTGGAATGCTCTCATTTTACCACGAAATTTCATGACCTCTAAGCCATTGTAGTGTCAAGGAATGCTGATTTATTACTCTAAGTTAAAAACTAATATTGTTTTGTAACCATAATGGAATAATCTTGTGAAAAGAAGGCACTACATGGTTGGTATACAATTGAGTAGTAGGTACCAACTGGTAAGCAGTAGGTACTAGACATATCCATGATCTTTTGTTTTTCCCATCAAGGGAGAAATTAAAATGCTTGATTTACACTTTGACTTGAACTCTGGAACTTCCCATGGTTGGACCACTTGACATTTTCTCTAATAGTGCTCCTGTATACCGATTCACGACCCAATAAATTCATAATATTCTACTTTGAAAATGTTTAATACATCAAAGGTGAAAAATGATCCCTATAAAAGTAAACTTTGTAGAAATTGGAAAATTCCGACTTTTCCCAACGCCTATTAGTCTGAATGATTCTATCAGTTCTTTCCGTATCAGTAATCCTGAAAATCCCAAAACCCCAGCTTTCCAATGTTTATAGTAGATACATAAACTTTTCCAAGGAAATACTCTTTAAAATGCCATTTTTGGCGTGTGGGTTTCTCATGCCAAATAATGGAGGCAACGACTAATTCTCAAAGACTGGTCAAGTGTAACTACAATACCTACCTAGCTTTCTGTCTCTTATTTTAAGATATAAATACTTACAGTTTATTAATTTTAGTTCTTCGAGTTTGCCATCTGAATTTATGTTTTGAATGTATATTTCGCGGTATGTAATTTACATTGTAATTGGGCACATGCCCGTGTAAAATAAATATAAATAAAAATAAAATAACTAAAGGTGCTCACCTGGATTTCTTGCCACCGGCCCTCAGGGAGCCGGTGTTGGGGAAGATGACTCGGGAGGCGCCGTCGAACCTGTCCTTGAGGTTGTCGCCGACGACTCTGAAGGGCGGGAGCCGCATCCAGCAGGTTTTGACGGTGCAGGAGCCGGACATCCCGTGACACTTGCACTCCTGCCGCATCTCCGCCGCCACGTGCTGCAACAAAGCAATTGCGAACTCGTCAGAACCAATGAGCGTTAACCGTGGGTATGACTTTATTTAAAAAATCAAAAAAAATCCAGAATCTTTTTAGCGAATTTTTGAAGAAAATTAAGCTATTGCTCTCGCCTCAAAATTTGTAGAATGTGAATTTTTGAAACATTTTTATGCAGAAATCCGTTTCAGGCTATTCTGAATCATATTCTGAAGTTTAACGCATTTTTTTATGTATGTATGTATGTATGTATATATATGTATGTATGTATGTATATATGTATGTATGTATGTGTCATTCCAGACGATAACTGTCCGTAGAATTGTGCTAGAAACTTCAAACAAATTTTAAAATGTTAAGGACACAAAACGAAAGTTCAAGTTCGTAGGCCAGCATGATCGGATTTCATCTTCGGGTTGAAATTTTCAAAAATGTAGTCAAAAATTTCAAAATAGCCAGTTTTTTGTGATTTGTTGTGCGAAATAATTTTTTCAGCATACTAACATTATATTCAGAATCAGCGTAAAGTTTCCTATAAGAATATGTATCAAGTTTTCAAAAAATTTCAAAGTTGAAAAATCAGTCAAAAATCGAAATAATGCCGTTCGCTAGTTGTAAAAATCGGTAATGTTTCCATGAAACATTGTCCAAATTCAGATTGAACTACTCTTATGGAAGTATCCCTGTATAACCAATCCTAGAACCATGCTGTTTAAAACAGGTGCTTGTAGGTAGTAGGTGCTTGTAAAAAAAAAAAAAAAAAAAAAAAAAAAAAAAAAAAAAAAAAAAAAAAAAAAAAAAAAATGTAATCACAACTGATGAGTTTACTCTTTGAAATATTCCGTCCTCCGATTCTCTCGGTCGCTCTCTTTAATGTATAAGTACCTCCTAATAATAAAGTATGTATAAGTACCTCCTAATAATAATAAAAAATGAGTACCTCCTAATTATTTTTAATAATTTGATTCCATGTTTGTCTATCAAAATCATAAACTAAAATTTCTCTATACGGTCAATAGCGACTGAAATGTCGAAGATTTCTTCAAAAATTCGCTCATAGGGTCCTGCTGCATGACTAGACTTTTTCGTACTCATAGCTGATTGGAAAAGTGAAATGGTTCAGGCGAAATCCCGAGTATTTACTTAGTATATGTAGAATGTGTCTAAAAGTTGGTCAATTTGTTATTAATAATGTTGTGATAAGATTGCTACCTGCTGGTTCTCAAGTCTATGACGATCTCAAGGGTTTAAAGGAAAACACAAGTTCGGTTTTCGCTGTTTTGCTATGCATTTCGAGACAGCCGGCGTATATAGTTGATGGTAGGCAGTATATTATAGTATAGTATAGTAGGGCGTATAGTCGGTGGTATAGACAGTTTGATGTCGACATATTAGGTACATAATTTCCATGGGCTTACAAATGATACCCTCCTCTCCAGTCTTCACTTGAAAGTGTTTGGCTTGGAAAATGTTTAACAAAAGATGTGTTTGTAGTGTGGTGCAGATCTTAGATGTTTATTAGGTGGCATGGCACTATTAGTATTAATGGATGGAGCAATCATTTGGTGATGAACTCGTTATTATATAAAATTGCAATGGAATTGTAGAGTGAAAAGGAGGACATTTCATATAATGATTTTGAACATAGTGGGTCCCTAAAAGCTCATCAAAAGGAAATATGAACTCGAGATTCTCCGATGAGTGTCCATATGGAATGTCCTGGTGGGATACTACCTGTATTATACCGGGACCTGCGCTACTAAGGCCTCATTTCAAAAATGACCCATGCTTGTAGGCCCAGGATCGCCGACCATCCCACAAGAAATGCAATACATCAGCACAATCTCCCGCACTTATTCCATTTCTTCCGAGCCAGATTGAGCCGACCAGAAAAAAAAAAAAAAAAACTCGTAAACGAGTTCCACTATCTGCTTTACAAGCAGATACCATATTACATGGATATGTCTTTGATTGGGGATTTCATAACAGTTGTCCTCGAGAGTTGTAAAAAAAATCCTTAAACTTTGGACTGTAGGCGACGAAATGTAGGATATAGATATCCATGTCAAAAAAAAAAAAAAAACAAATAAATAAATAAAATAAAATAATAAAAATAATAATAATCTCAAACTCACATTTGCGTTGGAATGCACATTTGGATTGTTTTCACTCAAAGCTTTCTATGAACCTTTTGCTACTAAGACGTCTCGCTTCAAGTGTTTCTCAATGTGTACGCCTCAAACCATATCATGGGTTGTTCGGTTTAGTAATTTCGTGTGGAATCAGAGAGACTTGGAACTAGTGAGTAGCTGAACCCCAAAGAACCAGTACGTCTGTTAAGAAGGTAAGGGTTTTGTCTGTTATTCATGATGGATTTGAGTTGAAATTATAGCAGATAGTTCAGAGTTGACACGGAGGTGGCGAGTTTTCCATCAACCATATTTCAATGAAAGTCCCGTAGGTGCTGGACAGCAGTCGAAAGAAAAATAATTTGCAAACTCATTATACTAATTTTATGCGGATAAATTGATTTGACGCAGTTTTTTAATGATTTTCTCGTCCATGGAGCTCTTACAAGTTCCCAACCCAGGCCAGAAACTTATCAAAAAAGTTTCGAGTTCAGGTTTCCGATGAGTTACCTTTCGATGAGTTTCCTAGTACCCAACCTAGTATGTGTGTAGTAAAGGTAGTAGTTAGTATACAGGCAGGTACTTACGACTCTCCCCGCCTCGTTGTTGTGGAGGTTCATCTTCTCCCGGAGGCTCCGCCCCCGCTCCCCCGTGTCCACAAACTCCCTGGAGAACTTGAAGCCGAAGCCGATGTTGTCGGAGCAGCCGCCCCATTCCCAGTCGCGGACGCCGTGGACGCCGGCGGCGCCTTTGGGGGACCCCCGCGACACGTGGCTGTAGTCGCACGTGCACGACTCGATCGAGCCCTCCGCGCACGACCGGGCCACCGCGTACGTCACTGCCGCCGACGTGATGGCGTAGATGAAGGCGGTTTCTCGGCATCCTGAAACAATTACAAGCAACGTTTGAAGTTCAGTTCAAGTTTTTTGAACGTTGTAGATTTTTATTTAAGTTTTAATAAAATTCAAATTTGTTTCTGTAACTCGAAAAATTTAAAAACAAAATGTTCAAAATTGGTCTCTATGACATTCTGTTTTGGAAAATTCTAAATAGATACCTGAATTTTTCGAACAAGTATATAATTTAAAAAAATAAAATCATAAAATCATTAAAATATGAAAAAAAAAAAAAAAAAAATTGATAAAAATAAAATAAACTAAACTAAAACAGATCAATAAATTGAAATAAAAAAATCTCTTCACTTCAATGTATTTTTGTAAAAGTAGATATTTGATGGTTTTTTTTAGTTTAATAATTGACTTTGTTGATATTTAATTTTTTGTGATTTTTGTACTTGACAGTTTAAAAAAATCGTAATAAAATTATTATATAATCGTAAATAGATTGAAATTGATGGTAAACGAATTTCTCATACTAATTCATAATACATAAAGATTTTAATAACAAATTTAGTGTTAAATCAATTATGTATTAAGCATGAGTTTATATGAGCAAATACGTTTCCCATCAATTTCAATCTATTTACGAGTTGGAAAAAGGTGTGTTGTTGGTGAGCTTCCTGAGACTTGGAATCTATCTCTCTGGTAGGATGCCAGAGCCTGCTATAACAGATAGATATAACTATCTTATATTGATAGGAGGAAATTATGCAATATCATTTATCAAAATTAAGAAACCACACGTTTTCGTACTCGTTGATGTAATTACTTAGGTATGTGAAAAATATACGAAAACTCGGCACACCGGACACCCTTTTGATTCCACCTCGAGCTTTACGCCTGTAAATTGAAAAACGTTTTTCCATCTGGTGTTGGTAGTGGAGGTAGAGGAACCAAAGTTCAACATCTTAGGGTGAAAAGAACAGAATTAAGCTTACTCAGCTGATCAATATATAGTTCGTCATCTCATTTGACTCTTGTTGTCCCATAGAGGCAGCCTGTCAAGTTTAAACATCCTTGTGTGAACAGGAGAGAATTACCTCACTCAGCTGATTAGGAAAGAGTTCATCATTTTATCTCTCTATCAGATTTAATATTTCTAGGGTGAGAAGCGGAGAATCACGCCAACTCAGCTAAAATAGAGCCTATCATACCATTCGTCTCTTAATGTTTCAGAGAAGCTCCCTACCTAATTTTGCTCACTCAGCTGATCAGGAAAAGGCTCGTTTTATTCGTCTCTTGATGTCCCAGAGAGGCTACCTAAAACATTTAAAATAGCGAGGGTGGAAAGGAGAGAATTCAGCACACTAAGGTTCGATCAGAATGGATCGATAAAATACCTAAATGGACCTGATATTTCATTTATATCTAAATGCTCCAGAGAAGCTCGCTAAAAAATTTCGAATTGCCGGGGTAAACTGAAGAAAATATTAAGCACACTCAGCTGATCAGGATGGAGCCGTAATTTCATTCGTCTGTACGTCCCTGAGAGGATCCCTGCCAAAAGCGTTTATTTTCGAAAAGATTTAGGCAGCGACTGTTTCCCCGTTACTTTTGTGACACATTCTGGTCGCGCAAAATGGTCTCACAATTTAGTCTTGTAAAATAGTCTCGTTTTTTCGGCAGTAGCGGTAAAAGATAAAAGCCAGTAAAAGCGAGTTCCACAATAAAAATTGGTTTTGAAATTTATCAACTCCGAGTAACAAGAACAATAATTTCATTGAAGAGAGTCATCTCTGAAAAAACACTAAAATTAGATGTATTATGAAGTCTCAACATTGTATTATAAAGTTTAATATAGGTAACTTGAACTCAGCATTATCCCCTAAAGAAACAATATATTATTTGGCGCTCTTCTGAAGAAAACAACTAATGTAAGCTTCAAGACACAAGAATATGAAATCAAAAATTCTTCAATTTTTTTCAGCAATCGCAAAAAATTTTGTAAGTATGCTCATTTTTCCTTAATCTCTCAATATTCATTTCTATGTCGGATGAATTAATTTGTATTCGTTTGGGTTTTGAGTTCTATTTCGATTAGGAAGAATAAGGTTGATAAGATTGACAGTGAATAAAGTTGATAAGACAGTGACAGTGAAAGGAGTGTAATACAGTGACAGTATAAGACGGGCTATATGCCAAAAACCAAGCTACAGTCCTCGTTTCGGTGTGTCATTCAGTTTTTGAAACTACGTGAGGGCACATTTACCGGTACTCTTATGGCCACATGATGATTCGCATCTTTGAAACTCAACAAGACGCGTTGTCTCCTCCAAGGTTGCTAAGAAAAAAGCGCCAGAGACCCGGAGAGGGTCCTGAGATTTCTATCTTCAGCTATGTGGGTCAGTTATGTAAACAGTCGGAAGGATCTTGTCATCGGAGCACTGAAAGGAATTCTTTCTTCTTCTTCGATGTTTCAACAACGGGGATGACAAGCTGCCGTCAATACGAGAACTTTGGAATAGAAATAATATTAATCCAATACGCTGCGTTAGACGAGACAGGAGCCCCGAGCCTCGTAAGAATGTTACGGCGTAGTCAGCTGAGCTCACCCAAATGTTGATCCTTCGTGTTTGGATACCTTTCAATGACAGCCAAGTTGCATAGCAAGTACATGTATCAAAGGGTTCGCGTGTCGCTAAAATTTATTTCGTATTTTCTTCATTGAGTATTGATAGCACTATAGTGCGAGTCATATGCGAATGGGAGTAGCCTACAAGGACGGTTAACGAAACAGAAGATGTGCCCCTTTCCTTCCAACGGCCCTCACTCCACTGAGGGAAAAAGGATTCGCATTGAGAGGGAATGATTCCCATTCAAATGAGAAAAACTTCTCTTACCCGCCTTTTTAGGCGAGAGGGGAATGGAAAGGTCCCAATCAACGCATAGCCATAACGTTTGAGTAATTTATTCAGAAAAAAGAAAAAAACGTCTGCCAAGTTAGGTGTGGCACATAGCATCCTCGTTTACCAATCATCTCCTTCCAACTATCATCCAAATTTAAGCGAACTCGAACGACTAGAGAGTGAAAAGATGGAACATGATGGAATTTACATTTGCGCATGCGCAGAATGGAGTGTTGATTTGGCAACAATGAAACTGATAGAGGACCATATCCCCGCATTCTCTGACAATTTCATCGAAATCGGATGAAAACAGAAGAAATTAAAGTCGTTGCAAGGATTGCACATAGACGCATGTGCAGTAGCTATCAATGATACAATCACAATGAAAATGATATGGGATGATCAAACCGTTATCCCCCAACTATCAACCGAATTTGAGCGAGATCGAACGATTAGAGCGTGAAAAAATAATGCTTGGTAGAATGTACGTTTGCACATGCGCAGAGTGAGGCATTGAGCCAAGATCGATGAAACTGATAGGGACCGTCTACTCCCTAGCCCGCACATTCCCTGAAAATTTCATGCGAATCGGATTAAAACCGTGGGAAACAATTTTGTTACAAGTATTTGCGGAAACACGACAACCACACAAAAACACACACAGACCGACACACAGACACGGAACCAAAGTTGTTCAGAATGGTTTAAAACGTAAAATGCGAGTGGAAATTTTGATTTTGGAGGCCAAAAATTGTTTTTCTCCCGAAAGTGAAAACAATGCTTCCGCTACCTTCAGGTAGACTCGGAAGCAACTAAGTAATAGGAACCAGTGATATCCAAACTTTATTTAATTTGGAAGGAACCCCTTTTCCCAACATCCAAAATCCGAAAGATCGTACACAACGACCTCGGACGAAATGGTATCTCAATCTTCGCCGGATGATTAAACTTTAAAAAAGTGGAAGGGGAATTATCGGTCCCATTCTAATATCTCTCGGAGTATAGTTGATAGCCCCGGAATTGCCCGGTACGGCGACTGTAGATTACAGTCCAAAATTTATTATGTACATCATTCACAGAACACTAGGTAGTCATTTGAAAAGAGCTCAAAATTATACTAGACCAAACTACAAAAAGCAAATTTTAACGTGGCTAGTGAAAAAAGGGGCAGTGGATTGCGAAACTATGCTAAACAGCATTCATGTTTAATATTATAAAACAATAATTTTACTATAGAAAGTTTTTCTACTTATAAGAAGATAGGGACATCAAAAACCATTGTAGTTATATTTAAGCTTTGTGTAGATGCATATGCGATGTTATGTCACCGTGGTATATTTGAAATTATGGGCGAATCGCCTAGACCTTAACCAACTGCACGGGCCAAGCCTACCTTTGAACAAGTAAGCTAGGCGAGTAGCCTAGTTCTACTTTTGTACTATCATCATATGTATGTATCTTTATTGGAATATATCTATCTATTACAGATAGGTAGGTACTGCTACTTCCAGTCATCAGTTCAGAATATTGTTTTCTTTTGCTTAAGAAACCACTTGAAGTAAAAACGAGCAGTGCTGCTACCAAGTAGTCTCATAGAGCACCCATTGTCATTATATGGACAACTATGTACGTATTTTTCAATCCGCTAGAAAGCGTGGATAATCCCACAGAATCGTGCCTGCTACAAGAAAAACTTTAGCGAATTGTCAACTTTTGAACGGTTTAGTCAATTTTACATTTACTTTGCCCATTGAGGGAAAAAGTATGTTTCTATGCTGAAAAACATAATTTTCTCCTATGAAATCAAGGATTTTTGTGAAAAAATATATGTGAGTTTGGGACCGGTTTCTACGAATTTTCTCACGCTGAATCGAATGGAAGAAGCAGATCTCCCCGTTATAACCGAGTTTTACTCTTTAGCTAACTAGTTTTAAGTACCCTTTAAATACATAAAATCGAGCATAACAAATAAACTAAAAACTACCTAGTTAGTTAAAGTGTAAAACTGAATCGCTAATGGGCTGGTTTTATTGCATTGCTACTGTGTCGATTGGATAGGAAGTAAGTTAGCTTTTGAACTCTACTGATCAGAAGTCTGTCTGTAACTTGCTCAAGCCAAAATGATTATGATTGTTCCAAAAACCGACTTCAAAACGGTTTTAGCGTATACCCTCCTCATTGCGCATGATTATTTTGCATTTGCAAACGTTTTAATAGCCGTTGTTTATTTAGTGGGTTGTCTTATTGTTGTGATAATGCAATCGACACCAACACTGTCTGAACTAAACACTGGTAAACTTTAGAGTACATTCGTAGTTTCGGGAGCGCGAAGGATCAACGAACCTTATAAATCCTGATGCCCTTCAACCAAGAACTCTTCAAAAGACTGATTTGAATTTCGTGTAAGGGGAGGAGACGTCCTGATTTCGGATTCCGAATTCCTGAACCAGGAGCGTACTCGGGTTTCGAAGTGGAAGGAAAGAAAGAAACAATGGACCAGGGGGCCTCGCCGGAGGTTGAGTCCCCCAAAAGCCGATTTTCGACTTCCTTTCGACTGATGAGCCATCCGAAGTCTCGAAGATGAGTTATGGACCTTCGGAACAAATCTGTGAACAAATCGACGAAGGTGAGAGGTATCTTGAAGCCGTTACGAATTGAGTGAGTAACCGTGGTGGCACACGATGATGACACCTTCCTGATTGATATTCCACGGATCGCCAAGTCAGCTGCGGCAATTGGGTTCATTGTTCTTCACCGCCTGACCTTCTTTTGATACCAATCACTACCACGTGAACTTCCTTTTGTCTTTTAACTGAACGTTTTTTCCTCATTCACCTCTACCGTCTGATGCGTACTATGGAGTAGACCTTGATTGTAATAATAGGCCTATTAATCGATTAATTCAATTTTAATTTCTATGATTCAACGTCAGGATTGTCATTTTAAAGCTCCTTGTTGGGCCCAATAGAGGCAAGCCCTCGGATCAAAGCCCTTTCGGTATGGTACTATCAGAAAATCTCAATCGTACAGTATGAGCTCATGAGCAAATTTTCAAGGAGACACATTTTTCAATAATTTAATATATTTTATCAAAATTTGCTAATGCTAATTTTGAAGTCCAAGTCTAGAAAGGCGGAGGAAACATATTTTGCATGTTTATTAAGTGAAACATTATTTCAAACATTTTCCGTTTTACACCTTCAGTGGATAATCTTGGTCTGGAAAATTCTCATCGGTCTGTCTACGTCTCCTCAACATTAGCGCCCCAAGCGATACCCATCAAATTTTCACTGACTTGCATTACGTCTTCAAGGGTTATTCGGTTTGTTCACAAAGTCAATAAGAACCCCCTTAACACCAAGCTAAACTAGATAAGTTGTATAAATATTAGAATAGATAAAAACTGCAAGAAAGCCAATTTTTTTAATAGCAGATTACTAGTTAAAATACATTTTTTTCCACCAATAGTAATCATTTTCTTTGCACTAAAAAAGCTCAAATTTCAAAACTATTCAACATAATATAATACGATAGCTACAAAAATTCGCTCATACGATCATGCTGCATGCCATGACTGGAACTTTTTTATGTTTCTTACGCTTAAGCAACGGGCTCAAATCGTCCGATTTTTTTTTTTTTTTTTTTTTTGCCACTTTATACCAAGGTTTATGCGTCATTGATACCAAGGTTTATTTCCGTTCTGGTCCCATAAATCTATATGAAGAGTGGCTTCAAGCTCTGCGCCTTGGGCCAGATACGTCTGGGATGTGCAGTCCTCGAGAGCCCTTCGGCTAAGTGGTTGGGAGTGAGTGCTAAGAGGTCACACGACCTACCACAAACCGCGTTTGACGACTTTCATTCGCTCGATCATGGGAAAAACGAAAACGGTTTGAACTCGCCTCCATGACTTTCTCAAGGCCCTTAGGAGTTAAGGAAAATGACGTTATACGCGGAGAAACATTTTCTGAAACTCCCTCGTAACTCAAAATACTAGTAGATAAATAGTCTGATCTAAACTAATATCTTATCCTTACTATTCAGAAAAAATTGCAAAAAAACTCAGCGCACATCGGCATTATTTCTTTGGGTTTTCTGCTTTCTTCCTAAATCAGATTTTCCAGATTTCATAAAAAGCCGACACCTCAAACTATTAATAGAACGCAACCCATTTAGTATGTGCATAACTTGTCCAATCCCGAGAAAATTATAAAGGTTCGTTATAAATAATTTTTCATTAATAAGTATTATCATTTAATTTTAGGCTGCACCACAACCAGAAGGGTGAATTGTCATCATTGTTAAATGCCAAATTAGGTAAATGGTGCTTTAACTTAGAGGGATTACACTCAAATAAAGTTTACTAGGGAATTTGATGATACAGGGTGGATGAATTTATTGAATAACGTATTGCTAGTTCTTATTGCATTATTGAAATAATAATAGTCTCAATGGTGCTTACTCCCAACACCAGCGGAGTTTCAATTAAGAAGATCGAGTTTTGAAAGAATTCTGACTAAATCGAGCTGCCGCAGTTGAAATTTGTACATTCGTGTCCGTGAACTATGAAAAAAAGCCGCTAAAAGACAATTCTAAAATAAGCTTGACATATTTTTTACCCGTACTTAATTACAAAACTTGGCTTTTCCTCGGGTTTTCTCGTTTGTTCTTAACCCTTCATTCTTCCTTCAAATTGCTGAGCTTACAATATAACGGCCAGAGCTTACACACCATCGATTGGCTTAAGTACTGAATATAATACCATTAACTGAATAAACTGAATATAATACCATTTTATGGCCCCGCGAAGGTGTCAACAATGGATTTTCGTCCAGTTTTTCGTCATTAGAAACCAGTGTGCGGGACGGTAGTCACAGATTTTTTAGTTTTAACAAAGAATGTGTTTTAGCCTTGGCACCTCAAACCGAAAACGAAACATTTATGTGTATCTAACGAATATGTGTTGCAACAATTTACTGATGATTTCCGCTGACAACCGACGCTGACAATCATTGCTAGGGAAATGATAGGTACTTCGTCATTTTTCATCCCACAAAATTCGTTGACCATTCGTTCGAAAGCTCTCGATTCATCCAACCATATTTTGTTACTAATGCGAAGTCCGAAGCCGACAAGCTGAGTTATGAGCATGGTTTTTTGAATTGTTTACACACAGGTGATCATTCTCAATAATTAATATTGTGAACATGACTGCAACCGCTTGTTAATTTCTGATGATTTCATTGAGTTGGTGGTGAGTCGTTGCGGTGTTGATAAATGAATAAAACACATGAAAGCTAAAGACGAGGTTTCAAACATAGCGCCTTCGGACTCCGAACCCTTACGGGGAAGGGGGGGGGGGGATGGGAGTGTAAAATATACGTTTTTCGTGTGAGGGCTCAAATGACGAGGAGGTTTCAAATATGGCGATGGTGATAAATAAATAAAACAATTTGACATAGTAGTGTTTCAATAATTCCATTCGAAGTATGTAAATAGAAGTAACAGGAGGTCCAGATAGGCTTTTTAAAATGATATTTTTGGAGTCTACTTACCTACCTATCTTGAAACGTAAACGAACAAACTTTGAGTTGAGGTAGGGTCAAGTAATTTTTCCCCCCTAGGTCGATTACAAAAAGGTTAATATTGAAATATTAACCCTGAAGAAGTACCTAAAAAGCAGATTCACAAATCTGCAAGAATCGGCATTGGGAAAATTATGAAATCGTATGAATTTTTCTGATTTTTCACTTTCAACCATTTGCCGCATTATTTGGATTGCCTATTCGGTAAGCGGGTTGTATCCTACGAAGAATGTTGAGGTATTAATTTGTCATATATTTTGGCCATGAATAGGCATTCAAAAAACTTATTATATCTAAATGCACGCACCTTCTTGTGCACTCAAATTTAAGGAATTGTATGATAGGCAAATTTGTCATTGGGCACCCTACAAAACATACAATGAAAGCATAAAATGAAGTTATTATGATGTACTCCATACATGAACTAGACATTTTAGCAGGAGGATAAACAATTCGTAACTCTCGGTATATGAGTATTTACACTGACAAATATTTTCTTTAATTTTCCGCTCTGAAGGGGTTGATGGAAGGGTGAAAATTGATCATAGTTATCAGCCTATTTGTCCAGGTGGGTCGTCCCGGCGTTGTAACACAATGCGAACACATGTTTATTGAGGCGGAGCGATAAATCGTACGAGAGAGGCGGCTTCCGGCCCGTTTATTAATTGGTAAAACGGGTCGCCCACTAAATCAAGATATGCAAATGGAGTCCCCTCTTCCTCCGTCCCACCGAGAATCTCTGGAGTTTATGACGTTATAATGAATTTAAGGGTTAAGAGATAAAAACCGGAGCAAATACTCCAGCCGCCTTCCCTGCCGTTATCTCGCCACCACCGGCGACGCGAAGATTAGACACGCCTCCCGAAATGAACAGGTTTCCCACCTCCGAACTTACGAAGTTATTTTTTATTTTCCTAGAAGATGGAGCGGAGTTTGGGGAATGACCTTATCTTAACCCTTAACTGCGAGTTCGATTCTTCACCTTTTTTTTCCGACATTCGGAAGTTTTTTAACGGTGCGAAAGGGAAAAACTTCTTCGTGAAGGTGGGTGGTGGTGGGGGATTTTGCAGGTAGAAGACTCGACACCTTAGGCTTAGCTGCTCCAACCCCCTTTCCTCCCACGAACGAGTTTTTGAGGGGCTCACGAAAGGTGGGAACCTCCAAAATTATTTCAGATTCAATGGGGTTGGGTATATACTCATCCTCTTTAAACATCATGCGTAAATGCGGTTTTAATTAAAACTTCTTGAAGTGAAAAATAATTATATAAAAGAAAAATAAGTTGATGAGCGTTAGGTACCTAATTACCTTACAAATCACAAAATTAGTAGTAGTAGTTAAAAGTTAAAGTTAGTTAAAAGTTAACAGCTACAATTGTGCGATGCCTTCTGCAACTTGATACAAAGATTTATAGTTCTATCCGTTATCGTGTTATTGCGATTCATTGACTAGTGATCACCCTCCCTCGCAACTATTTTTCACAACTGTCTTCCTTAAATGCGGTTGATTATCCACGGACCCCTCCAACGCTGTTCACTGACAGGGGACACAACTACCAGTAGCTGAACTACGGGTGCAGAACTATTGTAAGCGCACTCGTTACCTGAGTGAAGCGAATGAGACAGTTAAGTGTTCGAAATTATGTCAGCTCCTTTCTTCGTGGGACACTTTTACTGCTGCCCAAGGCAAATCGCTTGTCCGTCACTTTCATTGTTGCTCGTTAGTTCGAACGAAATGATTAGAGTTTTCAGGGCCTTAGTGGGTTGGATGTCATCTTCTCCATTCTCGGATGCAGGTGTAGGGCACGACTTTCCTCCTTCTCAGTTTATTTGACTGCTTCTGAATGGCAGGGGAGTCGCTATAGGAGGCAAGCTCCCCCCTCCCCCCCCCTAAATGATCACCAACTTAGTAGAAGATGGGAAAATTTGGGAGATGGCAATAAAACACTCAATTTGAAAAGGCTTATTTGAAAGTCTAATACTAATCAAATCCGGATTTTCCCAACTGTAGGTTCCTGGTATTTATAAGAGACTTGAGTTATTTTCATTTTGCATTTTGAAATTTTTCGTTCCAGTTTTCCCGAATTTCCTCAGTTTTTCCCTATTATATTATGATTCAAAAACGGATTAAGATAGAAAATCGCGCTTGACGGCGTTTTTCTCTATTTTCGGCCTACTTATTCAAAAACGATGAACCAACTATGAGCTAACTGGTACAATCCCTGAATATTTCATCAAAATAGGTATGTTTCTCTCGGAATTTGATCTGTGAGAATTAACTCAAGGTTTGCGGATGCGAAATGATTACTATACAACCAATCAAATACAAATTAATAGTCTATCGAAACATTTACCAGAGTACTCACAAAATGTGAACAAAACTGGATCGATCGTGAGAAATCTATTTTCTGGGGTACCAAATGCACATTCGTGCACGTGTACCCTCTACTATTCAAACAACGGCGATGGAATTGGTGAGTGATTGTCTGAGGGTTTACTCAACGAATCTTAAGAAAATACATAAGGAGCTTCCCTGTAACTCATCATTAACTACCTCCCGAGTTTAAGCAGTTTTGGATCTATAAATCGTACGAAATTGGCATGATAACGAATTCACGTTTGCATGCGTCAACGGCAATGAAATTCATTGGGAACTATTTAGGACTTGACCCTCACGACCTCTAAAAATTCCATCAACAAAAACCACAAAACTTGGTTTAGTTGTGGATGTAACCTGACCAGCGATCGGCTCAGACACACAGAAAGACAGACAGAAGGTCAGCACACGCAAAACGTTTGCAAGCGATATACAATTGTTGCAATGAAATCTTTGGCAAACTCTGAGGAAACAAACACTATCAGAAAATGACTGGCGAGCAAAACGTTCGGCAACAAGTTGCCTACAGATCCCCAACCACTTCAACCTCTTCTTGGAGTACTCTGGCTGCCTGAAACAAAATGTTTCGTTCAAAGATGAATGTATGCTGCTCTGTGCAGCAGACCTCACGGAAAAACTGCCAGACAGACAAAAAAAAGCAAGTGGGAAATTTTGATCACTTCCATAATTTTTAGGAACTAAATCACTCGCGACGAAGTTGTGGAAACCCATTTCAAAACGGAAGTTAGTGAAAAAGAAGAGCTACAATGTTAAATCGATTTCGACGGTTAGGCCATCATCAGTAACAAACAATAACTGAAGGCACATTAGAAATGACACTTTTATAGTCACAGGTGAAGGATCCACATCTTAAAGAATCCAATCATAGTCACAATTTTGATTTGACAGACAGTTTGTAGAATTTCTTCATTTTTTTCCAAAGGGAGGTATGTTGGATGTACTTGAAAAATTCGAAATGATCAAAAGCGACAGATCTGGTAAATGTTTAAATGAGGATATATCTCAATATATTTCACCACTCATAGGTTCATTTCTATGAAGCTTGGAATTATCCCTTCACACTGTTGAAACCATATTGAGATATTTTCCCCTCTTTCACTTCATAATGATTAGCTATAATCCCCCTTCACTTTGTTTGCACTTAGATGTACCTCCTGCCCCTTGCCTTTCTCTTGACCAATGAGATTCAATCTCCCTTCACCTGTGACTATAAAAGCTGTATCCTTTCTAATGTGTCTTCAGTTATTGTTTGTTACTGATGATGGCCTAACCGTCGAAATCGATTTAACATTGTAACTCATTATTTTTCGTGGAAATAGACAACGTTTTTTTCACCAACTTCCGTTTTCCATACTCATACATACTTTTGTTTTAGGAAGCAAAATTGACAAAGTGCGGTTATCATTCACCTTTTAAAATGACTATTCCCAATGGACGATGTTCGGGCAAAAGTCAACGGGAGAGGCAGCACGCAGGGTTCCGTCTTTCGGGCTTAGAACTGATTCCGGTGGATCCCTGAGGTGGAGGCCCATCGGAAACCAATTAGCTGTGTTTACCTATATTGCCGAGAGGGGGTTCTTCCCTCAGATGGATAGCCCACAAGTCCTCCGTGACACCCCCCCCCCCCCCCCTCACACCATTCTACCAGCTCGTCCTGATCCTTCCTTGTGGTTTACAACTCTTCAACATCTCCTAACTCTTGTCGAATCCTCTTAGGCACCAAACGAGCGACTGAGTGCTTTCAATTGACGTCGGGAAAAGGGGTTGGTTCCCCTCTTTACAACCTAAAATTAGCTTCTCGAAACGGTGCGCTACCGGCGTTTGCCTTGAAAAAAGAAAAAGTGATATGTGAAGAAAAAAATGGTTGGTTCGCACAAACAGACAGATAGTCTCCTATTCTTGGATCGGCTTGAGTTATTATTGAACCTTTACGTTTTAAACCTTTTGGCACATTTTGGGTAGGTTCCTAATTTTAATTTATTCTGTAGATTCTTTTGGATGAAAATATCAGCTCTTATAGGGTTGGATTACTTTACTCCAATAATAATGATGAATCTTAGCGCTTAAATAGCGTTAAATCTAACAAATGCAATTCTTATTTTAACGATATGCAGATTGCGGATTGAAAAGTGGCAAAAATATAAAATGTTGTTGTAAGATTAGAAGTTACAGCGGCTCTCTAACGTTCTAAGTGACGATCTTAGTGACATGAAACTTATGAACTTGGAGGGATAGAGTGGTCGGGAGCAGATATGAGGTGTGAGAGAGTCTCCGAGTCATATTCGTTCTCATTACTGTGTTGTAATTCCTTTGAACCTGTGAGATCCCGCACAAATTGCACAAAATTCAAGCAATTCGTTCCATAAGTTTTGGCTGTTTGCACCATTCGTATCAATGAAATTCATTGATACAATGTTCGAATTCATACGATCGGACGTAATCTGTGAATTCCGTATGGAATCGGCCGTAATCACATGAAATTAAAATGCTTCAAAAACCTTTGATTCTCAACAAGCAAATTCAAACTTTCATTTTAAAGAAGAAATTTATTAAATTTCTCTCTTCTTCCAAAAATATACAACCATCACCTCTTGTCCTAATCTGACCACATATAGGATTTTTTGAGAATCAGAAAAATGTATATTGTAGTGTCTGATTAGGAATATTGTATTATTTATTGATTGTTTGTGTATGTTTATAGAAGTGGGTTGTCTTTTGGACACAACATTGAAGTTTCGACCTCTTAATATTCGACCTACTCAAAAGTTAGAAATCAACAATAATAAAGGTCCCTTGTCATGGAATCAAGTTCTATAACAATTCAGGTTATTTACTTATGGTATACTATTTTTACATTATTCAGCTTCAGCTTCAAGTTGAAAGAGTTGAAAGAACTTAGCTACCGACCTCACTCAGCCGATCTGGAGAGGGGGCTCTAGACTTCATTATTCGTTTCTAGACGTCCCAATGGTTCTATATATCTATCTAAGGGTTCTATATCAACTTTATACACATATATGTATGTATAAAAAGAGTTGAAGTCCAGGAATTGTTTCAGAATTCCTCAAAACGGATCTTCATAAAGAAAATTTTGGGAAATTTTCAATATAAACTTTTTGAAGCCATTACCTATTCTAGTTTCATTTTCTACGAAAATTCCTTAAAAGTAAAGTTGGCAACGATTTCAAGTTAAACATTCGCGCCACAGCCTATTCTGGCCGTATTTACACTGCTCGTAAATACGAATACCGAAATTATCTAGTCCCCCCTATTTAACCGTAGTCAGCACATAAGTCAAAATTCATCCTAATCGGGCAAAAGTTTTGGAGGGTTTAAGGGAACTCCTAGAATCGGGGTTATTTAAACGACATAAATGTCACTTCCGGCCAATTCTGCAAACTATATTATAGCACTGTTCAAGGCACAGAGAAAATGGCCTGTTGCAATCGCGAGACTGCGGTACAATATGATGAACTGTTTATAGTTTCCGCCCAATCAGAGAGCCGTTGTTTCATAAGCAGCCCGAGGGCCTCCATGCAAACCGGCCTATGACTCATTAGAAAGAAAAAAAAAAAAAAAAATAGGAATCCTTTCCCAGCGTACTCCCGTGGAGCGAGCAACGGAACTTCGACAAACAGCTCCTTTTAGAGACTCCAACAATAATGTAACCTAAGTCGCCTATACTTAAGCGGAACTGCATCTGAAATGCTGTCAATGGGGGAACGGGTTGCGGTTTGGCGGAAGGCACCCAGCTGAGAGCAGACAATGCTCCGAGTGGCCTAAATGCCGCAGACGTAAATGGCTGTTTGGACTCCCGTTCGTACCCTTCAGAACCTCTCCTCGAGGCAGGAGAGCCTTTTTGAATGGGCTCAAAGGAAAGGAGTTAGCACGCCCAGTTTCTTAACACGTAGCGATTAGGGATTGTTAACCATAATCTTTCCCTCCTGTGTGCAAGCTTCTTTATTCTTACGTTACACTATAATTACCATGATCCCTTCTGCTCTGTCCGTGAACGGAGCAGCTTACTGAGAAGGACAGCTTTCTATTCCCTTTTTGATTGCATTTTCCCTCACGCACGCTCTCCTCTTTGAACTCACGATATTGCAGTTGTTAGCCTACCTAAATTAATGAGGCACATAGCTACCTAATAGGTTCAACATGATTGCATTGATCAATGAACTGTGCATATATGCGGTCAGTTTTTTGCAACCTTATTTAGGGAACAGTTGAAAGCCCAAAGGTCATAACCTTGACCCCAACCTTCACCATTCCCAAGGATTTAATCGAGAACGAAAGATAATTGTGGAAGTTGTGGTTGTAGGAATAATTTGAAAATTTCGCATATCGTTGACATACATTAGATAAGTAGGAGCGATAGAATCCGATGAGATTTAACTATCCGAAAAAGTTTCAAAACCTACATTGACATTGACCACTAAGTGAAATGGAAACTTCTTCCTTAATGGGAGAAACAACGAATCATGCAATTCCGTATGGGAGAAATTAAAATAAATCAGAGTCCGATTAATTCATAATTATTTAAAAACGCTGTTATTATTTACACGCCATATTGATTACGAGTTTTATGGAATAAGAAGTGACGGTAGGGAGAATTACAAAGCGAGACGATTTTCGACGAATGAAAGCTAACGGAGTTGCACTTTTCTAACATTGGAGCGATTGCATAAAAACCTGGTATTTAACACTTCTCGGCGTAAAAAAATTGGAAATAATTGTGCATGATACGTATTTCTGCAAAAGTTAATCATCATGTTTTTGTACCTTCTTATTATATCTTAAAGGACAACAGGTGGTAATTATCTACGGTAAAAACTCAATGTTCATATGCATCTACGTCAGGAATTGGCATCCAACTAAGCGGCTTAGGCCCAGGGGAACAAGTCAAGGTTTAAGCTGAAATATACCCAAACGCCATTTACTTTTGAAACTTAGTTTAACGCACTGATCACGTAAGGCGTGTGTACAAGCCCCAATCACTTCGGTTCAGGAAACTGGAGTTTAAATGACAAGGAGAAGATGAAGACTAAAAAGCAGCATAAACTCATAGAACAACAAGGATAGTTATAGTTCCAAATTGTAACCCGCTGATTTTGGACATCGTTTGATACTAACCTGGTGATTGATGTTGGGCGTTGGTTTCTGATGTTATGATCTCTGTTATTCATATGATTCACCTGATTCGGATTAGTTCAGCAGATCAGCTTTTTTTATTCCTTGCAACAGTGGTTTTTCTCGTTCAACTGAATTATTCATATATTTTATGTTATCGGTTTGTCTTTTCATTTGTTGAAATCGCAGAAAAAGAAAGAGTCACAAATTTAAGTAAATATGATGAAAGCATTTTATTGCACTTCGTTTTTATTATGCCGGAATAATAAAAAACGAAAATGAAGATGCTACTAATAAGGCAGCAAAGTCAAAGAAATTTGAACTGAGAGTTGTAGAATCCAACAGTTTCCTCTTCAATTCATTTTCAGATTGATGTGGCTACCTTGAAAACATCACCATATATGTCACAATACATTCATCATCAGAAATATCTTCTGGTCTGTACTACCTTTCCTCAATAATATAATTCGCTAGAAAAATACTCCACTAACAAACTAAAAATCCATAGAACTGAATTTCAACGGCCCTCGATGGCCGTTCAACTTTTAGCAGAGCTTAGCTCTTATCACAAACTATGAGCGCCGTTTGAAAACTTGTACACCTAGCATAAACTTCGTTACCTTCGTTACCCATTTAAACAGCAGTGTAAACGTTGAGTGAGGTTTAAAGTGATTTTGTACCCCTTTAGCGATTTGAATGCTGCTTTAGCATAATCATCAGCAAGTTTCGGATAGTGAAGCACCTAATTTTAACGGGGTCAGTCTAACAGGCAGAATCAGCTGTTATCCCAACTTCTGCTCTTTTCAAATTACTGTGCTGCTTCTAATGAAATTTCTTTGACACCAATGGATAACGATGGTAAATTGTGAAACCACCTCATCACTAGGCTACGCTCTGCGGCTAATTTCTTTTTAATCAGCTCATAATGTTAAAATGTCAAATATGGGCTCTTTTGAAACTGCTGGATGAAATTTGCAAGATGCGGAGCCACGGCTACGATAAAGAGAAAGCGGTTAGCTGAAATACGAGTATTTCCTGCAATTTTCAAACCTAAGCTCTTTGGCAACTTACCTACTGGATAAAACGAAATTCAGCTATTCGATTTAATATCGAAAACTATTACTTCATTAACGACTAAACTTTACAATCAGCATATTACTGGCAGTAGTATAGTCTAGACATCCTGAAATCACCAAAACCCTTGTGCAGTCCGTTAGTAATACATGACTCCATACTAATTTATTTCTGAATTGAAGAGATATGCAAATCACAAAGATAGGATTAGGTTGTATATCAACCTTCGCGTTAGCGCTATTACAAGCGTTTCCTTTTCTCTCTTACGCCAAATAAAATATTTTATATAGGCAGAAACTTTGTGCAGAAATTACGAACTATCATACAGAGACGTAGCAGCCATGTTTTCTCGCCCCAGGTAGTTTTCACTTCTATTATCTTTGACCAGAAATGGAATTTTTTGCAAATGCCCACCGTAAATCTAGCAATTACTGCAATTTTCTGGGTGACAACGTGAAGATAGTTTTTTCAAACTCTTTTAGTGAGGAAGACAAATGTGTGAAAAGAAGGTAAGAAGAAATAAGAAGGTTGCACCCAAAGTGACGGAAATGAATTTCTCTAATGTCTTTTTGGAGTATGCACAGGCCGTTAAATACCCCACGAGCCCTTGGAGACTCGCAGAGAAAAAAAGTGAGGGAGATGACCCCCCTGGGCAGAAAATTAGAATTTTATACGGTGGGCTGTCATCAGCTTGGTCGAAGAGCGTGGGCTTCTACCTGCCCGGAGAGCTGGACCCCACACCTGGACTAACGAAAAGATGTCATCATTTTCTCAATAAAGGCCACAAAACGCTTTTGAAGGCTTCCAGAGGCAGCACTCATGCTCCCCTTCCCGTCACTTTCGCTTCTGCAGCTCCATTCACTGACTTCTCTCAAGCGCAGAAGGGTCCTATGGGAAAATTTACAATTATTATACTAAATATGGAGGGCCGAGAAGGATACAAATATTACTTTTTGTAATGGAATGGATATATTTTTGGTATATAGGGTACCGGTCATGTGCTTCCCACCCGAATACATTAAAACCAGTGACGACCACTGATATAGAGAGATCGTAAAAAGCAAATTATCATAAAATGGTTTGGACTGTTTTGTGCCGATTAACCTTCCATATCAGTGTGCAGCCTTTTGCCAAGTTTTGAAGGAAAAAGATTATAAAGTTGAGATTCGCATCCATGTTGGCGATAAATTAGGGTGGGCTACAGGCATATATTTATGCTCCCTAAAGGAAGATCTGTGCCCAGCTTCCGGGTCATTAATTTCTCTCCAACAAACATGTCAATAATGGGCAGATTTCGATTACTATATATATTACTTTTCATTAGAAATTCTGTTAATCCTCTAAATTTTTACTTATCTACTTCATAATATTTTGTCACCATATTAATTTCTGGGCTATCGTCAGATTTTATAGTTAAATGTTGTGAATTTTGGTTCAGTACTGTAATTGGGAGAACAGTACTTTGGGTGGCGACCTTTTGAACATTACAAAGTGGGAACCTCTTTACGTTAAGTGTTAATTTTTCACTGAACTGAAATTCTCACAACCTCTTTGTTGAGTCGGGGTGAGCAAACATACAGTGCTTCCCGTATTTACAAACACTACAAAATTTAAAAACGATATTGTGTACCTACTATACCAAATACAGTACAAACATCGAATGTCTGTGGGTGTGTGTCAATAACACATAGCATTAGTATACAAATGTGGGAACCGTGTATTTTGAAGTTCGCGAATAACTCTCATCGACATAAAATTCATTCATTATATGAATAGATTCATAGATAAGGCGCTTCTAGGTTATTTTTCGTATTCAATCAAAGGCTCATTATATAACAAGTAAATGCCGTAGATGGGAAACTATGGTCATGTACTTGTTGCTGGTTGTGCAATAGAGTGAATGTGTGGGAGAAAATATTTTTTTTCCCCAGTGGTAGTAAGAGGTATCTCTTTCAGAAGCATGAAATACTAGTTTTATTCAGCTTAATCGAGTTTTAATCCTCTACAGAAACAGGAGGGGGTTTGGAGAATAGGAAACTTTAGAATACTGGGCGCTTGAACTGAAATTTCAAATAGTAGTACAAGGGATCGCCCCTATGTATGCTAGTGCCGAAGCAATAGATTTCGGCGTCCAAGATTGGCTAATCTGAACTGGATTCAATATTACAAATGGCCAATTCATTTACTTTTTTCAACTAAGTACTATACATACGATAAATAAATAAATATATATGTATATATATATATATATATATATATATATATATATATATAGTAGTAGAGCAGAGGGGATAAGTAAAAGACTATAATGTGTATGTGTTCGGTAAGGAAAAGTTCGCAACATAGAACGTTAGTTATGCTAACTTACGGGCTATCCCAAGGGTAGCCAACGGATCTTAGAATTCCGTAGACAGGGTTGCTCCTGCGACTTATGACGCAGCATAAGTCGCAAGCATCAAGCCAATACCGAACCTCTCTAAGTTCCAACGTGTAAAACAGGACTTTTTCCGCGTAATGATGATGTCATTAGTCTTTTTGGGGCTCAAGCTTGCAATTAAGAAAATAATAATAATAACAAATTAAAAGTTAAATCGCTTACACACCATATTATGATTGAGATAGAGTAGATTTGAAGATACTGTGGTATTAGACGGAAGCAATTAATTTTCTTCTTGAAATTATTCCACACATTTTCTGTTTGTATCTTTTTTTTTCGTTTATTTCTAAACTATCTATTTCTTTGTCGGAAGTATCTAAAATGATGTAATAATACTAATGAAGATACCGAAAGGAGGGAAGGTGGGTTGATAGGTGAGTAGAAAGGGTGGGGGAGAGGGGGTAATTGATTAGAAGAGGGCGATGCGGTGTAAGGTGAGAAGAGGCGGTTGAGGCGCGAGATGAAGACGTCAAGACTCTGTAGGATGATAGGCCGGTTCCGTGTAATGATAGCGGGGCATCGGATAATGATAGGCGGCCCGCAGCCTCCCTCGCTACCTGGACCACACAGGTCCACCCGGCCGTTTCCAAGGGGCATCCAGCTGACCGCTGTGGTTCCCGTGGCAGATGAGCCGTTAAAAAGACCCGAATCAATCATAAAAGACCGCCGTGGATGGAAATCACTCGTTTACAACCACGATCGGGTTATCTCTGGTGTTTCAAAAACCAACAACTAAAAAAACAGTTCTTCTCCATTTCCAAGCAGTCGATTTACAAGCTTTGCTGATCGTACAGATTCCTATTTGGCATGGCTCTGAGTTTCATTAACTTTTTCGTAGTTTTTTTTAATCTCATTAACAGATTGTCAAGTTTGATTGCCAATTCAGCATAAAAATTCAATTTATTAATCTATTGTTGAGGAATTGGATTTCTTGAGTAATCCTGCTGGTAACTGCTGGACATTTGTTAATGAAGAGTAGACTGCGTCACTCACTGCTACGCACTAATTATGGTGCCACCCTTATAGACCATACCATAGGAAATTCGCTGTCATTTTCTCCCATGAACCATTCAAACGATCCAAACCGATCAAGCACAAATGGAATAACATATTTATACATCTCCAATCCTGGTTTATCCTTACATTCCGACCAAGAATGTTTCTAATGAAGGATATTCTTGGCATCGTTTCCTGCCTCTAACCTTTTTTATCATATTTTTTAGCCATAACACAACTGGTTTGCAGGAGTTGAATTTTTAACTCACCATTGTCGAGGAATCACATTTCAAACACAGTTGATGGAATCACTACTCAAATCTCCTATTTGGGTTACTCCCAGAATTTCAGAAACCAACGGGGGTTCGGTTTATTTCCAACACAGTGCTTATCCCGCGGACTTTTTCTTTTTCTTCTAGCTTGCTAGCCTTGTTTTTGCAATATCATTTACCGCAGAAAATTTAGGGGTTGGGTATTTTTTGGTATTTTGAGTACTCTTACTAGTGAGTGAATACGTTAATATTGGGGATTTATATGCCTAAGAACCGCCATTGCATAATATCTGATGGGTACCTTCCCATCCCTCATTTGAAGGACCCGAAGGAATACTGTAGGTACTACTAGGTAAATGAAAATGATCATGGAAGGAAAGAAAAGTTGGCTATGGAGTCATAAATAACAAAGAAATTAGCTATCGAACAAAAATGTTCAGAATTTCGAGCAATATTGGGTTGGTGCTCCCTGACACTGTTGAGTAAATTGCCCAGTAAGTACTCAGCACTTCAAGCCCTATGGCTCGCATCAGTGGTGTGCAGATGAAAGGGCGGTGAAGAGAAGAGTATTGTGGTTAAAGGCCCAAACGGAACTTACTACCTCCGCTAGATACGGTCCATTGTGATGAACGAGTGAAGTATAGACTGATATTGAACAAGGAAGAAAAGCCAGAGGGACAATGAGATCAGAATAACCTAACACATAAAATCTTTGAGTAATAATTGCAGTCTTTCGACCAGTAGAGTGGTGGTGTTTATTGAGACTATTAACTCTGTTCGGTGAGTACTCTGAGTAGGCACTCTAAGCTCCGTGGCTGGCGTCAGAGGTGCAAAGGAGTCCTCCGAGTTTCTGGTCCTTTGAGTTGTACCGGCCGCAAGGTGAGGAGAAGAGAGGAATACTGAAAATTTGGAGGCCGGAAGGCCACTGTGATGAACGATGCCGGAAGAGAACCTCTAAGCCTTTCCGTGACATGTGATCTATTCTGATGTACAGACTGATATTGATCAAGGTTATAAGGTTGTTCAAGGTATACGAGTGGTAAGGTCACCTCAATATTCGGCCACTGAAAAATATTGCGCTGTATTTTGATCACTTGTGAGGTGCTATTTGTTGAGACTATTGAGTACTCCGACCAGAGAGTACGCTAAGTAGGCTCTCCAAGCTCTGTGGCGGGCGTCAGAGGCGGCCCTCTGAACCCCACAACTTCGAGTTGTTCTGCCGGCCCCAGGATGAAAGAGCCGGTTGTGAAGCGAGAAATATTGAGACATTAAAGGCCCTCTCCATGTGACATTCCGTCTAATGTGATGTACATTCTGATCTAGATCGAGGTAGAAAAGTTATACCGGCAGCAAGGTCATAACAACCTTAATATTTAATCAATGAGTAATAATGCACTACATTTCGAATATAGTGTGGTGGTGTTTACTGTGACTATTGTCCGGTGAGTACCTACTCTGAGTGGGCTCTCTTAGTCCTTGCTCTGTGGCGCGCGTCGGAACTGACCCCCGGGGCCCTGCGCCTGCGTGTTTGTTGTAACGGCCCCAAAATGAAAGGGCTGGATATGAACAGAGGCGTATTGAGACATTAAAAGCCCTGTCCCAACCTT
This sequence comes from Adelphocoris suturalis, assembly GCA_030762985.1. Taxonomy (NCBI): domain Eukaryota; kingdom Metazoa; phylum Arthropoda; class Insecta; order Hemiptera; family Miridae; genus Adelphocoris; species Adelphocoris suturalis. The sequence goes on along the minus strand of CM061042.1, from coordinate 58,805,814 downwards.
TCTGCCACATTCGGTCTAATGTGACATTCATTCTGATATTGATCGATGTAGAAAAGTTATAGAGGCTGCAAGATCATAACAATCTCAACATTGAATCAATGAGTAATAAATAGGTAATGTTCTACATCTCGGACAGTAGTGAGGTGGTGTTTACTGTGACTATTGTCCAGTGAGTACCTACTCTGAGTGGGCTCTCTTAGCCCTTGCTCTGTGGCGGGCGTCGGAGGTGGCCCCCGGGGCCCCGCGCCTTCGTGTTTGTTGTACCGGCCCCGAGATGAAAGGGCCGGGCGTGAAGAGAGGAATATTGAGACATTAGAGGCCCGAAGGGAACCTCCTTCCTCCGCCGGCCGCTCTGCTTCTCCCCGATCTCCTCACAAGTCGGCCTTCGAAATGAGAAGCTGCTCCGGACCCGACTCCTAATGACCTCACCCGGTGGTCCCCCCGCCGCACCGTCCCCCGCTCGCTTCCCCTGTATTCCCCCAAATTACACCTACCTCCACAAATTACGATATCTCGCCATCCTCAACAAACCCAGTTTAACCGTTTGAATCAGTTAAAATTATAACCCCACCCCCTCCATCACGACCTATTAATATAATGGTGCCACTATTTGCTCCCATTCCACCTTTTTTAAGGTTTGAAATGAACTCCAATCCTTTATTAGCGGATTTTGTTTTAAAAAGAAGAACAAATGAGCTACTGTGTTCACATTGTCCGTTGATGTATGTATGTATGTACTCTTAAAATCGTTTTAAATGCCACTTCCTGAAGTCCGATTTTGATTACTTTTGGTATGGATGTAATTTGTAACATGGCGAAGGTAAAGATGCATCAGGTGCCGCTGACGCATGAGAGATCGATGATCAGTGGAGTGAACTCCAAAGCCATTTTATTTACTATTCAATACAGGAAGCTGAAATTTGAGAGCGAGGCTCGAGGAAGAACGCTGAAGACGACTGATAGGTCATCGATCAGCTGAGTGAGCTCCCAAGCCATTTCGTCTCCTATTCAACGCACGAAGCGTGTGTTTCTCGCGGATTACCTTACAAGAAAATGCGCTATCATGTATACATGTTTTTCTCCATCATTGATTTGGCGATTTCAATTTACGGTATTACAGTACCTACTAAGTTTATAATAAAACTTTAGTAAATACCTAATATGTCTTTATACCTAATCTGCGACTAAATTTAGCTGAAAGCATCAGTGGCCCACTGAGCCGACTAAAAATAGAATTTGACAACTGAAGTTCTTCTTGTCTGATGTGCTCTTGAGTATGCGAAAAGAAGCGTTCGAAGAGTGACAGCTCCACTGACCAGGTGTCTCCCGATAAAGGATGCACGTAGCTACACGGCGTACAACCCAACATTCGTTTCAATCCCTAGTTTGCTAACCTTCTTCTAAATAGACAGGACATTGTATAACTTGTCAGAATGAGGACAGGCCACAGAGCAACCAATAGAATACTCTATGTGAAGCCTCGGAGAGCCCGAACTGCGGCTAGTGTACAGACATGAAAGAAACTGTTGTCCACAAACTGATATTGTGCCTATTCTGTTACAATTCCTGCATGAACAAAAGTAGAAACTCCTGACACTAGATGTAGAAACTCCTGAAGTAGATGCTAGATACCTTTGGCGTGCTTTGCGACGTGCTTAATTGTCATCTACATGCAGAAGGTGATGAGTCTTAAATAAATAGAATTTGACAACTGAAGTTTTTCTTGTCTGATGCGCTCTTGAGCACGCATAAAGAAGCGTCCGAAGAGTGACAGCTCCACTGACCAGGTGGTTTGTTTCATTTATTTTCATTGTAACTCAGCAATTTATTGTAAAGGTTATCATAAATAATAATCATGTATGCCAATAATTATGCTGGAAACAAGCGCATCAACACGAGGTCAAATAAAATATACCTAAAAAAAAAAAAAAAATGAAATATGGAAATGATCAGGTGCAGTTAGTTTAATTATTCGTGATTTAAAAAAATTGATTTGAGCATCACAGAGAAGCTCAAGTTCTTGAGCTAATATTCTTTGGTGGGCAACGTCGTTATCATATTCTGTTAACCAGTACAACATATTGAGGTTTTGATTTTTTCGTTTCATATTTGATTTTGAATTCTTCAAGCTGACCGTTGTAATACCAAAATATTACGAATCTTTGATAGGTGAGGGGAGGGGGAAATAACTCGTTTACATAATGAAGAGAGAGAACGTACTATGGCAAGTTGGTAGGAAATATTGACTGAAGAGCAGAGAGGGGGATGGACAGCACGCTTGGTACCCCAGATCAAGGTATGGGCAGACAGAAAACATGGAGAAGTAAACTTTTTCCAGACTCAATTCCCTTCAGGGCATGGGCTGTTTTACCCCTACCTCCATAAAATGAGAAAAGTAGTAGCCCCCATACGTCCGAACGTTCAGGAAACAGATGATGATGTGTTCCACACTGTCTTCGTGTGTAAGAGATAGGCTACGAAAAGAAGAAGGCTGCAGGATGCTCTGGAAGTGCCACCTCAAGTTGTGACACCGGGGGTGGTAGTAGCCAAAATGACTGAACAAGAGCAACATTGGACCTCTGTTACGTTAAAGACATCCTCCAGAAAAAGATCACCTTGGACCGGGATAGACAGGGAAGGGAGCACATGGTCCGAGAGGACTAAAGATATTTCTCAAGAGCTCGGCCAGAAGTAATGTGTTTAACTGTTCCAGACTGAGTTCCAACGTGGGAAAAGTAAGGTGAGGTTTTAATCAGGTTTCAATCCCACATAACCTGGAGTGCGGTCCCTGACGGGTACCTTACGAGATCCGATTACCACCATAGGATCTTAAAGATTTCCTCACCTCATGCGTTAAAAAAACCGAAAGATCAAACAGAAAAAATACAATTATACAGGTAAATATATTCATTTTAATTCTACCACACTTAGGGAAAGCCTCAATGCCCGCTCTCTGTGTCATACTTTTTAATGAAAGCAGATGAGATTCCAAGAGGACAGACATTAACCGCACTCTTCTAGAACAAACGGTTTCCTATATATTATTCTTCAATGATTGGCAAAAAAAACGGCGTCATCACACCCCTCCGTCTCGTTTGACGTAACCTTTTATCCAAATTTTGGAAAAGCACACCCCACATCGTTGGAAAATGCAAAGATGTCAAAATTCTCGGGATCACATTTATTTTCATTTGAAATAAATGCAAATTTTTCAGGCAATTCTCATTAGTATATTTAATGCTTTATTTTCTCCTATAATTCTTCCGTAAATCTATCAGGGTGTCGTAGGCTTAATGTTCAGTCCACGAGAACAAGATGTTGTTCCTCTTTTGGGTTTTCAAGACAGCGATGATAACTCAGTTTGACGCAACAAATTGTTTTTCAAGCTCGAGCCTTTCAAGTTGAAATCGTGACTTGCGAGGTACACAGAACGTGTAAGTACCACCCAGAAAAACTTGCGTTTCTTCAATTAATACGGAACATCCCTCTCGACAATCCTCGGAACCCTATGTAAGGGGAAAACTTGTGTTTTATTTATGTATTCGCTTTTTTATTTTGTTGTATTTTTTCCTCCTTCTAATCTCGTTTTCTGATCTGTCTCGACGTCACTTTTACACTTCTTCTCACTCTCCCGGAGGTTTCCAGTTAAAACCAACGACGGAGCACTTGAGAGGGTTTTTGTTTCTTGCAGCCTTTTACACGTGTTCAAGCACCTTCTTGTGAGGACGGTCAGGTTTTATAAGAACCACGAGAGATGAAGAAAAACTTGGTTCACGAAGCCAAGCCCTCGCAGACCTCACGCAAAAGATTGGTTTCTTCTGGGTATAACGCCATTTTTAGAAACCCATAAAAGTTAATGAAATGCGCTGTCGCGCGACGCATGTCCTTGTAACATTGAAGAAAATCCATTTCGAGGATTCCAACAACCGTTGAATCTCTGTGTACGACGTAAGGCTCGCCGCTCTGAGCCGATAAATGCAAGAATTAATGCGGATGGAAAGGTAGGTGCTGGGAGCAGGAATTCGATTCTAGCACGTGCCGTAAAAAATACCTTTCTTCGTCCCGTTTCTTGTAAAAACCATCGGATGGGAATAATAAATTAAAATATACCAACTAGCACGTTTTCAAATGGCAATACGGGATTGTGGTTTATTGTTTTCTCCCTCAATTTCCTGCTACTCAATGGAGAATTTCAATCAAACTGAGGAATGGTCTTCTGCTCCTTTTAGCAAATTGGTGTAGAAAATGAGGCTGTTGCTATGGCTCCAAAGAATGTTCACATTTTCGTGCACTGAAATCTGTTTTTAGGCATTCTGAAACAGTTGTGGGTGTGCATGCGTATCGTTGAAGATTATAACTCTCCCTTACCGGACATATTCAAAATGTCTTCTAAATGGCCGACTTTCACCAAAACATTATCGAGTTTTAACTCAAAAAGATTGGATATAATCGCAAATCACAGCAACCGTATTTCACCAGAGGGCTGAAGGAGTTTACTCTTACTGATGAGGCACGAGTCTAAACTCCAGAAATTCGGCCAATTACAGTTGCTAATCTCAATCTCTGTTAGCCATGAGCTTTTATATGGGGTTATTATTTCTAAAAGTAATAAAACCCCTGGACCCTCGGTTATCTCTATTTAGATACTTTGAATGAAATTATTGAAACACAGAATGTGTTTTAGCTCACGCGTGTCACATAAACCTGTGAAACTCGCGTATAAGAATGACTCAGATTTTGCGGTTTATCTTATCACTACTATGTCAAGGAGTTATATTTATTTATCACCAGCGCAACGTCTCAACACCAGCTCAATGAAATCATCAGAAATAAGCAAGCGGTTGTAATCATGTTCACACTATCAATTTTCGAGAATTATCACCAGTGTGTAAATACGTATTCAACCATACCCATAACTAAGCTTGTTTGCCACGCAGTTTGCTGTAGTTAAAATAATATGGCTGTATAAATCGAGAGCATTCGAACGAATGGTCAACGAATTTTGTGGTATGAAAAATGGCAAAGTACCATTTCCCTAGGAGCGACTCGGTTGTAAGCGGAAATCAACAGAAATTTAGCAACACATTTTCGTTACACATAAACTTTTCGTTTTCGGTTGAGATGCCAAGGTTAACACATTCCGTAAGTTGACCTTCCTAAACCTATAATCAGGCTGACAAGACTGGAGCTGTCATTTAACACTTCTCTTCTCGTCCCAGAGAGACTCCCAGCCGAATTAAACCTTCCTAGGGTATAAATGAACAAAAGGGAAAGGGAAAAAGAACCAGCTTACTCAGCTGATCAGTTTGTATTCCGCCATTGCATTAAACTCTTGTCCCAGGCAGGCTCCCTATCAAATTTCCCATTCCTAGGGAGAAAAGGACGGAGCACGTAATTTCATTCGTCGAGATTTTTAGGTCTTTCTCAGGATTGGTGAAACATTTTTGTCGAATGAACAAATTCCCTGCATATTTCATAAGGAACGGCTCCATTGTAAGCGGAAATCATTAAAATTCCCTTCGTGGCACTTCAAGTGGTATCTCACATTGGGCTCTCACAACGTAGTGAGTGACTCCGAAAGATGAAGACGCATATCCATCTCAAAAGTCTCTTTCCTACGAACTAAGTCACTCGCGACGAAGTTGTCGAAACCCATTTCAAAACGGAAGTTAGTGAAAAAACTTGTCTATTTCCACGAAAAATAAAGATTTACAATGTTAAATCGATTTTGACGGTTAGGCCATCATCAGTAACAAACAATAAGGTGCAACGAACAATGATAGCCTAACCGTCGAAATCGATTTAACATTGTAACTTTATATTTTTTGTGGAAATTTACAACGTTTTTTCACTAACTTCCCTTTCTTGCTGAATTTCGACTATAGAAACCATCAATAAACGAATAGCTCGGTCGAATAGGGGTCTACGTCAATTTTTTGTTTATGGTAACAAACGAATAGTGGAAATCACTTCAATCCATCTCCAGTGACGAAAGTAACCTACAGTAAATTTGCAATCAAGTTGCTATGGCCGATTTTGACTATGCGTCAATCTTTTTATTGTCCCTTCAGTCCGCGGCCGTTCGTTTTATTGCTCGGCAAAGATAATATATTATACTCCCGTCAAATCTCTGATTTCATTCATTTTTCTTCTTTATTATCATCATCGTTAGGTACACCTTTGTGATGAGTGATTCAGCGAGTGTGACGGGCAATGATTTAGACCGTTTTAATAAATCGCGAAAGCGGTAAATTGATTTCAAACTATGGATAGATATAAGTCTCAAAATGCTCCGAAATTCAAGGACAGCCATACATCTCAAGAAAATACATCCCAGTTCCTGGTAGGAGCATGCGACTCTACAAGAAGCTTGATTGTTTTTGTAAACTATTTTCAACCATCCTTAGTCTTCAAAAACCTTTTGTTTTTCATTAACAGAGTCTTAAAAAGAATAATTTAACACCATAAAAGAATATTATCATACTTTTCTTTATTTTGAGAATTAAAACATGCTTCTGTTAACGAATCGTTCTCCAATCTTACTTCTATCGAATAATACTACATTTCAAAAACTAATGGGAGAAGGGTCTATGTCACAGTATTTGCCGAATCAGATAGTTTCGCGAGAGAATTCGATTTTATTTCCGCTCTCCTGGAAAATCCCATATTCGGCCGATCTATTGTTACAATATACAACTAATCCTTTGGGATAAGGCCAATTATAACGATCCTGATTCCTGTTAATTTTACGCGATTTTCAACTTCACTTTTTATGGATTTCAGTGCGATAAATCACGTTCCATTCTGACTAGCACCATTTGAGCAAATGAAAGTAATTCACAGTGCTTACCCTGAATGCCTGCGGTTAGTCTTTCTCATTGACTCAGGCAGTATGTCACGAACGCACCTTCCAAGCCCGACGCGTTCGCAAGTCTAAAGTCCCCTTCCAACAAGATGATTTCCATCACTAAAATCGTTTCTCTCGCACCAAAATAACATATTCTTCGAAAAATCTCTTTTTTTTTTTTTTTACTGCGAGCCTAAACCACGAAACGACTCAGCCACAACTTGATTCCTTCGCCTCATGAAACGAAGAAATGAAAAGAGGGAAACGTTGAAAAGGTATTGTCTTCAAAACGCGTTGACATCTGGGTTCGTGCCTGCCCGTCAATATTGCTTGTTTATTATAATTAGGAATTCAGAATTACGCTTTTGACAATAAATCATTAAACTGGGATTTGTTTTTTTCGTAATTCTAAAGGTCGTGCATGGGCAACTTGAAAAATGCGAACCGTTAGTCCGTAGCAATAAAATACGGGGAGAACAGTTAAAGCTTTTTAGGATAACTGGTAGAGAATTTTCATGCAGATCGGGTAACGAGAGGTTGTTATTCTCTGAGGCTTAACGAATCGTTGTTAAGAGTCTTATCCTTTTGTTTGAAATTACGCCGGAAGTTGTCGAGGATTGCAAAAGTGATTTTTCCCCTTCTTTCTTACTTTGGTTTCAAGAATGAAACGTGAAAGTGTGCTATGAGGAAAAGAAATCCTTAGGCAGCTTTCCAGCATAGGTTTCACTCCAATATTTTTTCCCCACCTAAAAAGGTCAATATCTATAGGTGTGTAATAAAAATCTTTAAAGAGGATTAAATCCACAGATATTTGGTCATTAGGTCATGCTGCACGACTAAGACTTTCCTTGATCGAGGACGATAAAAATTGAACTCACCGTCGTTTTTTAATGTTTTCAGAAAAATATGAAATGTATTCGAACCTGAAACATTTGTTTTATAGATAACAATTCGTGATAATTTAAGTTTGATTACATAAATTATTTAGGTATTCCGGGAAAGACAGGAAAGACAAATTTAAGTTAATAGAACTTCGTGAGGATGTATGAGGTAGTATCTTATAGTAATTTATCCTATTACATTATTATTATTACATTATTATTCTATTATCCTATTCTATTATACTATTCTATTATCCTATTCTATTATCCTATTCTATTATCCTATTATCCTATTCTATTATTATTATTCTATTCTATTATCCTATTATTATTTCATTGTTTCCTTCCTTGAAGAAGTATGTTGAATTTCGTTTAGGATCTAGACGAACGCTTAGGTTCATTCTTTGCAAAAAAGAATACATGCTAAAAGAAAATCATAATTTAAGAAAAATGACGTTTTTTGCTAATAATATATTTGAAATTAGGAATTGGTTGGCTTCCAGGCATGAAATTGATGAGAGATTAAAATAATTTTGGGCATTCATCAGTGCTTGATGATCTGTGCCGAGGAGGAGACGGATTCACACACCAAGGGTTGGAATCAATTAAGGTATATATGTGGTGTATATATAAACCTCAAAAAAAAAAAGTTTGTCCGAACATCTACGGCCCTAAGGGCATAAAAACTTTGACTAACTTTTTATATATGAAATCCATACGATGTTTTATTATCTTTTCAAAAAATCGAGTTTTTCACGCTAAGGACCACTGAATGCCCATTGGGAAATCCTGCCATGTAATTCTGGATTGAAATAGTGCAATCTGAGATCTAGATCTAATGATCTAGAGTTCAACAAGAGGGCTTTGTGTTTTCCTTGTCAGAACCCAATGAGATTAGCTATTCAAATCTCGGAAGAATCGAATTATCTGATTGAATCGTGCAATTCAAACTAATCAAGGACCAAAAGGATCTGTTTGGCCGATTGTTAGATGAATAGAGGGTCGAAAGGGGTCGCGTAGCTGACCGTGTGTCGCATGATGGGGGAAGGACAATAAGGATCGGTTGACAGAATGATGTTGTTCTCGAAAAATACCTAATTGGCTCGGCCGGACGCTGAATATGGTTGGAGCGTCCACACGAGGCCCTTCCGGACTGGTGAACTCTAGAAAGATATCAACTCGGATTACCGATGCAGAAACGTCCGGAATCGGAACGGTCTGTCGAAATCTGGAGAGAAAAAAGCGAGACCGCGTCATACCTATGGTGAGAGAGAGAGACAGAAGAAAATAGGGGTTGGACAGAGGCAGGGTCTTTTGTCGCAACAGAGGGCTCAATGTTATGCAAAACTAACGCTCTCCCCCTCGGGTTCGGACTATCCCTTCTGGCTGCACCCCGTGAAACCTCCAGGTGCTGGTTTTCCGCGTCTTCTCCATACAAAAGTAAAAAGGCTAATCCTCTCTCATTAAGCCCCGGGGGGTCTCTGAGTGCCGTTGTCACCCTCAGGCCATGTGACAAGAGCAACACACGTTGCTATTTGCCACTATACAAACATAATCATTGAACCTTCAAAGTGACGTGTGGGGAGGGCTCCCCCTAGTTTCAGCGTGGTGCTACACTTTAGGGCAAAACCTGTCTACACTTTGTTACATCCGGGCTGATTCGGTTGTTCAAGACTCGCCGGTCATAATGATGAGAGTTACCAATCCATCCGTCCAGTAAATAGCTTTAAAGGAAAGCAGAAGCAGATTCAGAGAATCTACAATGGATATAGAAAGAACATCGTGGAAGGGACACCTCTCATATTTAGTCGAGAAATTGAAAAAAATTCTTTCATATTTTTTATAATCTGCGGTCTGTATTATCCCATAAACACCTAAAGACTGACTATGAAAGTTTGGTGCAATCTGTAATGCAGCATGGCATAGTGTCATGGGTTGGTACTTATGTGTCAACTTTGCGGCAGCTTGCCACTTTACAAAAATGTATCCTTAAAATATGCCTAAACAAGCCGAAATCTTCCAGTTCAGTAGAAATTTTTAATCTTTGCAAAAACTTTTCCATCAGACAGCTGTACGTTAAAAATTTGCTAGTACTACTACAAGCATCCGGGAATAATTGCTCCTTCTGATGCTGCCCATTCATATCCGACTAGATTTCGTCTGGAAGGCAATGTTGTTAATTTGCGTCGCAACTCAACTCTTTTTACTAAAAGTCCTCTCTATATTTTATCCGTATTACATAAATCTTTGCCAGCGGATATGAAGTCGTCATCCCTTTTTAGAAGAGACGCATACGAAAGGCTCATTTACTCCTGGCTAATTTCAGTAGGGTATGCCGGTCTGGATAGGATTTTGGTCAGCATTTATGCAAGATATAAAAAGATGATGTGCAATTGGCCTTGAACTTGGAAATACAATAAAATGAATATTTATGTAATATATAAGTATACATTTTATATAACTTTGAGTATTTACGCTAGTAGTATTATTTAATAAGATTATAAATTAAGATCTAATTAATTTAAGGTAATTTTGGTTCGCGAACTGCTGTCATGTTGTCGAGTCGCGACACCTGTCAGCGCCACGGGCTTGCCCACTGCTGACAGTAGGTTGACATTTTCATTGGGAGGTACATTTATTTTTCTTTTGCCTTTTTGTCAATAAACCTTATATCTATCTATCTAACAGTGAAAATTGGACATTTTTACATCAATCGCACTGCGATCAACAGATTTCGTATAGCATTTTAAATAGGTACACTGTTTTAAACGAATAATAACTATAGTTTTTAACATCGTTTGTTACTGATAATGACCTAACCATCGAAATTGATCTAACATTGTAACTCTTTATTTTTCGTGGAAATAAGCAACACGCTTCACTAACTCCCCCCCCCCCCCCCCTTCATTGAAATGGGCTTCCACAATTTCATCGCGAGCGATTTAGTTCGTACCGAATTTCAAGACGATAGCTCTAAAACTAGTGTATGTAACGTGGGACAGACAGTCACATACACAGGAAAACACAGGTGAATCGAATTTGAGACTTACTTCGTTCGTTCGTTACACAGGGGGTGCAGGGGGTTTTGAAAGATTATTATACGAAGTACCCGATTCACACATCCATAAATATGTAGACAGTTCACGGTGTTCAGGCCATGAATGATAAAGACACTACGTATAATGTGCGGTATAGAATTAAAAGGAAGAGATACAATACTGTTTTAAGTGGTAATTATAATATTATAATCCAACAAATATAGTTTGCTGGCAGGTCAAGAAATGACTCAATTCGTGAGAGAAGGTGGGATGAATTAGCTGAAGAAGTACTCCCAGCGAAATATGTACCCATGTACAATGACAGTTCTTGAAAAAAACAAGACTTTTTTATTTGTTCAATTGATTTAAATTACAACGCAAACTTGAGCTGATCCTGTTCAAGTTACTAGTTTTTATTAAAGCCTGATTAGGTCACGTCGTTATTGTTCGAATTTTCACCTGTCACAAAGTTCAGACCACAATTATCACTATATAATAATACAAACGCTCGTCAACATTAAGGATAATATGTCCAAACCCCATTCGAATTTGAGTTTTCCCTCTACAGACAAAATATTCATAGTATTAATACTTCGTTAGCCCCTGCAACAGCAGTTGAGAAAAATCCTGATGGTTAATATTGTGGGTCAATAAAAACGTAGTAACAATTTTATGGGAATGAATCAGTGCCGGCCTTGATTAGCGACATGAATCATCTTTACGAATTTTCTTTTTATACGACTCAACGTCAGACTCTTTATCTCTTGAGACGAAAAGTCTTTAGTCAATTGACTGACAAATGTTCGTAATAGCCAAACGGATCACGAATGCTGGGAAAATATAACGAAGGAACAATTAGTAAAGTTGAATTTTGGAACCAGGAACTTTTGAAAATATTTTAAATGACCCAGTGCCACAAAAATAATGGAGTAGATAAAATAATCTATTAAAAAAAAAAAAAAAAAAAAAAAAAAAAGCTTGTACATCCACAGCTAACTCCTCTTTATTCTAATAAATTTTTAAAAACCTACTTTTCGCTCAAAATATCAAACAGTATTATAATTTTGGGTTGATCTTGAACTTGAGGCGGTCTGCCGGCATTTTGCAGTATAATAATTAAAGTGAAGTTGCTGGTAGAAAAAAATAATAATCAGAATTAGAATCAAATTCGTCAGAAAAATCCAAACTATCGCAGGCAATAATTCTAAACACGTTGTGAAATCACAGTTGGACTATATCTATATTTAAAAAGGAACTATATCTCAAGTTGATGAAAAATAAATGGTTATATACCCGCACCTGAAATGACTCGTGGTTTTTTTATTAGGAATTAAGGTTCGAGTGTCCTGAGTAAGGTTTTTGAACGTTAGATTGGAAACCATAAGTACGTGGTCAAACAGAAGGCAATCTTAACAGCTGTGATAGTGTATGTATTCATAGATGCGTTCTTAGACATCACTTTTTGGTAAGAATTTGCTGAAGAATTTCGTGAAGAATATAAGCCATGCTATATATTTAACAGACGTATAATCTTGCTTTTCACCATAGTGTTAGCAAAATTTTTAATCAGCCACAAAATTTTACAGGTTGAACTTGAAATTTTCTTACGAATACCCAGCAACCGTGTTTCAAGAAATGTAGGTAAATCAGAAGCACTGTTGCATTTATTTATTGTTGTCGACTTGCAAACATCTTTAAAAATTCTCTGCCAATAATAAGACAATATGATGCTTTGTGAAGCAGCATCCTAAATGGAACTTGCCCTATTTTTTCCCAAATATGGAGATAAATAAGGGTGAGCGTGTTGCAGATCCAGATCCGCAAATCGCCTACTTTCTGGGGGAAAACTTCATCACTCATCCCTCCAACTTCATCCTTTTCAACATTCATCTCTTCGAATCGTTTGCCAGCAACATTTTGCTCCATCAGTATTTGGATCGTAAACATTCAGTGTGAGACATCACATTATTTTCGGAATATATGTTCAACTACCAAAAGTATTCTTGATGTGTTTCTCTATATAACCACGAAAAGTGAGTTTTAAACTAAAGTTTAGTGCTTCCAGAGCCTTTTAGAGTTTCACGATATGACAGGAAGGTTAGGTTATCTGCTATTACTTGTACCACCATAAAAATTTCCCCTATTCTCATCTTATTCACCGCTTAATTAAAAACTGATGCAATGCTTTGTCTATAAAAGATGAACATCGAAACATAAATTTATCAAGATCTTATGGGAGGTCGGAATACTCTAAGACAGGCAGAAAGAGTAACAAACAGGCAGTTTGTAGAGGTATGCTTTCAGTTTGGGTTTCATTTTCTGTTTTGGAGAGTTTCAAAGAAGAAAAAACGGTTGAGGAACGCCAGGGAGGTAAAAAAATAACATTTGCTGTATGTAAGTACTCACCTCGGTCAACGATTTTGCCGAACAAGTTCTTCCCCCGGAAGAAGTTCCTCGTGGAACAGTTCCACCTCCTGTTCCGGAACTGGTGCTGGCACTCCTGTATCGCCTGGTTGGCCCCCTTGGCGACGGCCACCAAGACTCCCGGATTTTCTCTAACTAATCTCTTCTGCTTCCTCCTTAGCGTCGACTGCGTGGCGGGATCTCCCATGTACGATATCGCCCCTGGTACTAGCGGCAGGAGGTTGTTGGGCTCACCAGCTTTCGCTATTCCCCTGAGCGACATATAAACATTAATCGTGATTATTAAATAGTGCTCTACGACTTCCACATTTTGTTATGTGCTATATAATGAATGCATTCACTCCCCCCTTAACCCAAGTCATTGATACATAATCCGCCATCTCCATTGAATTATAATTAAAACTACAAGTCATTCAGTTTCTTGTAAATTTCCTTCAATACTCTCATTGGAAAGTGTAGGCATAAATATACACCAGACTTACCTTTTATTGCATAAGTCGTTTTGTTTTACTCTAATGAATAAAATATACCTACATACTTATTTACATTGATTGGTTACATAAACATTTTTTAGCTGATGTTTTCGTGGTTTTATGTTCTTTCATTATCTCATCTTTTATAGAAGACATTCACATGTACCTGTTGATTGATAGATTTTCATTAACTAGTAATTTAAAAAAACAACAATTTTAATACTATCATTTTAATTTAATACTAATTAATAATGAATACTAATTACTTAATTGGCTGGAAGTGAATCAATTGTAAAATATTTCAGGCAATTTTCAAGTACATTTATGTCACAGCAGAATGTACCTACATTCCTAATGGTGCCTTTATAAACGTCTTATATCAATTCTTTTATCACAAGCTAAAACGAAACTCCATAACTCGCGACAAAGTTATGGAAACATATTTCAAAATGGAAGTTAGTGACAAACGTTGTCTATTCCCACGAAAAATAAACCGTTACAATGTTAAATCGATTTCGAGGGTTAGGTCATCATCAGTAACCAACAATAACAATAATAAGTTTTGTTTGTTACTGATGATGACCTAACCGTTGAAACCGATTTAACATTGTAACTCTTTATTTTCCGTGGAAGTAGACAAAGTTTTTCACTTAAGTCCGTTTTTGCTTTTATTAGGTACGATTTGAAGCAACACTACGGAAATGACCTCGATCTATAATCAAAATAGGAATATGCAACAACTTGCTATTTGAATGACGGGGTAAAGATGTGCTGCATCTTTAAGTTCTATTGCATAAGGTAACTCAAAACTCCACCTATTACGATAAGCTTGATATCACATTATTGGGCGTTATAATCATTGAGTAGGTACCTATAAGTGACAGCTTTTCCGAAATTGGGTTTTCGGTGTGATTGGATTTGTGTCGTTGAGACCTTTCATTCTCCTGCGATCCCTTCACCTTTTTAAACGAACTATTGAAGAAAAAGATAAGCAGCAATCACTGCATCTTGGTTTTCGAATTCCGCAATTAACAGAGAAGCACTGCTGTATATTACGAACTCGGATGATCGACGATGGAGGAGTTCATTGTTGGCGGTTAACTGCATATTGCAAAACACTTCATTCGGATTGAATAGAAGCAACGTAAGCGCCAGAATGACCTTACTTGGTTAATTCTAAATGTTTCAAAAAGGAAATTCAAAACTGTTATATACAGCAATTTTAAAAACATGTCAGTAGATTTTTCCCGTTTTCGGTCATATCCTTTTAGGAACAACTTGACAACATTTTCAGCTAAATTTGACTTGACATCTCTTTAAGACCAAAAAACTTTGAATACTTTCATCCACGAATTTGAAAGGTCGTTTAGGTACCTATGTAACAGTTGAATAATGTACTAATATGTAATTCTATACAAGTATTTAATTGTGACCGATAGGTATTCGTGTTCATGTTTCACTCTTCACAGAATATCTAAATATTCGTAGTTAAGGATATGATTTATGATAGGTACTTAAGTCGTGTATCGTAATTTATATTAATTTACTACCATTTACACGTAATTTATTTACATATACGATATATTTATACGGGTATAACCTAATAGGTACAACATTGATATCAATTCTGTAATACGATATAAAGTGAAGAAAAAGGAAATGAGCAATATCCGCATAAGTGAACAACTCAATGAAAAGTGAAAATAATTGTGAATAATATCCGTTTTTGTAATAATTATGTGTATCACTTTTGATGTGGACCGTCAAATTATAGCACCACTAATAACTAGCTGAATTCAGTTGTGTTGCAAACCAGCTGTAATTGGATGAATGTTTCTTGTATTTACATGTAAGTACAAAGACGAACGAAAAATACGTACGAATGTTGGTGGGTATTTATCTTACAGCTGTTGATATTAGCTTACAGGGAGTGCGATTATCCGAATGTTAATGGGATAAAATATTAGTGGTGGATACGGAAATCGGGAGTGTTAAATCGAATGTTGATTATGAAATGTTTTCGTGTCTTGTTTGGTGATGACAAATTATAATTATAAAAGCTCCCTACCACAAATGAAACTACACATATATTACTTATAGTGGTTGTCATTTACGAGGATTTTATGAAGTAGGTAGGGATGGAAGAATAATGCAATCAATTGTAATGTACTGCAGCTTTTATTAAAGGGTTTTATACAGTGGTATGTTTCAGTGTTTTTATAACAGTGCTGTATTGCGGTGTTTAATACAGTGTTGCGTTACAGTGCTTTATGTTGCAGAGTTTTATTGCAGTGTATATTACAGTTTTTGATATGTTCATAAGTGGTTTCAAAATGCTTTTGTGTATTTAGTAAACCGTGAACATACCAAATCACCCCAACATACCTGGCATGTCTATGGTTTTTGTCATGATGAATGAGTTGCTTGCAAAACAACAGATTCTTGGTATTATCTTGAAAATAATTGTTAGGTTATTACTTATTAGTTATCTAACGAAAAACGACATGAAACAAATTCTACATCAACGTTCACTTTTGAAAGAAAATGATTTTAAACAATATCACCATAAAATTTTAAACGTGCTGTGAAACTAGTACGAATATTTATAATAAGAATAGAAACTCGTACATGAATGTTTAACTCTGAAAATGCACCTATACGTAGATATGTGTAAACAAGAACTAATCACGGAAATCAAAAGTTAAAGTATCTAAATTTAATCTTAATATAATAATAAAAGTACGTATTTATTGGTTAAAGTAGCTAACATTTCATAATTATACCAAATATAGAAGCAGAATTGACTGTAATAGGTTTTCAAATTACAGAAAATGTGTACAGGAAATGGTCATGTTTAATGGCTGGAGGTGCTGTGCTTTAAGTGGTGTTTCAAATTTAAAAAAATGATAAGTAAGAATTTAGGTACTAGACAAAAACGTACATAATATGATAGAAACATCTGATTGATGTGGAAATAGGTGTGAAAAGGGGTCTATTAAAGGGAATTTGATTAAATTAGAGGGTAAGTTATTGGTAAATTAGAGGGAATTTATGAAAAGGGGTCTATTAGAGGGAATTTGAATTGTCGAAGATTAATAAAGCGTTGTTTACTAATCAGTATGATGTAATTTATATTACGACACATCTTAAAAAAATATTATAATTATAGGTGTATTGTAGTTTATGTGGATTGAAACAATATATATTAATGTAGAAGAAGAATAGATCCGATTGGGATTCATGGGCGAATTCCGCGTGGAAGTTCGCAATCGTTTTTTTCACTTATGCACGTGGATCATCTAAGAGGAAAGAACAATGATGGATTGTACTTTTTAATTGACTGGGGCGGAATGAGATCCTTTTGTTTGCGTGAGGTCCTCCATTCGAGGAGTTCCCATCCTGGAATTGATAAGCAGGACTAATCGCTCTGACAGCTTATCTCCCAGAAGGAGTTGGATGGTTCTCCCGTGAGGGGCACCGGAGGTAAAGAAGAAGAAGAAAAATAAAAAAAGAAACCACCTCGAAGGGTTTCTATAGTATAATTGAGTCTTTTTCTCGGTAGACTGCATAAGAGAGTGCAAGGCGGTGGACGGGGTCCGCATTGCGATGTGACCCCTTCTTACAAGTAGGGTTTAGTTTATGTTCGTATTGAATGCTAATCGGGATGAATAAATCCCGCCGGGATTGCTATAAAATTACAAATCCACTGACGTTTGAGAAGACGCGGAGTCCAAGTCTGACAAACTACCCTGTCATACGGATTTATCACTTTTACCTTGAAAAGAGTGGGATAAAAAGAGTTTTTCCTCCGTAGATTTTCTCTTGTCTTTAATTATTTTCATTGTATTTTATTTTTTGGTTTCATTACAGTACGATTGAGAGTGGTGTAAAGGTTGCTGAGTGGAGTGAATGCATTTAAATTTAAGAGGTGATAATACTAAAAAGACTTACCACCAGTTGCTCCCTCGTCCCCGGCCCGGGCGAGGTCTGTTCTGCGAGTGGTTGATCGCCGTGTTGAGAGCCGTCATTAATATGGGGAGCAAAATAAGGGAGGACCACATACCTAAGACATAGGTGACTTTAACGCAGCCACTTGCTCAGACGAAAAATCTACGTGTTTTCCCCTTATGTGACAGTCCGTGTCGAATATTATGGTCGGGAAATGCCGTCAAAACGTGAATTCGGCCATGAGGACCAGATTTTCTCGTACCCTTAGAGGGCGCTCGGAGATGGGGGGAAACCTTCCTCGGAGTCCGCCGTCAATTATATTTATTATCGTCGCAAAAATACTAAGGTTTTCCCTGAAACGACGTTTATCGTGTTTGTAAGAGGGGAAAAAGGACTTCCGAGTCACTAAGTCACACTATACACTTCACTAGCGCGGCTATTTCTGGGGTCTGAGCGGTCCTGCGGGTAGCGGGCACAGGGGTGGGGGGTGACCGGTGGGCGTGGCCTTTTTCCACCAATCAGATCGCCTGGATCCGCCCCCGTCCCCTCTACGTGACTCCTCTGCTCCTTCCAGCCCCTGAAACACATGTTACACTGACGTTCAATTCCTTGTCTTGTGCACCGAGTCCGGCAGAAAAAAAGGACGAATTGCATGAAAACGAAAACCCATTGAGGATTATTTTAACTTTCGTCTGCAGGTTGTGAGTTACTGTTCCAGACGAATCATTTACATTTATTGCAATGCAAATGAAAAGACCACAAGCGTCGGTAAAAGATTAAAATGGAATTTGAGACATGAATATGTAATTTTGTGGGTGAATGTATGTTCTCCCTTAATAATTCATTGGTTATAAAATAACGATCGTTGAAACATGACTTCGGATAACATTATTGCATTAGGTAGGAACCTAATAGCCATAATAAATTTGAAATCATAACTACCAATATGATGATAATGTATTTCCATTCAATTCGTACCCCGAACTATACGTCTTGGAGGTACAAAATGAAGGTGACACTTTATTAACCATTAAGGAATACTACTCTTAATTTTCGACTTTGAGATGTTCAATTTAATTTCCCAACCAGCTCAATCGTATTAATTATTTCGAATCATAATGAAGTTTTGAAAATCAATCAAACGTCCCTTTATGCATACTTGATTATAAATGACATAGATCTCTGCTGAATGTACTGGTAAATTTAATTAAATTGCTCCTAGTTCTGGAATTGGTAGATTTGAGTCCCAATTTCTTGGAACCCGTGTTACACCCCTGTCCACTTCCTTGTGCACCAAGACTGAGAAATAATTTAAAACAAAAAAATCGAGAATCATTTGAAATTTTGTCTGCCTGTTGCAAGTTCCAGCCTGATTATTTACGTCTATTACGGTACAAATTTGAAAACCTCAAGTGGCCGTAAAAGATTATATTGAAATTTAAGTTATGTTTGTTATTTGAATGCGGTGATTAAATTAATTAACTCCCTCGGTTATTGATTAGTAATAAAATTATATTTCTTAGAACCTGACTCCGGATATCATCATTGCAGTTACTGCTAAACTTGATGAAATTCAAAATGGCATTTAATTCTATAAAGATAGGTAAGTAAAAGTATCTTATCTCTGTTCAATATCAAACATAACATATCAAACATAAGCTTCCTAAGGAGAACAGGAGAGAATATAGCTCTCGCTTTCTCGGAAAAAAATGTTAGTCTTGATATATATTTTTTTAATTGACCTATTTATCAATTATTATTATTTGTAGATAAGCACCGGTAAAATCGTGTTCTATCTTTATGGATGCACAACGTAAGACCGTTTGAGACCTAGATTTTCAAGACCAAACATCTGATAAACAATCTCAGTTACCACGTAGGAACGTCAAACGTTTACTGAAGAGTGATATATTTTTGCAGAATATGAAACGTTACCTACACAGTGTTTATAAAAATACTATTTTCTCACTGTTGCATTTACGTTACTGACGCGAAAAATACATAAAAACAATTGCTGAAGCGGTCTGTACCTTGATTACAAATTTGACCACAATCGATGCAACTTTTTTGAGCTTTTGAAGTACAAACAAACCAACACATTTATATGTATTGCACTAGGTATTACTTTTATTACATTTACTATGTTATATTATTTGCATATTCTTTATATATTATATTAATTATATTTCATTAGCTTATCTATTATCATATTAATTTTGATAATCTTTGTTAGACGGGTTAGGGATCACGTAGTTGGCAAAACGGAAGTTAGTGAAAAACGTCGTCTATTTCCACGAAAAAATAAAGAGTTACAATGTTAAATCGATTTCGACGGTTAGGTCATCATCAGTAACAAACAATAACTAGATAAGAATAAGTAAATAGTTATTGTTTGTTACTGATGATGACCTAACCGTCGAAATCGATTTAACATTGTAACTATTTATTTTTTCGAGGAAATAGACAACGTTTTTCACTAACTTCCGTTTTGTAATGGGTTTCCACAACTTCGTCGCGAGTGATTTGGTTCGTACGTTGTTGGCAATTGATGTTGTGATCGTAGCAGTAGGTACGTAACCAACTGCTTATCGCTATTTTAAATTTCTCTGAATACTTTTGTCACTTATTGATTAATACCCTAATCGGGCTAGATATTTCTCAAAGAGATAAACAAAAATCACTCGAAGAATGCACGGATATCGATTCTCATTAATCTCTTAAGGTAATTACCTTGATGAATACAGATAGACTTCATGGTACCTATGTAGGTGAATAGGCTACTAGTGTTTTTCATCTGACCGAATACCAAGGTAACTTTCGGTAGGGTATGCAAAACCCGCATGATGGATCGGTCTTGAAGGGGGGGTAGACTACGTGCGCCGTCTTCCTACAAGTTGACCCATTCCAATCCACTCCAAGAGGCAAGAATGTACCTCTTTTAAGTACCGCTGAGTAGAGTAGTAAACATATGGAACGAGGTTTCAGACTGCTTTCCTAGATGTAATAAACTTCAATGGATTCAATTGGTCAATGACATAAAATTGCGAATTTTCATAGAAAATAAGGCTATTGTATTGGCTTCAAAATGTTTAAAATAAACATTTCCGAAATTTTCCTCATATGGAACTTTGTATGAAGAAAAGCAGAAACTAAAGACTCAAAACAATTTACGGTACTTATCCTTCAGAGGCCCACATGTCAACTGAACCTGGCCGGAGTCCTCATACCCCTTAGAGTCCTATACGGGAAATTGCGTTTTCAAGTTTCAAGCAAATCAAAATATTATATACTTGGCAGAAATAATTAGTTTTAACAGAAAACAAACAATTATAAAGGGGGGGGGGGGATAACGACCTTATTTTGTAAATTCTTGCCCCCACACAAACTCGACAAAGCAAGATTCCAAATGTTGGCGAGCGGTACTCTGCCCAGAACAGCATGCCTGTGAGCATGGCCTGGTGTGTGTAGTGGGGTGCGTGACCTGTGTGCATTCGTTTGAGCCTCTTGAAGGCTAAGAGAGGTCGAGGCTCCGGCCAGATTGCGATGGATGGGAGTAGTTTCTCCTTCTCGATTATAGCAATTGGCATATATTTATACATTATATACATTTATGGCATAATACATTTATATATAGAATGGACCTTGGGATATTCTTGAAGTTATTGAACCTTCAGAATATCCTGTGGGTGTAGCAGCTTAATCGGCTCTCCCCTTTGAAGGAGGAACTTCTACATTTCCATCACCATCATGGTTCGGCCTCTAAAGGGTTAGTACTCAATTTTTAATATTTCGGCTGTTCGCTGTTTCGCTACTTCAAAAGAAAATGATTAGTTCGGGATGGGTTGTTCGCTTCATCGTCTAATATGCCCTGGAGGATTGTAAGCAACCAAAAACATTACTATGAGCTTTTCCCGACTGATGAAGCATTCGCTCGATATTGTTGGGTCCCATTTTCTTGATGTCAAAACAATCATCAAAGGCTTTCATTTAGGTACATGGCATTGCCGAGGCAGTGGCATGTCCCATCCAGGAATATCTTCATCAGGCAGAACCATAGATGATCAATGGTTGTTCACCCACTAGTTGAGTGGATTTTCTGGGTTCCCCACGTATAGGTAAGTCAGGGCGCTCTTTACAAACCAACTCATAACAAACTTACATTGGTATCTGGTGTTCTGCTGATCCTTTGCATTTGTATGAATCAAGCTTGTCGAGGACATGATCCTACTCAATTGATATACAACAATCTTTGCAGCGCGCTTCTTACATGGGCGTAATCCTTTGCTTGAGCTCTTTCTAGTCTTTCTGACCATCAAGGTGTCAAAATATTTGAAAATTTTTGATATTTCCAAGTTAATTTTAAAAATTTGATCCCTTTTACTAATAAAGTTTCTCGGATAAATCGAAGACTGGCAGGCAGAGCATAAATCTTATACTGGCTGAAGGGATAACTGTTGAATGAATAAGATGTTTAGTCGATGCCACGCCCCTCAGGACTCATAGTTGATAGTACGGAACACCCAAATATGGAAGCTACCGTGTAGTGCTACAGTTTTATTCACCAAAGTGGCTAAACTGGGTTGGAACCCATCTTGTTCCGCGTCGCCAGCGGTTCCTTCTTTTGCTCCATGATTCGCCACGTACAATCGTAGCTCTCCTTAAAATCAACTTTATATTATTATATTTCATTATAAACTATCTCAATTTATTGCTGTTAGTTTCCTTGATTAAACCTCACGGTTCTTATTGTTCAAGTGTTGGAATATTGCGAACCTATGTCTTCTTTCTCCCCTCTTTCCAAAAGGTGAGTTTGTCAAAACTACATAATTCCTCTAGAGCTATATTTCGCTTTGACAATAAGCTTTAACCTTAAGGGATAAGCGAAAAGCTGTCTAAATCGTACAGAGAGCAGAAAAACCACTATGCTTCCCAGCAGCTCCACCACTTTAGTTCGGGAGAAGAGTGGTCTACAGCTAGTCTTGTTCCACACATGCACAACGAATGACATCGACGTCGGTGAAATACTGGTATATCTTTACTTACACCTCTGGACTGGTGAGAAACCTTGCTGCAATACTGGTGCATCTCAAGTTGTACCACTATTGATCCAACAAATAAGTACTTAAATTCTATCTTATCACGTTGTGATCTGGGTTATACCAGTATACCTTAAACATTCAAATATTGATTATCATAGTTGTAACAGTACCTACTCTTCTCACATTCAGCTTATTCTACTACCAATTCTTGGGCAAAATTAACATCAGTTTTAGCAAAATGATTCAAGTTATTCACAGTATCTTCCATCTGGAAATTCTTATTATTTTTTTTATGTCTTTTTCGTGAACAATAGAAGGCAAAATACGTCCATGTAGGTTGAATAAGATTTAATAATCATAATGAACCGAACAGTAGAGAAAAAATCATGTGTCACTCAACTACACAATAATATTTATCGGTCGATAAGGTGACCTGTGATTACTGACATCCAACTGGACACGCACCAAACAACGTGAATATAATGTGAAGCTAAATACTCTACACTCTCCCCCCCTTAATGAATTCGTTCTACTTCTGAATGAAACTGGTTTTGAAAATTTCACGATATGCGCACGACATAGTCTTTTAAACGTTCTGGTTGACGGCGATGTCTTGCAGATCGTCGAACTAGATCTTGTGACTGTTCTGGTGACGGTTGAAGCTCCGGTGATAGTTGAGAAGATAAAGACTCGGAAGTAGGAGATGGAGCTGATGGGATAAGAATTGGTGAGGAATGCAATGGATGAGGCTGAGTGTGTGGTGGTCGAGGCGCCAACCTTCCAGACTCTTGAGTGCCAGAAGGATTCTCTCGGGGTTCATCATTCAGAACTATTTCGGTTTTTCGTAGTTGATTTGCATGACGTTTGAGGCAGTAGCCATTGTCAAGTCTAACCATGTAGTGCAACCTTCCCAATTTTTGAATAATTTTGCCGAGCTTCCAACTGTCTTTGTTGTTTGTATACCAACGAGCCATAACATTGTCATCTATTATATACGCTGAATGTCACCTTCTTCCTAAGTTTTGGTGTTGATGGTTTGAAGATGTCAAGTTGACATCGAATGTTGCGGTTCAGGTAAAGTTCTGCCGGAGTTTTGCCGTTCTGGAGTGGCGTTGCTCTATATCTGAATAGAATTTCTCTTACTTTATGGTGGAGGCTTCCAGGTTCTGTCATACAACTCAACTTAGATTTGAGAGTTTGAATGTAGCGTTCAGCTAACCCATTAGTTGCTGGATAGCCAGGGGCTGAGAACTTCTGCATGATTCCATTGTTTTGACAAAACCTCCTGAATATTTCACTGCGGAAAATGGTCGCATTATCAGAAACCATGACTTCTGGGAACCCATGTACGCAAAATATGTCAAGGAGTATATCTATGGTTACTGCTGTAGTAGGGGCATCTCGGGTGATGCGGACTTCTGCCCATTTGGATTTTGAGTCCACTAGCACAAGGAAATGATGGTTAAGGAATGGTCCGGCATAATCAATGTGAACTCTCTCGAAATTGTGTTGAGGCTCGTCCCAAAGGTGAAGTGGGACTTTTGCAGGACTTTTTTGGACTAATGCGCACTCACGGCAATTTCTTACCATCTTTTCAATATCCTTGTCGATGTTATTCCAAAAACAGTGTCGCCTAGCCAGTTGCTTCATTTTCACGATCCCTACGTGAGTACGGTGGAGTTCTTGTAAGACATTCTCCTTGAGTGATTCAGGAATGTAGACACGCTCGTTCTTGAAGATAATGCCATTAGACGTGGTAAATTGAGGGTCTCGAATCTTCCCTGAGAGGAGATTACGAAGTAATTCTGAAAGGCAGCTGTCTTTAGCAGTTTCCTCAGCAATAGTACTGCTGGTGATGGTGGTTGTAGAGATGTCATTAATGGCTTGGTCTTCAATCATCTGGACTTCAAGATTCAGGACAGAATCAATCGAGGTTAGAGAGGAAAAAGTGGGGTCAGTAGCACGAGAGATACAGTCAACATGAGTATGGTCCACGGCTTTCCGATGTTCCACAGTGTAATCGAACTCTTGGAGGAATGTGGCATACCGAAGCAGTCGAGATGAGGTGAAGGAGGGAAGTTTTGAATCAGGATGAAAAATTCTTGTCAAGGGTTGGTTGTCTGTAATTAGTGTGAAATGTCGACCGAATAAGTACATGTACAGCCTAGAAACGCAAAAAACTATGGCCATTGCTTCTCGGTCAAGTTGTGAGTAGTTCCGCTCGGCTTTGGTTAAAGACCGTGATATGAATGTCACTGGTCTTTCGACATTATTAACCACGTGTGAAAGTACTCCTGCGATACCTGTGGGGCTTGCGTCACAAGCCAAAGTAACTGGAAGAGATGGGTCAAAAGGCATGAGCACCCCATCACTTATTATTTCTTCTTTGATCCGTAGAAAAGCAGAGTGGCATTGAGCTGACCATACCCACTCAGTCCCTTCCTGGAGTAGCTGACGAAGCGGGTATGTGATTGTGGACAAGTTGGGTATAAATCTAGAATAATATGTGGCCATAGGAAGAAATCTGTGAAGCTCACCTGGATTTTCTGGTTCTGGAATTTTAACAATTGCCTCGACTTTTTTTTGGAGATTTTGAAATTTTATTGTGGCTCACACAATACCCTAAATATTGTACTTCTTTTTGGAAGAAAACACACTTAGATTTGTTCAGGTGCAAATCATATTGCTTAAGGCGCTCAAGGCAAGCAATCAGTCGGCATTTACATTCATCGAAGGTAGACCCATGGACAACTATGTCATCAAAATAAGACATGACCCCTTCTAGGTTTGAAAGAATTTGGTCCAAGATTCTGTTGAATTCGCTGGGAGCTGTTTTAATTCCAAACGATAATCTGTTAACAAGATAAGTCCCCCGATGCGTTGACATGGTTTGGATGACTTTACTTTGGTTGCAGACATTTATGTGTAGATAGGCTTTGAAAATATCAAGATGGCAAAAATATTTCGAATTTCGAAGGTTATTTAGGATGTCGTCAACTTTCCTAATAGGGTAATGAGCTGATTTTAGTTGTTTGTTTACAGCAATTTTATAGTCCACGCATAAACGCAAGGATCCATCTGGTTTTGGAATTATTACCAGGGGTGACCCCCAATCACTAGTCTCGATTTTTGAAATAATTCCAGATTTTTCAAGGGTGTCGAGTTCAACATTCACTTTGTCCAATAGGGCATAGGGGACTGGCCGTTCCTTGACGAAAACGGGTCTAGCATTGGGGCGTAGTTCGAGAGAGCAAGTGAACCCAGGTACACAACCTATTTTTGGCTCGAATAAATCTGCAAATTGAAAAAGTATACCTGAAACAACGTCGTCAACTGAATTGATGTTTGAAAAATCTTGTTCCTTTTGATCTATGTCTTCCAAGCGGATGTTGAGATGGCGAATCCAAGTTCTCCCTAGAAGTGGAGAGAAACGGTCGGGTACCACAAACAAAATCTCAGTGGAGGTCTGACCTTTGTATTGGACAGAAACTTCAGTCGCTCCTAATGGTTTGAAAAGCCCTGAAGTGTAAGAACGAAACTGAATGTGTGTAGGTTTAAGCTGGTTGTTATTGAGATTCAGTTTTTTGAAATCATTTTCAGGAAGAAGAGTCAACCCTGCTCCAGAGTCAACTTCAAATGTCTGAGGCTGGCCTTCAAGCAGAACGTCAACAAAATACTTATCAGAGTCAGACCGATCAGATTCAAAAACATCGATGATTTGATTAATTGAGTTCAATTCTCCTAGCGAAGTTATGTCAATGCAGTTTTGAAGGATGGGAAGCAGGACGAAATTTCTCTTGTCTCGAAAGGGTAGTGATGCAGACAGAATCGACATGTCCAGATTTTTTGCACGAGCCACAGTGGAGTTTGGAAAAATCAGAACGACAATTGCGAGTGGTATGGTTTGTACGAGAGCAACGAAGGCAGCAGTTTTCGATTCCCAGTTGTCGAAAAAATCGATGTCTATTGTTCGATCGTGAATCTTGAAACTGCTGTGGGCTAGAAGAACGGGTCGAGGCCCGCGAGTTCCGATAATCTGGAGAGCGATTAGATGGGCTAGAGTTAGGAGAACGGGAGAACTTGTCTACTGAACGAGAAGACGAACGTGAGTGTCGCCCTGATATTTTGTTGATTTTCCCTCTCCGGGTCTGATGAAGATCCGAGGGATAGGGACGGAAACTGAGACGATATTTCTTTGCTATCAATTTTGGACGACTCTAAAGCAAGAGCTTTCTCTAAAATTGCATCAAATGTTTGGTTTTCAGACTGAAGAAGTTGTTCCCGGATCGAACTGTCGTATAGGCCACGAATGAATTGAGCGCGCAAAAATATGTCAGCAATGTTCGCTTTGCAAGTTTGTTTTGGGCAGACAAAATCACAATCTACTAGGTCCCGGCGTAAACAAGCAACGTATTCAGCGATCGACTGCCCATTTTGCTGGTATAGAGAGAGGAACCTATGTTGAGTGACAAGGACATTACGTTTGGGACATAGATGTTTCTCGAGCACGTCCATGAGATTTTGGTATGACTTGTCTGAAGGATTGTCTGGTGAAACCAAAGAAACAATAAGTTGGTAATATTTTGGGCCGACAGAATTTAGAAGCATTTGAGCGCAAAATGTCTTATCTTCAAACATGCCCTTTAACGTCAAATAGTTCTCAAAGCGTGCCTTATAATTTCTGAAATTTTCTTTCGTCGGATCAAAATTTTCAAATGGCATTATGAATGCCTGAGCATTTCGTGCTTGAACGTTCCCCTTAGGGATAGTCCCCAAAGAAGAGCTTCCTTGAACATTTAATCTTTCAATCAATTTTTTCCTGTTGCTTACTGAATGCATCTAAAAGTGCTTGGAATTGTGCTTGATCCATTGTGGGTGAGTTAACACAAGTTAGCAAATCGTAGGAATGATATTAGGTACCTGGTTTATGATGGAAAAGACTTGTGTTGATCTGCTGTTGACCAATTCTCGTCGCCAAAACTGTTATGTCTTTTTCGTGAACAATAGAAGGCAAAATACGTCCATGTAGGTTGAATAAGATTTAATAATCATAATGAACCGAACAGTAGTGAAAAAATCATGTGTCACTCAACTACACAATAATATTTATCGGTCGATAAGGTGACCTGTGATTACTGACATCCAACTGGACACGCACCAAACAACGTGAATATAATGTGAAGCTAAATACTCTACAATTTTCCTCGCTACCTAGGGTAAGACCTTGTGCAGGACGTCAAAAACGTTAGGGTGTTCCACAATTTAAAAAAAAAAGTTCACTCGCAATTTGCGTTGCAGAGCTTTTTGAACAATTTTCTTCAGTTCCTGTCTGTCTGCAGTCAAATTAATTCATGTTCCAGGCAAAACCCTCAAACTATTCCACCGATTTTACCCTTCATTTTTTTCAGGATAGTGCTTCAGGATGACGTCGAGAAGTCGAAAAATGGTTATGCTGGCCTTGGCTAATCCCGAAAATCATGCCGATGTTTCCACTTCAAACAGTAACAAGCAGCCGTCTCCAGCGAATCCAAAGTCAATACCGAAGCCTTGGGGGAGGAGAAACAAATGACACAGGCGAAACTTGGAAAGAATTTGATCATGAATATGGATCATTCCTGATAATGAATGACAAGGAATCTATGCCGCTGAGCACCCCAGCCTTGCAGTGGCGGACAAGATACACCAACATCCGGGTAATGAGGCATCCGTCAGTTACCTCAAGTACTCAACAATACCAGTAAGTCAGATTCAGTGCTTGGCGCTGATGAAAAAATTAACGACGAGAAACCGCTGCATCGTTTGAGAGAGTTCTATAGCGATTTCTCTCATGAAGTGACTGGTGATGATGAGCACCCCAACCTTCAAGATGCGGGCAAGTTACGCCAACATCCCAGTAGTGATGGTACGGATGAGTTCCCTGATCCCTGAAGTACCTCAATACATCCAGAAAATCGTTATACCTCAAATCGCTGATACCACAAATAATCCTAGTGTGTTCAATTCTGAGCTTCACACTCGAGGCTCTGAAAGTGAGGAACTTATGACTCCAGCGTGTTATCATCTTCTGACAGTGATAATGTACCCTTAAAAGAACACAGGAGGGAGGAAAAGAAGTTCAGAAAAATCAGAAAAAACGTCAAGATGCGTTCCTCTCGTCGATCGTCGATGCCATCAAAATTACTAAAGCAACCACCGAAAAGCGCAGTGAATATAACAACCCCATCGAGAAAAGGAAAGAAATTCTATGAGGATGGAAGTTGCCAGCATACAATCAACCTTGTGGGATCGGTCAACAAAAGAAAAACGATCACATGTCTCTGTTGAATGGTGTCCTCATACCAGCAGCGTACAAAGATTTTTATACAAATCTCGCAGTTAGAAAAGTGTCAAAAAGAAAAAATGAACTCGAAGTTGCAAACGATGACTCTGATTTCGACACCTGAGCTTTCATTAGATACTTGCTGGAAGAAAACTGGACTAGTCGCAACAAAAGAATTTTTACGATCTTAACACTGCTTACTATTTACTATCTTTTTAAATAACGTTTTCTCAATGATTCCCTAGTCAGTATTTTTAGGTAAGTCAAAAAGTTTTAAGACTGCAAGCTCAGTGTAGATTCAACATTTGTTACTTGCCATTTCCTGAAAAATCTAGTTCATTGGAGATTTAAGTTTCATGATCATAAATTGAAACTGTATTGCTGCCAAAAGCTCTTCATTACAGTGGTTCACGTTTTTGTTTGTAATACCAAATTTTATCAGTGCCAAAAAGCTGTTCTACGATTGTACTTTCAATTCAAGAGTTGAAGTTGATTTTTGTGATAAGCATTTTTCTGTGATTTACTAAGTAGGATAAGGAGTGCGTTGTTTGATGGCAATTTCCTTCTGAAGACTGAAATAGTTGTATTTTCCTAAGAAGTTCTCAGTTCGATTCTAATTTTCTCCAAATGGATAGTGCAGTCAAAGCTGATCGGTCAAACGGGTTTATAGCTTTGCTCTTGATAAGTTTATTCCATGATTCCCTAGTTAGTATTATTTTTAGGGACGACTAAAAGTTGTGAGACGACAAGTTCAGCGTAAATTCAAATTTTATTACTTATCAGCTTTAAAAAGTCTAGATATACTCCTGAATTCAAGTTTTATTGTTTGTATTTTCAAATTTAATAGCTGCCAAAAGGCTGTTAATCGTTAGTAATTCCAGTTAAGACTTCAAGTTGATTTTAATTATGAGCATGAGTTCTCTTGAATATTTTGAAAATGATGTTATTAATTTCCCAAATCCAACTGTCCATATCGAGCCATTTACAAATTCTATAATAAATAATTTAATGTGGTGACGTTTTATTGAAGGGTATTTGAATATTAACATATATGCCATATGAGAAATGAAGTATTTTTACCTGCTCCTTTATTTACTATAGCCATTTAAGAATATATATGTATATATATAAAGCGTGTGTGTGTGCGTTTGTGTGTGTGTGCGTAATGTACAAAAAAAGCGGAAAATATGCTGCCCACCCAGCTTGGCAAACTTTTTTTTTGTGATTTTTCCGAACCAAAATGTCCGTTATAGGCACGATCATGATGATTCTTGGACACCATAGTAAATTTCAGTCTCAGCTTATCCGAATCGGGGGTGAGAACGTTCACGTTTGGTGGAAAATAATTCGTTAACACCAATATTAATCCACTGTTATCCATTATCATTTTTTGGGTTGACGTTGATGCAGATTGATGAAAGTGTCCCATAAACATTGGCACGACTATAAACTTGTTGTGAAAACTCGCTACACCAAATTACGCGATCCGTTTATGGCGCCTCTTTTTGTGGGGGTCTTCAAATCCAAGAATCGAAAAACGTGACGGTATCGGGGAACTTTAGCTTTAGCTGCCGTGTCAACAAAACATGTGAAACCAATAGGTGAAGAGGGTCTTCCTGCCTCCTTAGCCCTAAACTACCGGCCCTCTTGAAAAACTATTGAAACTCCACAGCACTTGAAAAAAATATGAGTAACAACTCAAGTGGCATCCCGCTATCAGGTAGGTACTAATGCAAGGAAAAGGTTGAAGCTGGAAAACGTATCCACGTGAAAACAAGGCTTTCAACGGAAAATACACGCGCCGACACAAAGATCAGGCAAGGACATGAAGGAGATTTCGAAGCAGAAGCACCCTAAAATCTGTTTAGAGACTCTTGGAGAGGGATAATGGATGTATAGGTAGCTGGGTGATGTCGAGAGGCTAAAGAAAAGTACGGGAGTGTGGAGGCTGGTTTGTGCTCGTAGTGTTACTTCGCCGTGTGTGGCTATTTGAGCCCAGCCGAGAGGTCCATCAGGTAGGTATCCTTGCCTTTTCGGTTCCTTCTCTTTTGGTCTTTTTCAAAAGGATCGACCGGATTACTGGCGGCCTGTCATCGGCTACACGCCCTACCGCTCTCATTGAAACGGATTTTTTTTTCTCTAGGCATAATTAGGGCTCTGCCTGTCTTCACCCTCGAAATTCGTAAGCTTCTTCATTTTCCATATAAATGAAAAGCTTAGCGTCCATCCCTGTTTGTCACAGTCAACAGCACACCGTGCGTCCTTATAATTATGTCTAATACTTGAATGACGAAATTAAACTAGAAGCTCGGTGGACATCACTGCCTCGACTACACCACGCTCCAATGACGAGTTTGAACGCTATAATTTCTACAATATTCACATTTTCAAATCACCTAGCCACAGTGAGTATTTGAATCATCTTTTTGGATTTGCCAATATCTAATGATAAATTGTTTATACTACCTATTAGAGAACTTCTAGGAACCGTTAAGGATGGGTGATAGAGCCTTCCTTGGCAAAAACTTCCCCTTTCAATCTCCCCACCCCATAAATTTTATCTTTTCCATATTCAGATTCGTTGATCAAGACTGGTCGTAATTTTATCTCAATTATATTTATCTACTTACCCAAAATCCTGAATTTCAAAATGTTGCCAATTTTTGACAGGTGGGCTGGCGGGGAAATATGAGATCAATCTTTTGAGCTGCATAAACACTGCAGCATGCAAAAATGCAATGTATTTACATTTAAAAACGACTTTTACAAAAAAAAACCAAATTTAGTTCTAAGCGCTAAATCTTGACAGAACATGAAACATGTTCCTTGGGAGAACAGGAGAAAAGTTATGTCACTTAGCTGATTAGGGAAGGTCCCATCATTTCAATCTTCTCATTATATCCCAGGGAGTCGAATCAAATTTCAATTTCCAAGTTTCTCTCCAGTCTAATATTGGTTACAATAATGTTTACAAAATTAACTGAGAAGGATCACCTGTATGTAAACAATTATTCATGTTTACATACAGGTGATCCTTCTCAGTTGTTGGCTACGCATTACGCAGTGGTTAGTATAATACGGTTAGGTAAATCGAGAGCATTCCAACGACTAGCAAACGATTTTTGTACGATGATAAATGCCTAAGATACACTTCCGCAGCAACGATTTGGTCGTAAGCGATGATCATCAGATAATAGGAGCGTAACGCACTAAATGTCACGTAACGGTAATTTTGTCTCATTTTTGGCCAGGGCAGAAACATGTTCCATATTTAAAAAAGTTACAGTCATGCAAAACGATCGTATGACCGAATTTTCGTAAATTACCGTATTGTATATTAACCCTTACATTGTTTTGAAATTTTAGCGTTTTGCGTACAAAGAAATTGTTGACTATTCATTTTACGGCAAAAAACGTATTTTAAATAATAATCTCCTATTCAAATAGAGGTTTTGAATTTTTAGCCATTTTAGCAGTTTTTAAGCAAATTTTAATGAATTTTAATTACATTTTTCAGCGAATTTTAATGAACTTCAATTACATTTTGTATGTATTAAGTACATTTTGTGAAATTTTACCAATTTAATGTGCTCAAAAAGTTTTGGCCAATGAACTTATCCTTTCGTTTAGAAAGCTCGATTTTTTGGCGCAAGAACGTAATTTATATCTCAATCCTAACGAGAGTTATCGTCTGGAATGACACATAAAATATATATACATATATATATATATATATATATATATATATATATATATATATATATATATATATATATATATATATATATACTCGGCGCTTCGCCCCCCTGGACCCCCCTAATCTATACTCGGCGCTTCGCGCCTCGCCGGATCTTTTCTCTTTTCTACTGCGTAGAAAACGAGGATAATTTGCTATGCAATTCTTAGCCTGAAAAAATTTGTATATAAAAAAATGTTCAAGCCTGGCTGGGGTTCGAACCCACGATGCGAAAAAAATTTATATAAAAAAATTTGGATATAAAAAAATTGTCAAGCCTGGCTGGGATTCGAACCCACGAACTCGCGCTTCGCGTCACGGACGTTACAAAAAAAAATTGGGACGTTACATAAAAAATTATTGGGGGTCGGCCTAAGAATTGCATAGCAATTAATGTATATATGTAAGTATGAAAAAACGTTAAAGTCTAGGATTCGTTTCAGAATGCCTCAAAACGGATATCAATGAAGAAAATTTTTCAAAAATGTTCATTTTAAAATTTCCTGAGCCATTGCAATAGCTTTATTTTCTATGAAAATTCACAAAAAGTATTCTTGATCGATTATAGAAGTTCATCATTGAGAATGATAAACCGAAAGGAAAATATATTGGGCAGAACAACTTTAATCGAATCGAGGACAAGGTAAAAATATAGTCGAGATTTTTTCACTGTACAGCTGTAAAAGGTTTCGAGATCATCAGTTACACCATTTTACAGGCATAAAATAAATACATCCACCTGACTGGATGAAGTGAAGATGGATGGATAGGTACGATTATAACATCGGTCGCTTCATCTCATTGCTTCAAATTTGTTCCCGACAATATTAGTGTCCTCGTAGCGTTGATTATAACCCTTGACTAAACGCTCTATAATAGAAGAGCGGACAACAGATGGGACATTCCCTGGAGCTATTGCCATCCTGTTCCCATTACTCCAAACCAATTGCCTGGAACTGACGTAAAGTGTCGACTGGAACTCTACCATTCATGAAGAGTAAGGAGGGATGGAAGGGGGGGGGGGGATTCGCTAGTAATTTAAATAGTAATCTGTACATCCTATTCTAATAGTCCCAAGTACATAAAAGTTCCAGTCATGCAGCATGATCGTATGAGCGAATTTTCTTTAATTACCTAACGTTTTATGTTATGTTTAACTGTATTGAAATTTTAGCTATTTCTGTCGAAAGAAATTGTTAAAAACCAATTCCGTGGCCAAAAAAAAAAAAAAAATTAAATTTGATGATTTAAAAAAAAATTAGCTTAAAGGCTACTCTTCAATTTGATAACATTGACAATTTAAGGGATTATCTCAACAAAATTCCTAAAAAAATCAATCGCAGTTGCAAGAAAAGATTAGAATTGCTACTACGCTTAAGAATTCTACATTTGCTTATGCGCAGAGGCTACCATTGAGCCGGCAGTAATGAAATTCATAAGAGATCTCCACGGGCTCAACTCGCACGATTCGTAAAGAACTAGCAGACATACGACCGAACAGATGAAACCACAGTTCAGTATGAGAATTTTGACGACAAAAGTATCAAATACTAGTTTTCTCGGTCGCTTCGCTCGCTCGATATGGCTGTATAGATCCGATGGTCTTTACTGTTGAGTGGGACATGTAGAATGACTGGAAATGGTGGATCACTAAGGGTGATTTGAAATGTGTAAGGGGATGTTGCTCGCTTCGCCAGCTCTCTGTCGGATGTATAGATGGAATGGGATATAAATAGTCCATCTCTAGTTCGTAGGAAAACCCCGGTTGAAATCCGTCGTGTGTAGGGGATGTTGCACGCTTCGCTCGCTAGGGGTGGGTTTTCTCGCTCACTCGGTGTGGGATGTATAGATGCGACTGGATATAGTCCCCATACCATCGAGACCTACAGTCCTTGGATTGGGTGGTGGTGAAAATTTTGAAAATTGCTTACAATCCCTTACTATAGGCAATCCTAAGGGAATGGCAAAAAATTAATAAATCTAATAAAAGGGTAAAACGAAAATAATAAATTGCTGTGTAATAATTGGCTGAGTTTTCTATATGAGGAAGTTATTCAGTGAGGCAGATGTTCTTTTCTGTTAGAAATGACTATCGAACGTGGCACTTGATGAGGAACCACGAAAAGTTTAGTTTTAAGAACATTTCAGTACTGTCGGATGTTATATGTTTGTACGTATTTGTTTTCCCCGCCTATTTTTCTAAAGGTAGGCCATTATTTTATCTGCGTGGAAGGTCTATCCTTTTCTCCGTCTTTCAAAAGAGAGTTGAGATCAAGAGGTTCGAAGGCAAAGATCTGAGTAATTACGTTTCGACCGAATAAGGAAGAGCAGTAGCTCGAAAATCAACGTTATCGTCCACATTTTCATTCACTACGATCCGAAAAACAATTTCATGTCTCGAAACTCGCATGGGACCAAATGGGAACTTTATCGAACATTTTAAAACCAGCCCGAGCCAAAACCGTCTACATTTACCGGGTCTATGACAAAAAAAAAAAAAAAAAAAAAAAAAAAAAAAAGCAACTTTTTTATTATTTCCCGCATATTCATATTCTCGCTGATTTCTCCGGGAAGACCGCATCTTCCGCCAATTTTGACGGCACCATCGTGTTCTACGGGTCCTGAAAATTAAACTTTGTCGCTGATATACGAAGTGCTCTCGATCAAATTTTAATTTGGCAGCTGATAGAGATCGAGCGCTCGGCGAAAAAACGCGTATTAAAAGAGGGCTCCCACCCCCTCTCGCCCTCTAGCCCATGGTTCGGATGGGAGTAGAACATTTTAAAATCGCTTATGCCACCTTTCAGAAAAATCCATGAAGATCCCCCCCAATTGCAGACTCTCCTCATTCAGCCGTTTGGCCGTGCATAGCATGGACAGACAGAAAGACAGACAAACGGACGGAGTTTCATTCTCATATAATAGTATAGAGATTCACTAATAGAATTATGGATATGTTTTTGGCCAACTAATAACATATAATCTCACACAGTAGCCCAAGTCAACTATTATCTATTCTAAAGGTAAGTGCGCACTGGGATTCTTTGAATCTACTCTGAAACTTTGGTGAGTCTGGCTACGTCTAGCCTAAGTCCGGACTGCCCCGACTCATTGTTACGATGAATCATGTATTGTGTGATGGGGGCTCGCAGTTTCCTTGTCTCAATGTTGAGCAACATTGCCACAGCACGCGCTCGCTTCCTTTGTTTAGGTATTTTTATACGTTTTAGTAAGTGTTTTCTTGAGACTCTGCCACTTTTGGTTTATTATTTTCACTAAGTAATAAATTTTTTGTGGAATCAACCACGAAAAAAAAAAAAAAAAAAAAAAACAATTTTGTTACCCTCCATCTCAAAATTTGTTGTTTTACGTTTCAAGATGCGTAGAATTCAAGAAAAAAGTTTTAAAAACGTCCGTCTGCCGTCTAACGCACAGTGAGGAAAAAAAGGGGGTTTTGGAGGGAAAAAAATTAAGTTTAGCTCCATTGTTACAGGAAATTTCGCGCTGATTCTGAACACACTCCTGTCCCTATAAGTACATGCAATAGCTTTTTCGACCCAAGAAATCTATTTTTGACCATTTTTGTTCTTCACTTTTTAACCTTTGGGATTGATTTAAATTTTTTGCGCGCAAGAAAAGTTGTATTTATACGAGAGGCATCCCAAAAGTAAGTTTACTCTATTTAAAAAAATTCAATAATGCTTCAAAATTTTTGAAAAAAGATGACGATTTATTTTCTCACTCACATACTATTTTTCCACTTAATTGAAATCAGTTGCTACACATTTTTGGTACAGTGGTAACAGTTTTTGTGATCCGGTGTTGTACCAGTCTTCCGCCAAACTGGAAAACCAGCTTCCCACTTCTAGTTTGAGGTCCGCCTGTGTAGCAAATCGTTTGCCCCCTAGATGCTCTTTAAGATGAGGAACGAGGTGAAAATCACTTGAAGCTAGAATAAGGGATGACTCCTGTGCACTCAAGCGAGCCTGGTTTCAATAAAACAAGTATCAAGATGTAATCCGGTAATGTTATAACATGATAAACACCCGCAAGCTACCTTATTCTACTAGTTGTTGTCAGTGATGACAAGAGGTTGTGGCTACTGGCCTTGTTTGAAGGAAATTGAAAAACGTTTCCGAACGCAAGTAGTCTCTGACTAGTTGCTCTCGAGGAAAAACTGAAGTTCTATACTATCAACATTCTAGATATGAGCCAAAGATAGTTTGACAGGAGAGGTTGGTTAGTCACTTAGAAGTAGGCCAGCCAGCTTGTTTGGGAATTGGATTGAATATTGGAAATTACTCGTATTTCTGGTATAAAATGAATAAGACAGGAGTGTGGGCACAGAACTAGCATTAGTGTCAGCCAGGACCCTTTCGAACTCACTTCATCACCGAAGAGTATTTAAAAGACAGGAATAAAGGGAAATACCAGTGGGTAGACGCAGTGATGAACAGCGCAAAAAAGGAGTTTAGAAATACGTTAAGCGTCGACGACAGAAACAATCCTCCCGTGTTATGAACAATCTGTTTGAGTACGAGGCAGTTGGTGGTTGATGGGTGACGATCATCCGGTGGTAGGTAGCCTCGGCATGAGTAACGCGCTCCCATTAGGCCGGCCAACGGTGGAATGATGAGATGGAAATATCTCAGAAGGCCCAACGGGAGGAGGATCAATCATAGAAAAGCGTTGATTACCTGATTAGTATTTAGGTGGCATAATTACCTCCATCGCTCATTCCTGGTCGTGGCTGGAGCTCCTACGCCCACGACCGCAGCCTCTGGGAAAATTACATGACGCTGAGGTTTCGGGGTTCTGGCGCCTCTCGTGATTGCTATCGTAAAGACCGGTGAATGAATAAGTTCACGTTCTCTAAGAACTAAATCACTCGCGAAAAAATTGTGAAAACCCCATTTCAGTTATTTACACGAGAACCAGTCGTGCAGCATGTCCAAATGAACGAACTTTCGTAACTTTGCGTATTACATCAGTATGAATATGTCTTGAAATTAGAGCGCTACATGAGCTCAGAAATACTATACCTACTATCAATTTATGGGATAAAAAAATAATTTTTGTTTTTAATAGTCGGTACATTTTGTTCCACAAAATCCAATTTTGGAATTTTCAATCATTTTTAGCAGTTTTTAACCGAATTTTTAACACAGTTGAATGACATCCTGTAGTGCATTTTTTCGATCGATATTTGTGCGAATTTCTAAAATTTCTAGCTCATAGTTGATAAACTTATTCTAAGTAAAATTTTGCTTTTTGCTAAAAGCAAGCATCCTTCTGTCCCTCTGTACAGGTCATTTTTATGGGGTCATTTTACCCACCTACCTTGTCATTTTTACCCAGCCGTCACATAAAGGCTTCAATTCAAATTTCAGCAATCAAGTTTTGACTTGTACCTAATTAATTTTTTAAACAAGCGTCCCCCTCAATATATAACCTTATTTACGTTAAAACTATTTCTGAAAAATACCTATTAATGCAATTAGTAAAGCGTTTTGAATATACATTAATTTTCGGAAATCTATCTTTGCGTATATAAACTACTCGGCTCAACCCACCAAAAAAATTGTTTACGTGTGAACCCACCCCATCCACATTAGGCGTTAAAAGTTCGATGCATGACAGGTTTTTCTTTAATCACAAAGTTGTATACTTACCCGGGCGACGTTGTTAGGGAAAACCGAGTTCTCGATGAAGCAGAAAGTCTAGGGGATTGTAATGTAGCCTACGTTTTAACCAGGGACCCCCAAAATCTCCATGTAAAATTTCAGCTCAATAGGTCCAGCAGTTTTTACTTGATTGAGTAAAGCACACACACACACACACACACACACGCAAAGACAGACACCATTAGATTTTTTTATAATAGTACCCGTGCGTTGTACGGACCCACATGTACGGGTCATTTTACCCAAACCAATTTTTATTTTTACCCAGCAGTCACAAAAAGGCTCCGATTTAAATTTCAGCAGTCAATTTTCAACTTGTACCTAATACGTTTTAAATATAACCGACTCAACTTAATTACGTTAAAACTATTTCCGAACAACATTACTGCAGTTAATAAGGTTGAATATCAATTTTTGAAAATCTATCTTTACGAATAAGAACTATTCGGCTCAACCCACCTAAATAGTTTTGATGTCGTTGAATATATTGTCGAAAGTAAAAGTCTTCCTGGTTGACTGCAGGTTTTGAAGTTTACAGTTCCGGTTTTTTGGGGTTTTTCCGACCATTTTCCCGGCTTTTCCGAAATTATTTTTTCGTAAAATGTTAAGCTCGTTCTTCCGAATAATAATCCGGGTGGACTGCATGTTTTCCACACATCTTTCTGGTTGACTGCAGGTTTTGAAAAGTTCCCATTCCCATTTGAAAAGTTCGATGCATGTCAGGTTTTTCATTAACATCAAAATTGTATATCCGGGCGACGTTGTTATAGGGAAAGATAAGTTCTCAATGAAGCAGGAGTTATAGCATTGTTATATAGCCTATTTGTTAACCAGGGACCCTAAGAATGTCCCTCACTCACAGATAGACACCATTAGATTTTTAGCGAATTTTCGTAGAAAATTAAGCTATTGCATTGGTTCGAAAAATTTTAAAATAAAAATTTCTGAAGAATTTCTTCTTTTAAATTCGTTTTGAGGCATTCTGAAACGATTCCTGATGTTGGTGCTTTATCGTATGTGTATATGAAATGTACTCAAAAATCACTAAAAACGGCCAAAAATCGTTAAATGTATATGTTTTTAGCAGAGTTTCAGTCAAAGCAACATTATCAAAGCTTAACCAGGACATTATAGAATTGTCGCACAAAATTATACTGAAAAGTTACGTTGAATTTCATTATTAATATTTGCTGGCAAATCTAAAAAAACTGCGAAAAAAACCTAAAAATCCAAATTGATTTTTAATCACCGAATTATATTTGAGTATGAGTTTTTTGCCTTAATATTGGTGTAAAACATTTTCTTTCTACTGAAATTTCTCGAATTTCAATACAATTTAAAATATTGAAATACGCGGTAACAGATAAATAATTTAATAAAATTCGCTCATACTATCATGCGCATGACTGGAAATTTTATATAATAGTATACTAAGAAGATGGATAACAAAAAAATCAACCTTTTCTATAGAAATTCTTCGTAACCAGATCGCAACAATATTATGTTATTATAGCCCACCGACCTTTCTCCAGGAACGTAGGGAAGAGGTCTTAGGACCGCTACTTTGATGGGGTTGCATTTCAGCAACACAAAACGTAACGATTTTTGGCAGATAGGTCATGTCTATAGCATCTTCCATGCTAAAATTAAAATCACGTTGTGTAGTTCAAAACGTTGTAGTTTATAAATGACCAGTGATTATTATGATTGTAACAAATGAGTGATGATTGTATCTGGAATGAGATTGCAAATATTACTGTGGGCTGGATTCACGTTTCTCCGAACTCTCGCTCTCTAATTCGCTGTTTATACAAATTATTTGCACCCGGGAGGTCTCCGGTCATCTCTAACACAATTATTGTTCCATTATGTCCGCTCAAACAGTTATGTAGGTAAACCGCCTTGAAGGCCTCACGGAAAATGCGTGGTTGTAAAGGTTGGAAAGAATGGATGTAATGATAGGGTCGTTTGAAGGGAGGAGAGCAGCGATGTCCAATAATGGATGGACCGTTTGGACCCACCTGAAGCTGTTGGAGGGTTCGGAAAACAGGGGTACGAGTACAAGGCCTTTGTTCGGCCCGAGGTGGCAACTCCGGGCCCTTTCAGTTGTCATTAAGTGCCCCGAAAAACCTCACGCTATTCCCTTTTTGAAGCGGAGGGCCCTCAGAAAGACAGATTTCCGAAGACACCTGCCAAATGGAGCAGAAGTGTAATAATGGGTACCTACGTCCGCCTCTCTCTGTGATTCGCCGCGAAAATGTCGTCACGTCGCATTGAGAGGCCAAACAAATATGGAGGGGCTGTATCGGGCCAGGTGGAGACTAACCGTCTACGAGAACCTTATGCACGTTTTTAAGTGCTTAGATCTCTCTATTTTATCAGGAGAAAAGTGTAACATATCCACAAACTTTCGATACATTAGGTTGGCAATAAACGGGATTCGCTAAACTATGAGACGATGGAAGAGATTACAAGTTTGAATTTTGCTGTGACACTGGAAGAGACAGATTACATAGTTTGGTGCAGTCAAACGTGCGGAGAAGAATAAGAGACAAGAAATACGAATCACGGTAATGTTTCAAGAGGAATCACTCAATAGGAGGTGGGATGCATTTTTTATTGGAGACATTAATATATAGCGAAATTACCGTTAACAATTTATTGCTGTCGTGGAAATATTATCACGACACATTCAGTTGCCAAAAGTATCTAGAGAAGGTCTGCATTGGATCAGGTGGGGTCAAAGAACCAGCCTTATACCGCTTTCATTTGCTTTGCTATCCTTATCTGTGAATACTTCGAAGAAGAATAGTAAAACTTTTGAGAATGTTTGGTGAAACGTCTGCTTGCTGTTTGGCCTCCATACTGCCGAATATCAGGGAAACGGTATAACGCGTTCTTCAAGATTTTATTGGTAAGGTTTGTTCGCCCATTCAAGAAAACATTAAAAACAATGTATGAGACTTTCCAATGTACAATGAAAGAACAATATGGAGTAAGATACATTAAGACGCATGAGCCTACAAGAAATATGATAGGTTACAAACAGGTGAAATTCCTCAATGAGGAACTTGTACCCATCTAAAATTCTGCCAGAAACTTTTTTTGCTATACTTTAGACCACCTCTAATTCATATATGTATATGTGATGGAAAAACATATCATAATTAAAATCAAATTTAAAAATCAAGGCTTCACCAGCAACTTTTCTTGTCTGTTATTTTTCAATAGTCTCTACACCGAACTTCGAAGATCCAGTACATCAATAATTCACACCACATGAATAGGACCCAGCTCCTGTGTAGAAACGTCGTGAATCAAAACTATACTCTCAAGATTAGACTGGTCATATATATAAATGTATGCAAAAGTGTTAAAATCCATGAATCGTTTCAGAATACTACAAAACGGATTTCAATGAAGAAAATCTTGATTTAATTTTTTTTCTTTTTTGGAGCCATTGCAATAGCTTCATTTTTTACGCTAAATATCCGTCATTCATACAAAAAGACATGGAAAACTAAATTTTGGACTGTCCGATGTACAATGAAGAAACAAGAGGGAGTGAGCTAGCGTAGATGGGTGTAGTATTTATACCCCATTGGGAAGAGAAGCAGTCAGTAGCACGCGCCCTTCCGCCCACACATGTGGTTGTTTAGACTACAACACAAGTAGAACAGCGTTGTTTGGGTGGCTGCTGGCCCAATTCATAAAATCAACACGTGTTGTCAGCCACGTGTCACCTCAGTCAGCCTGTCGGAAGCAAATTACGCCGAACACGGAACCAGACTTAGAGGGCTAACTCTCAGTTTTCCCAAGAAGATGTATTCTTCAAAATATTGACAAGCCACTTCCTCACTTAAATTGATCAGTTGGCCCGCGTTAACGGTACATGAACGCAGAGAGATTTTCCTTCGTGTCTGCTGTCCCAATAGACGATCACTCCAACCAAAGGGAAGGAACAACTGGCCTAAATTATTACTCAAAGACATATGACGTGTATTTTTCTGGGTGGACAAAACGTTCGCATGTATCAATGGTTTCCTTGGTTCAATATTTTCGTAATAAGCCAATACTTTTGGTTAATTATTTTCAATGATCAACCATTATAATCGACCAAGAAAAATAAAATCAACCCCCTCCATCAATCCAAATTTGGTGATCTCAAAATGCGTAGAATCCTAAGTACAAATACAAAAACCGATGCAAATTATTATACAATGGTTTATTATTTCTGTGTTAGATAGCCCTTCTACGCAGACCATTGGTGTATAATTATCAAACCCCGTATGTGATATATGATTAGAACATTGTGTCTCGAAGAATGGTTCACACTTTTACAATTCCAAGACCCCGCTTCACAGTAAAGATGTTTGAAAAATGGGAAATCGGTGCTTGAATTAATTTACGTTAGCGCACGCGCAGAATGGAGTAATGATTTGAGAAAAATAAAATTGATAAGGAACAATCTACAGCCGAACCCACGAATTCCCAGAAAATTTAATCAAAATTTGATGAAGAACTTGCTTGATTTGAAGAAGACTTTTGCGTATACGCAGGAGCTAATAATGATGCAATCATATTGAAATTGACATGGAATTATTAAACATTTGTGACAAACTATTTGTATTAAACTATGGACAACTAGGGCGTAAAACAATTATGCTTGAATGAAATGACGTTTGCGCATGCGCAAAATGAAGTAATGATTTGAGAAGTATGGATTTGATAGTGGACCATTCGCAGCCTAACCCGCACATTCCCTGAAAATTTCATCAAAATCGGATGAAAACTGTTGAAATTAGGCTCGTTTAAAAATGAATACATATTCGCGCATGCGCAGTAGCTACTAATGATAGGATTATGATGGAATCGCTAGAGAACGCTCAAATTAACCTCTTTCACCCATCCTCCAAAGTTGAGCGATATAAAACAACGGGGGTGTGAGAAAATTATGCCTGATGGAATTTTCATTTGCGCATGCGCCGAGTGAACTATTGATTTGTAAACAACGAAATTCATATGAGACAATGTTCACCTTAACCCGCACAATCCATGAACATTTCATAAGAACGGTTGAATCTTGTGGAAATTAAGCTTTGTTACAAGGATCAGCCTCAACCGCAACCAATTCTTATTTTCTTATGACATTTAACTCAAGATCCATGACCATGTCCTATATTTTGACACCATAATATATACTTGAGTCGTGATGATGGTTTTAAATAAACCGAAAGCTCAGCAATAAGGACTTTCGTTCGTTTTGACCCTTATCCAGATAATTTTGACGACCTGTTAAAATGAAAAAGAACGATTTCGTTGAAATTCAGACGTTAAAGTTTGGCCGATTATAGTTTGGTTAAATTAACGGCGAAAAACTTCATTCTGTCCATAAATTCAACCAACATTTTGTCCATATTGGACAGAAAAGTGGCTGCCCGGAGCTTGGAATCATAACCTTAACAACTTCAACAGCGGTTTCTTATCGAATTCTTATCGCGATTAGGAGTTGATTTTTTCTAAGTTGAAACACTGAAATTCAAAAGAATTACATTAATTTTGAATATACATTTAAATGAGAGAGAGAGAGAGAGAGAGAGAGAGAGAGAGAGAGAGAGAGAGAGAGAGAGAGAGAGAGAGAGAGAGAGAGAGAGAGAGAGAGAGAGAGAGAGAGAGACAGAGAGAGAGAGAGAGAGAGAGAGAGAGAGAGAGAGAGAGAGAGAGAGAGAGTGACACAGAACGAGAGTTGTTCAGAATAGTCTAAAACGTGAAATGTGAGTGGAAATTTTACCACTGTAAAAAATAACAACCGTTTGATTTTTGAGGATACTACAACTTTTTCAATCTCTCGAAAGTGAAAACAATGCTTCCGCTACCTATAGGTAGACTTCGGAGCAATTTAAGAGATGAAATTTAGTAGTTAGGTACCAATACTTCACTAGTAGGTAAATCCGCACAGACACTAGTTAATGAATTCGATTTCGCAACGTTAGAATAAATTCCTTGGAACTATATCACCTGGTCATTTATTCCAATATTGGCATTATGTCAGCTGATTTTTTAATATTTTGATTTTTCTCAACCTTTTTTTTTTTTTTTTCAACTTTTGGTTTAGACGTGTGAAAGATCGGGAGTTGTATTTTGATGACGAATTGTTGGTGAGGAGAAGTGGTGGAGGGGGAAATGAACTCTACTATGTACTTGTACTATTCTCAACCGATTTTCGTTATTTTTTTATTTTTTATTTACCTAATTATTTTTATTTTTTAAAGATTATTCTACTACTTTGCTAAAATTATTTGGTCTATCTATGAACCAATTATCAGTTCAAATTTCATTGTCATAGTGGTAGAAAGGGGACGTGGGCAAAAGTAACGGCACATATGTTAAGTGGAGGTTTTGATCCACCAAAATAGAGTGAAACATCAGAATGTTCAATGAGAATATAATGTCCTTTCAATACCTCAGCACAAAGCCTTCCACGACTGATAACTTGCAAGAAGGATGCTCGTGTTCATTT
This sequence comes from Adelphocoris suturalis, assembly GCA_030762985.1. Taxonomy (NCBI): domain Eukaryota; kingdom Metazoa; phylum Arthropoda; class Insecta; order Hemiptera; family Miridae; genus Adelphocoris; species Adelphocoris suturalis. Next base: position 58,760,905 of record CM061042.1, on the reverse strand, counting down.
AGTTTGAGGTCCACCAGAACATACTTTATTGCAGAGGAGAGTGAATTTGAGGCCATTGAGACCCACTCGTTTCCCGGGGAAAGAGGAATCTTGTGTTTGAGAGTGAAATTGTGGTCAATAAAGCTAACCGAACTTCCAGTGTCAATCAAGCAACGAGCCAAAGTGTCATTAATTTTTGCTGAAATGACAGCTCGACTCAGAAAGTTTAAATGTTCCTCGTTTACTGTCGCAATAATGGAAGCGAAAACTGAAGCGTTAGTATTCTTTCTACATACTTTAGCATAGTGCCCTTTGATGCCACGTTTTCCGTATTCAGCTTGTCGTGCAGGACAGTTAGGGCAAAAATGCTTGTAAAGACCACAAAAATCACATTTATCACCCGATATACTGAACTTGAGAATGGCACATAGAGTGTCAGTTTCCTTAGCAGTAGATTCCTGAGACGAAAGAAGGGCACAGCTAGCGCATGAGCAACTACCCAACGGTTGAATATACCCCTCGGCTTGTTTTTGAGGCGCTTCTAGCGCAAGGGCTTGTTTGAGCGCGTCATCCAAACCTAAAGTTTCATTTTCTAACAAACATTGTCGAATCTGAGTAGACAGCAGGCCTTTGATAAAGTCGTCACGTATATATTGATTTTTGTGATCTACTGCACTCACAGCCTCAAAGTCACAATCCTTGCTAAGGATTTTCAAGGTGTGAATATATTGGTCGATTGACTCAGTAGATAAGTTGTTCAACGAACTGCTAAAATATGTCGAGCATAAATTTCGCTCTTCTTTGTTATGAATACGGAATTCAAAATATCTAAAATGTCAGTAAAGGATGTATAATCACCTATTTGTTCATTAACATCGAAAGATAGGAAGTATAGCCACTGTTTTCATTAGGTGTTTTAAAGTTATTTAGCATCCATTACAATAGTCAAGCCTTGATCATGCCTAGTAAGTGATGTGCAGGTATGATATCAAGTAAACATAATTAACAAGTTGTTACCAGGCAATGATAAAAAAAATTACTATCGTAGAACAATTAATCAAACCAAAACTTGATTGGATCGTTAGAAATTGTAAGCCGTACAACCATTGAAATTAGGCCAGGTGATGTTATACGTGAATGAATATCACATAGGGATGATGCTATCCGACAAAACATGAAGAAGCTACTAAGAAACTCATTGGCACAATATGCAAACGGATCAAGTTTTAAACTGTTCCGAGTGGCAGTTTTCTCACTGATCGCTTTCCGAATGAGGACAAGAGGTGATGCAATCTTTCAGAAATCTCCATAACTTCATACTTCGAAATATATTTCTCAAGGGATAAACAAATCTAACAAAAATTTTATATTAGAGCCAGAAATTTCCCTGAGTCCAACATTGCGAGAATGTTTTTATAGTCAGTACCGACTTATCTAATTTGGGATCAGAGTTGGGAGACATCGTAATCTAAATCATTACGATTACAATTATTGGGATTTAGAGTTGCGATTACAATTACGATTATAACCGCAGTACCTGACGATTACGATATCACTTATGATTACGATCATACGATTACAATTACATTTGTGATCACAGTTTTTCCGTGATTCTATTCGTAATAACAACTTTTTTTCAATTACCATTGTAATCACAATTTTTAATGTGATTTTGGACGTAACAACCGATGATTCCTATAAATGAGCCCGTTACCATCGATTTTTCCCTCTAATTACTGTCATAATCATAATTTTTCCAGTGATTCATACCGTAATCTTAGTTTAGTCTGTCATTACAATTGTTATATGATTACGATTGTATTCATAGGAAAAACCAAGATTACGGCAGTAATCAGAGAAAAACTGAAATTACGGCTTTCAAGATCCTTGCGATTGACTTTCCATTCAAATCACGAATGTAGTCTGGTAAGGCATCAAACAATCTCGATCCAACTTGATACTTACTGACTGCATCAAATAGAAGCGTTGAGTCGCGAGTATGGGATGACCACATGGCCTCTTAACCTGGTTTCATTTTCATGAGCGTTAGAGAGGTGAGGTGAATGTGATTTTATAAGAGATTGAGAACATACATACTCGGGAGTGTCAATATGCGTAAACGAGTAAAAGAACCACTGCACATGTCATACGGACCAAGGCTAACCGAGACTCTGACTACACGTTTTTGCAGTTTGAAAATCAACTCCGAGTGGTATGAATTTCCCCAAAACCGTATACAGTAGGACATCCTGCTAGAAAAATATGCGTGGTAAACATAAAGGAGGACATCCTTCGAGACAATCCCCACCAAACGGCGAATCATAAAAACACATGAGCTGAGCTTCGGAAGAAGTACCTCCACGTGGAACTGTCGTAACAGACGCGGTTGTCAAACATCAAACCTAGAAAATTTACAGATTGGTCGAGTCGGCGATTGAGAGCTAAGTCCAGAATTTGAGTTTTCTCTTTATTAAGCTGCAGGGCATTAGCTGAACACTACTCTGTGATGATATCATCATTATTCTGCAGGCTAGCCCTTAACACTTCAGCAGTAAAAACCAATGGCTAAAAATTGATGGTAGTTTCGTTACTTTCAGGTGACGCCACGGAATGTTACAACTGTTACTCATCGGATAAAGAGGGATGTATGGAGCCTTACTACGGACGTTACCAATACAACTCCAACATATTGATACCAGATTGTAACTACGACATGGCTCGCAATTTCCACTCTTCGATGACGTATCTTTTGACGAAAGACACCAACGAAGCAAAGGTCACCAAAATGGACGAAGAGTACATCTCCAAATGGGATGGACTGTCAGGAACAGAATCATTTTTTTGCTGCAAGGCTTTATTTGAAGGTGAGTAAATTCAGGCAGTCCATTCACAGTGATTCCATTCACAGGATTGTATTATTTAATTTTATAGGAAATTTTGAACTGATTTCGAACAATGAACGTTCCTGTACCTACTATAGCTCCTTAATGTGTATGTGTGCGGGTTTTGTTTTTCTTCTTCTTCTAGGAAAACCGTGTTTTGTGACGTATTTTTCCGTTTTACTCTTACTGCAGCCGTTCAAGACAATTTCGCCTACCAAAAAGTTGTACAAAACTGAATTCTGCATCGATTCACTACCAAAATAGCTAAATCGATCCCTAAATAGGATCATAGACCGAATTTTAAGTGAAAATTTCAATGAAACAACGCAAAATTATGTATTAAATAAAATCTACTCATGACTTTTTGTCTCAAAATTGAATACTTAATGGTTTCTAATTCTTAGAATTTATTGGTACATTTCAGTTTTTCAATAAAGTTTGGACTGAAACTTGCTACTTATAGTTTTAGACGTGACATGGAGTTGACACAGACTCACAGACATCAAACAGACAGACAGACATCAGTCCGACGTCCACGGAACTAAAATTGATCAGCAGAAAAGCCCTGAAACACCAAAAGCCATTTTTGGACAGCAATAGTTTCTTCGACTTCATACACATACCCAAAGCTTCCATAGCTTCGCGAGAAAGCAAAATGAGTGGCATCTTTGAATTAATCCTTCTTTGTTTTAGTTAAGGTTCAGAATGAAATCAGCAGATACGTCGTGCGGGGCTGCTGCTGTGCTCCCTCCCGATACGACCAGTGTCAAGAGACCTCAACGATCCTGAAGACTATGACCACAGTCTCCCAGGGTAACACGACCTATTTGCTCCAACACTGCTCGGCCTGCGGAACCAACAGCTGCAACTCGTCCTCCACATTCTTGATCCATGATGTCCTCCCTACTGTAATTGCCATTGCTGTACTCCTGGTAGCCTCTCAAGTGCGGATGAATTGTGAGTTTAATAAAACTGTATGACTCTTTCTCATGTTTCAATATGGTGGTTTATTAACAAATTTTTCTATACAAATACGCTATTAGGCAAATGGCTACGAAATTTGTGATATTGAAACTTTGATATCACGGTGATCGATTCCTAGATTTCAACATCTTCTTCTTTATATATAATTCCGAACGGTCTTTGAAATTGTGAAGAACTTCGCTGCCCGATTTTTGTGTAAGACTGCTCATTCGAATCAGCACGGCCCCAAGTTTGTTGCAAAAGTGTCGCCGTTCGTCTCTACACCCGCCTTGATCGTGTTCTAGGCGGTCCTTATCAACGAGAGTTGTTTATTAGGCTGTGGCGGTAACAACAGTTGCCATCAATTCACGGTAAGTAAGAAACGTAGTGTAGTTACTAACAGGAGAGTTATTTCTGAAGGAAGAAATTGAAACTGAAGAACTTAGCGGACTTTATAAATAATTCCGAACGGTCTTTATATATAATTCCGAATCAGCACGGCCCCAAGTTTGTTGCTAAAGTGTCGGTAAGTAAGAAACGTAGTGATCAGCTGAGTGAGCTAAATTCTTTCCTGTTCACTGTAGGAAGTTGAAATTTGATAACTCTGGAACATTAAGAGACGAGTGAAGTGATGGGGTCAGCTGAGCTGATCAGCTGAGTGAGCTAAATTCTTTCCTGTTCACTGAAGGAAGTTGAAATTTGATAGGTAGACTCTTTGGGACATTACGAGACGAGTGGGAGGGGATGGGGTCTTTTCTGATCAGCTGAGTGAGCTAAATCCTTTCATGTTGAAATTTGATAGGGATACTCTCTGTTTATTAGGCTGTGGCAGTAACAACAGTTGCCACGGTAAGTAAGAAACGTAGTGTAGTTACTAACATCTAGGAGAGTTATTTCTGAACGAACTTTGACATTGTGAAGAACTTTGCGGACCGATTTCAGTGTTATACGGCCCCAAGTCTCGCCGTTCGTCTCTGTGCTTATCTTGATTAGGGCTTTCCGAGCCCTAACAGGCCTCTAGTTTTTCATATAAACACAATAATGTAATGATACCTGTCTCCCCTAAAGATACTTAATAAAAATTGGGCCTTTTGCAAAAAAAGCGAGCATCTCAAGCTATTAGATTTGACCAACGATACTGAAATTTTAACTATGAGTATCGAGGCGAGAGTGTTTGGCAATTCACTGAAGTCACTAATGCAGAAATTATCTTAAAGTTGGTCTTTCTGCAAATAAAATTGGTCTTTTGCACGAAATTTCGTTCTCAACATACTTGGTCCATGATGTCCTAGCCACCGTACCTGTCATTGCCGTTCTCCTGGTAGCCACCCAAGCGTGGATGAATTTTGAGTTTATTAAAATTGTATGACTTTTTTTCATGTTTCAATATGGTGGTTTATTAACAAATTTTTGAGGAAAAATGTGCTATTTGAAATTTTGGTGTTCGATTCCTGGATTCCAACATTTTTTATATAAATATATCAATCTAAAGATATCTATCTCCCCTAAGGACAGCGAATAAAAATAGGCCCTTTCGCTAAAAAAAATAATAAGTAAATAAATTAATTATTTAAAAATAAAATAAAATAAAAAAAAAAGCAAGCATCTCAAATTGTTAGATTTGACCAACGATACTGAAATTTCATCTACGAGCCTCGAAGCGAAATTGTTTGGCAATTTCATGAAGTCACGAATTCAAAAATTATCGTAACAGTCGTTATTTTTTGATGAATTTAGTATTTTCCTAATAAAATTGGTATTTTTTCTAATAAAATTGGTCTTTTAGCATATAAAACCGCCCTATTTTAAGATGTTGCTTGTCGCGCTTACCCATAGAGGGAGAGCGAATGTAGTAATGTACAGTGTTACCGGTGGTTTCATTCGCTTCTTTGGGATAATATATCTACCAACGATAACCAAAAAAACATGTCTGTTACATTGAAAGTTTTCGATATCTCGACTGACGGACGGGCGGACGGACTGATTTTTTTTTCTCCATTTTTGAGTGCTCTGTATCTTGAAATATAAATTGGGGTCTACATATCTTGAAACACGGAACGTTCGAAATCTGTGAAGTTATCTATGAACATCGACGTGAAAGTTGTATGCAACTCAAAAAATCGCGACTGCAAGAGTCATCATTCACAGTTAAAATGCGAAGATTCAGTATCTATAAGCCTCAAGGTGAGTGTATGGCACCTCCTCGAAGCCGCAAATGCGGAAATTATCTTAGTGCAAAGATACGATAGCTACGATAGCCGAATTACTTCGGCAATAATTGAATTATGTCAAAAAAAAAAAAAAAATCATCTAGCAAAGTTGAAATACGGTGATAAGCATCCCCCAACGCTTGGAGATCACCAAGAAATCTGAGTCACTTCTATGCGATCAAAAGAAATTTTTTTTATTTGGGAGCTTTCAAAAGAAAGAAATAAACACGTGGGTGCTAAGTGAGAGTTTTTGAAGAAGTAGCGGGCGTAGGATGTTGACCGCGCCATCGTAGTGCGTGCAATTTCTTCCTTCCACATTTTTATAAGAGGCTCTAACCGATCTTCAGACGAAAGATCTTTTGCATTATAGTGATACGTTCACCAGATTACCTAATGCCCATATTTTTACTTTCCTTACTTAATCCGAAGGGTGAAGGGAATGTCTTGCAATCACCCTGAAAATCAATTCCTGAAACTCATGCTAGGATGACTTCAACCTGAACTCATATCTATACGTTTTATGAAAATGTACCCATGTGAGTGTATGTATGTATGTAACTCGTGTACACAATTGCGACCCTACGGTACGAAATAAAAAAATTCCGATTTTGGGGTTGGGTTACTATACCCAAAAGCTAGCTACTGTGGAAAAATCAGCTTAAAATGACTATTTTTAGGGGCTTAAAAAAATCAGAATAGGTGAAAAAAACCTCATTTTTAGCACTTTTTTTTTTTTTCGCTTTTCCCCGAAATGGCTCGTCGGATTTTGATGAAATTCGCAGGAGTTACTCTTCTTGTGAGCATAAATGATATGATGTACTCCTCATGCTTGGGAAAATACGCAAAGGGAGGTGTTTAGAAAAATACTTCCAAAAATAGGTTAAAAACGTAGTAGCGCCTTCAATATACCCCAACTTTAGCATTTGCTATTAACCAAAACTTGCTTTGCGTCTCCCCAAGCTCTCATTGCATTTGATTTAAAACTAACCACAGCTTTTGAAAACAACCTAGTGAACCCAAAAGGAACTCCAAGGTATATATATTCTGATGCTACTGACACTGGACTGTTACCAATAAGGAATTCATTTCCTTGCTCCAATCCCCGTCTTTTACAGAAACACGCCACTTTTATTTTAGATGCATTCATGCTAAGACCCATAGAACTAGAAAACTCATAAATGGCTTGTTACATATCGGTCACAAAGTTATGTCCTATGGATTCTTCTGAGATGAGAACTAATATGGTGGGCTTCAAACATATAAACATGTCTAATATAATTTATATTATTTTTTGTGGGTGTTAATAGTGGTTTATAATAATTGAAGTAAGTAATAAACCAGAGTTGGGCTAATTGTAACTACAAGTACAGATACAGTTGCTAGCAGGGACAGGTCGCAATTACAATTACCAGTCCTGGAGTTGCTTTTTTTGTGTGTCAGATATGTTCACGGATACAGTAAATGTATCCGGAATCCGTGGGTACAGATACTCGCCGAGGGAAAGTAACTACGGATACAGACACAGTTACTTGTATCTGAATCCGTAGTTACTTTCTCTCGGCATCTGTAACCGTAACTATATCTAGTTAATTTTTCGGATACAATCATAAATTAATGTCGTCTCTATTTTACTGGAATTCAGATAATTGACCCCTACTACACACCTAACCGCAGTTTTGAAGTCTATGGAGTATGAAACTAATTTCAGTCATGCAGCATGGCTACAGAGCGCATTTTCATTTTTTTTTTTTCCATTCTTCTGAAATTCTTATATATAAATAGTCTTTCGGCCTCCAGAATTTCCTGTATAACATTTCGCTAACTGCACGACGTACTGACGAGGTTTTCGCCCTAGGGTCAATAAGAAAAATCTGAAATTTTCATGGGATACTATTGAGGTTTTTAGAATGTGTTGTAAAAAATATCAGAGTTCAGATTTTTCCGACTGTGCCAAGGTTCAGTTTTTGCGTATTTGGAACTAAAAATCCAAAAACTTCATGTTTCTTTGAAAATGCAGTCCATAGCCATTCTGCATGACTAAAACGCATACTCTGTAGGCTCTGAAACTGTGACCAGGTGTACAGTAGGGGCCAATTTTCCAAATTCCAGTCAAATTAGGACAATTTTTGTGAGTGTATTCGGAAAAGTAACTAGATACAGTTAGGTTACAGATACAAGTAACTGTATCTGTATACGTAGTTACTTTTCCTCAGCAAGTATCTGTATCCGCGGATTTCGGATACAGTTACAGTATCCGTAAAAGTATCTATGACGGTAGATACAGATACCAAGTGACTGTAACTGCACTTTGACGACTCCATTCATGTATGAATTTGATACATTGGCTGATTTGACACCTTTTTTGGTGAAAATTCTTTAAATTTGCCAGAAGTATCTGAAAAAGTATCTAGATACACAGGTAATCAGATACTTTCCAATTCTGTTATAAACTATAATCATTCAGCTGATTCATCGTGATGTTTATTCTAAAACCAGAATCAAAGAGCATAGTGCGCACATAGAAGAAAACGAACCAACTAAAAACTGTCATAAATGAAGCTTGAGTCGTCTGAAAGCAAACAGTCATTGTGAAACTCATTTACAAAGGTATCGGTACATAAATGCCCGCCTTCGAGTTATCTCAAATGTCTTGGATGTGAGTCAATATTTGTACAGATAGTGATTGGGTGACGCCTTTGAGTCACGTAGAAAAGAATGAGCGCTTCGCCGGCAAAGGTTTCCTTTTTGAAAAATACAAAAATGGAAGAAAACAAATTAAAAACGCGCCGATGCACTTTAGCTGCGCCCAGCGCCCGCTCGAAGTCACGAGTTCAATAAATAAGCATTTTAACGTCTCGTCCCTGTGGAAGACTTTCTCCTTTGTTCTGGCCACGCTGTAATCAATTAATACTTTACTTGTTATGTAATCATATACGTATTACTGATTTTAATAATGACAGAACGATAGGTTCTTTCAAGTCATACTTCGCCTATAATATCTTTGGTCCAGGCTCTTTTCTATCTGTATTAATTCAACGCAAGACAAATATAAATTTACATGAAAGTGGATATTAGAAAGTTTATTTTAGTATGGAACATGCGTTAGCCATCACCTAAGTGGCCAACATTTTCACGTTGTTATGTCACGAAAAACTGTCTCACAAGTTTTCTTATGAGTTTCACATGCAATCACGCCGTTGGTCGGGAAATGGAACTTCCGCAGTGTTCATCGCACAGAAATCGTTCACCATTCGTTGGAAATCTCTCATTCTACTGACGATTGGTGTAAGATATTGTGATGGTGATCATCACATGGTGACATTGTTTATTGTTGTTTGAAAAATCCCGTTGTTACCTGTTAGATTTGTGTTGAAAATTGGTTATAAAAAATAAAAGCCCGATTTTGGCCGTTATTCCTGTAAATTTGTACAATATTTATGCCGTAGTCTTTTATTTATTTCAAGATATTGATCCAATAATTCGGTGTAATAAATGGTTAGTAAACAACATTATAGTGCCGCTTGTAAGCCTTGTTTTGTTGAGATGGTAATCTTGTTTTTTTATCATTTAATAATGATTAACAGGACGTTTCCATTTGTTTTCGTCACGTCACGAGCGTCACGTCACGGTGGGGCTTTCTAATGATTTTCACGTACAACCAATGCGTTACTAGGGAAGTGTAAGGGTAAGTACAGTACGCCGCACCATCACTGTTCACCATCGATGCCCGCACCCTCGCGGTAACCGCGATGTAAAACAAATACGTGTAGTGTTGTGGGAGCATTCATAGTGACGCACCATCACTGCGATGCCATCATCCGACCTCCGAGGTCGACCCTCGCTGTTTTTTGAAAATCAAATTCATTTGATTTTCAGGAGGGCAGCGAGGATTGACCGCGATGTGGACTCTAACGTGATTGGCTGAGAGGCCGCCCCTCCGGCTGTCCTGTGTGATTCACAGCTTTTACTTCCCGTTCAGTGTGAGTTAAGTTCTGTCGCTGATTGAGTTCACTCGCTCGCAATGAAAGAAGAGTTGATTGATTTGATTTTCACGGCCACCCCTATTTGGGATAAGAGGCATAATAATCACCACAATAGGTACGTCCTGGCCAAGGAATGGGGGAAAATCGCCACAAAACTCGGAGTGGATGGTGAGTGGTCTTTAATATTAATAATAACAATACATTACATTTTAATTTTGTTTATATAGATTACTTAGTGCCGATTCAAAAACAGTCCACTCATTAAAAACCACTTTGCGGCGGTGCCCATTTCCAATTCATCGTCACTATCACTCAACATCATGCCGATGCTTATCATGCACGAGCTCGTGTGAAACTGAAGTGAAAAGGCGGGAAAACATCGAAGGTGACTCCCTCAGAAAGTGAACCACTATGAACACCCCCCATCTATGTGAAATTCAGGAGGTTGACCATCGTGTTTACCGCGATTTTCCTCCATACTTACTTGGATTTCTTAGTTGTCGAAGACATAATATAAGACATAATATTATCACCGACTAATCACTAAACAATTATCGATTCACGCACTTGAATTTAACTGATACACAATTTGACAGGATATGACTATTGGATGGCCAATGTGAATAGGAAAATTAATATAGATAAATGCAACCGTTTTTTTTTTTTTTTTCCAATTGATTGTCACGTACAACCAATTTGTTACTAGCGAAGTTTAACTCCCTTAGTTTTCATAGCAGGAAAATCGTTCGCCACTTTTTGGAATGCTCTCATTTTATCACAACATCTCATGATCCCTAAGCCGTTTTAGTATCAAGGGAAGCTGATTTATAACGCAAAGTTATAAACTATTATTGCTAAGTAACCATAATGAGCTAATTATATGAAAAGAAGGCGTTAGGTACATTGTAGGTATACTATTGAGTAGTAGGTACTTGTAAGCTGTAGGTACTAAACGATGCATAGATCTCTGTTCAGCAGATGTGCTCCTATAGCTAATGATTTCTATCGTATTTAATCTCTGAAGCTGAAATTATGAGACGATTGAAATGATTGGTTCATTCCTAATCAGCTGAGTAAGCTAAATTATCTCCTGTTCATCCTGGGAAGTTGAAATTATATCGCCAATAACACTCTGGAACACTAAGAGACTATTGAATTGATTGGGTATTTTCTGATCAGCTGAGTAAGCTAATTTAATTGAGACATGGATATTATTCACCTGTCTTGGGTCATTTCGCATCTGTAGCCTGTATTTTGTCACCTGGGTCATTCTCATTTCATTTGACACTTTGGGTCGTTTGAGAACCTCGGTGATGTGAAATATGAAAGTGCTCGAAAATGAGGTTAGATCGGCAAATACTACTCATTGTACATTGCAGATTTGTGTTCCATAGATGAACAGTGAGTTTTTCATTGATGTATTTTATATATTTTTGTGTATTAAAAAACATGATATCCAACTCATGAGTGTTACCGGATTTCAAAAATTGATTTCTGTAAAATGGATAACTCAGGCAAAATTGTTGTCGTTGCTCAAGTAAGTACAAAAGAATCACGTTAAAACGTAATATTCAGATTTTACCGAATTCATGTTGAAGGCAGCGTAGTTGAGCTTAAATCTCAGGAGTGTTACCCTATTATCAGGAGTGTTACCCATCCTTGGTCACACTCCTGAGAGGTAACACTCATGAGAATTTCCAGTAAAAATGGCGTCACACAGGATGATGAAGTAACAAAACTCGGGGATGGCTACTGTTTGAAACCTGTCACCAAGCAGTATGGTTGTTGATATCGGATTATTTTGTTTAAGCACTAACAACACTCGTAATTAGTGTAACACTCATGATTGAAAATAAAAATACTCAACATGTTTTTAGGCTTCTTTCGCTGTAAAAACTGCTGCAACTCCAAGCACTCCACTGCAGTCTCACATCTTCAACTGGACAATATAACCTTCACATCTGACTGTTTCCCGCCATTTTCCTTCGGCCTTCTTGATCGCAAAAATGACAACACTCCTGAGGTCCCATTGAGACGAAATATGGGGGTCTGACTGAAAAACTAGTTTTTCACGGGTTGGGAAAAATCTTAGAAAGTTAAATTCTTACTCTAAATAAAGAGGAACCAACTTACTGTAGCTAGTAACCCTGGCCAGTTCTAGATTGTCATTGTTTCGTAACTACCTAACTTCTACTTAGGTGTTAGGTAGGAGGGGACAGTAACACTCATGAGTTTCTAGGATTTCAGGTTTCATTCGTCATCACTGTGTATTGAATAAAGGGGATTTTGGGCAGACTTCGTTGATCTTCCAACTTATACTACCCTTTTTTCCCCAAAATCGCTAGTTTTGGTCAAGAATTGTGAGAATTCGTCGTCGGGGACATGAAAGCGGCAAATGAAATGAGAATGACCTCCCTGTCATGGTTCATTTCGCATCTTTCATTCAAAATATGTATTGAAAGTATCAGGGATCTAGGTACCCCCCCCCCCCCCAGAGGTGCAATGGGGGCCTAAATCCTCGATAAAAAGGTAGAGGAGGTTGACAGTATCCCATCAGAGAGATACCACTCCTACTAATAGCTTTTAATGAGCCATGTTCGGAGTAGATTGGTTTTCCAGGGATCTGGATCGCCCATCCAACGCCAAACCCAGCACGAGGAAAGGCAGCGACGCCCGTTGTTTCACCAACGGGACGACGACAGCGCTATCTCTGAAGCCCTGACGGGACCTCGATGACGGTAACTCTGTTACAAAAGTCAAATAGACTACGATTTAGCATTTTTTCTTATTTTTGCTATCAGATATTTAAAATACATTGTTTACATTGTTCTGTAATATCGCTGGAAACCTTGGGCCTTTATACGCACCAATGTTATCAATATTATAACTAAATAATATCATGAATGAATTGAAGCATTTCAATGCTTTGGACATCGGGTTACTGAAAGACCAAAAGAAGCAGATTTGAAGAACTCATAGTAACACTTTCTATGAGAATTTCCACCAATAGAAAATAGGGTGTTATGAGCAACCAGAAATTATTTCATCTGCTGGTTCTTTGGTCTGGTCGAGCTCATCAGGGACGTGGAGAGAAAATCTAAGCCCAGAGGCAAATTCTAACGACTGGCGAACGATTTTTGTGCGATGATAAATGCCAAAAATCTTGCATACAAATCTGCAAGACATTGAGACATTTCATGTCTTCACTTCCTAGTCTAATAGTGGTTCCAATCGTGTGTACAAAATTAACTGAGAAAGATCCCTTGTATGTAAACAATTATTCAGACAGCCACGATCATCCCTCAGATGGTTGGCCACGTACTGTGCAGTGGTTATTATAATACGGTTAGGTAAATCGAGACTTTCCAACGACTGGCAAACCATTTTTGTACGATGATAAATGCCTAACATACAGTTCCGTAACAAAATTTTGGTTGTCAGCGATAATTATCAGAAAATAGAATGTTTTCTAGGTATTGTCATTGATCGCTGGACGATGCGATGTTTCTTAATCAGACTGAGTATACGAAAAACATCTTGAAACATTTTCATATGGAGGATTGTAAACCAGTGAGAACCCCATTATAATCAAGATTCAGTTTCAATGACGATTCACCTAGAATCAACGAGAAGAAACCGTATCGAGAATTGGTCGGTTATTTCCTACCTTATGATGAATACTCGACCAGACATCGCAGCAGCTATCAATGTATTCAGTCAGTACCAAGTCTGTGCTACTGAAGAACACTGGAAGGGATTGAAAAGAATCCTACGCTACTTGAAAGCTGAAAGGTGCTATTCGCTTTGGCTTGTTCTTTTGTAAAACAGATGATGTGCCACTCAAAGATTTCGCAGATGCCGACTGGGCTAGACAGTAGTCGAAAATCGATTTCTGGCTATTTCGGAGTATTTGGATCACCCGTTCACTGGTGTACGAAGAAACAGAGCTTCGTTTTGTTTTTTCTACCGAGGCGGAGTTTGTTGCACTAGCCACCTCCTGTGCAGAGTGTCTGTGGCTCATCCAAGTTGTACGTGAGTTTGTGCCACTTGTGGAAGCACCAGTGATCTACTAAGATAACCAACCCAGTATATACGCTCTTGGTGATAAGTGGGAGCATAAGCGCCTGAAACACATGGACGTAAAATACCGCTTCGTTCGAGATCTCGTAGCTAAAAGAAAGTTACTTGTTGAGTACGTTTCGACGCAGCTTCAAAAGGCTGATGTGTGATGTAAATAACTTTGTTTACTGGTTAGGTTCTTTCTTTACCTATGTAAAAAAAGCGTTGTTAACGCTTTATTCATTTATGTCTCAAAGTAAAGACATAATCAACTTTCAAAACTAGGTTAAAACCGTAGCAAAGATAAGGTTGTATTCGATAATCATCAGCACGAGTCTGCAACACATTGGGATATTTTATGTCTTTATTTGCAGACTCATATATGTTGCAGACTCGTATGCAAGCTTTAAGAGCCACTCATCTGGTCCGGACCCTAGGCATCGTCAAGTAAATGTCCTAAAGAGGCTACATACGAAATTACAGCTTCCTAGAGTGTAAAGCATAGAAATTATCTTCAAGAGCCACTCATCTGATCAGGACCCTTGGCATCGTCAAGTAAATATCCTAAAGGGAATACATACGAAATCACAGCTTCCTAGAGTATAAAGCATAGAAATTAGCTTTAAGAGCCACTCATCTGATCCGGACCCTGGGCATCGTCAAGTAAATGTCCTAAAGAGGCTACATACGAAATTACAACTTCCTAGAGTGTAAAGTATAGAAATTACCTATTAAAATGATTTAACCACCGCTTCACAAATCAAACTGTTCTCGCAATATTCGGATCACCTGCTATGAATCAAATCATCGAAACACCAGCTCAATGAAATCATCAGAAATTAAAAAGCAGTTGCAATCATGTTCACAATATCAATGATTGAGAATGATCACCTGAGTGCACACAATTATTCAAATAACCATGCTCATAACTCAGCTTGTTGGCCACGCACTTCGCAGTAGTTAACGTAATATGGTTGGATAAATCGAGAGCTTTCGAACGAATGGTCAACGAATTTTGTGGGATGAAAAACGACGGAATACCATTCCCCTAGCAACGAGTTGTAAGCGGTAATCATCAGAAAACCAACCGTAACGCTTTTTCTTAAAGCATTTTTTAACGCTTTTTTCGTTTATGTGCCAAAGTAAAGACATAAAATGTCAAAAAGTAACACTTTTCGGTAACGGTAACACTTTTTGATTCTATGTACCAAAGTAAAGACATAAAATCTCAAAAAATTAATACTATTCGGTAACAATAACACTTTTCGATTCTATGCGCCATAGTAAGTGAAGACATAAAATTTCATTATTCGCTCATTAATTGCCACGAGTATTTTAGTCATTCGATGCGGGTGTTAAGTTAGTTTATCTTCTACATGTTGCCTTTTTCGCCCTTGAGACAGAAGGGGATTGTGATGGTTGCAAAGTGAATTGATGACAGTCGCGTTGGATGTTTATAAGGGGAGGGATATATGAGGGGGGGGGGGGGGGGGGATCCACACAAAACACACACCGCAACCCCCAATATAAAGGGGAACCAAATGATACATCTGTTTTTGTGTTGAAAAGAGGAGACTGGCAACGGGCGAAAAAGGCGGTGGTGAGTGCCGCACAATGGGGATGATTTGTCGGGTCCCTCAGACTCTTGAATGAAGAGAGAGAACGGAGGCCCCACCTGGAGTCCGAGATGGGGAGTTTGTGTCCGTAACTGAGTCCGGCGTTATAGGGGAAAATGGAAGGGGTGGGGTGGAGAGTCTTTTATAATCCCAAGTGGACCCCCCACCATCGCCTCCCGGAAGTGGACCTCTCGCTACAAAGTGACATCTTCATTCCGTTTCATTGTTACAAGGCCAAGTCTTCGCCTTCACAGGGAGTCGTGTAGGTGTCTGGGAGTGAGTAATGGCTTGAACCCAGCTCGCCACCTTTTCACTTTTCGACTCCCCCGTTCCGACCACACAAGCTGCGTCTGCTGATTTATTAGTCCTAATTTCGACTAATTTGGAAAGTGAATTGACATGAATTAACAACATTATACATTGTTACATGGTATTGAATTTGATACGAATTTCTCTCACTAACTTATGTTGTGATCATCTCCACATATTTTGCATGATTGCTGATGAGCGAGGAGACAATGATTTGACCTCTCAGGTGCAACGTTTATAGTTCAAAAAGTTGAATTAACATCCCTACAGCTTGTGAAATTTTCAGGTTCTTGAGAAGAAAGGATGACTTTTCGCAATAAATTATTCCTTTCAGTTGTCCATTCAAATCAAGCTTTGTCAGATGTGCGAAAACGTAATTATCTCAAATCAACTTTATTGTCGGAAGCAGGTGAAATCATATCGACACTCGAAATGCCAGATGAAAACTAAGCAGTAGAATGGAAGCTGCTAGAAGGTCGGTACCATTATGAAGTTTCAATAGTTAACCATCACGTCAAGCGTCTGTTTGAACTAAAGAAAGTAGGCGATAATTAAGGAAAGGAATTGCGTGAACTGCCAGGATGAAAAACAAATGTTTCCAGAAGCGACAAAAGTGTTGGCTGAGAATTTTCACGTCGTCGACGTTTCTTCCGGTCATAAAACATAAGGGGCCTTATCATTGCAAAAGAATTTGATTGAACAACTCTTCAACTTTAGACAGCCTAACTTCAAGTTGAGTGCTTTGAGCGTGATCATAGCTATTCAAAAAATTGCTAAATCTAGTCAACGAACCTTTGACTGTTGCTCTTTGACGTATGTAAATATCCATTATGAAATTATACTGTTCTTACTTTCCAGTAGAGCTGTCTTTATATCCGGCTCGAAGGACCAATAATTATGTTTATTATTTATCTACTTTTTTAGCGAATTTTCGTAGAAAATGAAGCTATTGTAATGGCTCGGAAAATTTCAAAATCAAAATTTTTGAAAAATTTCTTCATAGAAATCCGTTTTGGGGCATTCTGAAACGAATCCTAGAATTTAGCGCTTTTTTATATATATATTCCAGACGATAACTCTCCTTAGGATTGAGATAAAAATTCGCCAAAAATCAAGCTTTCTAAACGAAAGGATGAGTTCGTTGGCCAGCACTTTTTGAGCACATTAAATTGGTGAAATTTGAAAAGATGAGCTAAAAAAAAAAGTCACTAAAAATGGCTAAGAACGGCTGAAAATCGGTAAATTTATATTGTTTAGCAGAATTTCAGTCAAATCAAGTTTATTAATTATAAAATAGAATATTCAAAAATTTATGTACAAAATTATGCTGAAAAATGTACTTACATTTGTCTAAAAAATCTATAAAAACTGCAAAAAAGCTAAAAATTGAAACCCTCTATTTTAATAGAAGATTATTATTTAGAATACGTTTTTTGTCATAAAATTAACAGTTAACAATTTCCTTGCAATCAACAATCTGAAATTTCAAAATAATTCAACATTACACAATACGATAATTTACGAAAATTCGCTCATACGATCCTGCTGTATGACTGGAACTTTTTATGTTTATAATTATTGTTATTCTGATGAGTGAATAAAGCAAATGGACTGTATATCCACGAACTGAACTTTTTATTAGTAACAAGTCATCATGTCAACTTGTCAACAGTTAAAACATTTGATAATAAACAAAATAATAATCAATCCATTGGAGTTGTAGTAGAAACTGTCGACAGCGTCTAACCGCAGTCTAAAATACGTATATGTACAAGTAATAACACGAGTAGGTAATGCCGTGCCACGTAATTATTCTTGGAGGATTTAGACTGTCTATACTTTAACACAAAACATTACGAAGTGTGTTATGGGAACTCAGGTGTTGATAATCGTGTATTTTCATGCACTATGATCTCGTACGATTTCTTATCTGTTGACGAGCACTTAAAAGTTAAATCTGTATCATTACTCATCCCTTTCATGCCCATATTGAGTGCAGTACCACGCACTCTAACCAATACACCGTTTCCGATTGCTTCAACGTCTTTCACTTTTATTTTTAACGCTAGGTATAAAGCACACGAATCCTCTTTGAATCCGAACTTTGACTTGTTCGAGCGAATATTGAAATCGACGGTTTTTTCATCTGCGGGAGAGTCACTCCACCTTTGTGGGTAAGTGAACCGACAAGGGCTCATATGCAGTAAAACATTTTTCGTATTGTCGCCGAGCACGAATTGACTCAGAAAGAAACGTAGTACCAGAGTGGCAATCTTTCTCCGAGGCGACGTGACATAAAATCGTAAATCCAAGCGATCTCTTCGTAACTTACACGCTTCGGATCAGTGCAAATCCTGTAGCTAATGCTCAGACATTCGTTGCTATTTTATGAATTGTATAGGTTAGTAAAGCAAAACTTGTAAATCGAGATAAAAATGGTCACGTTTCCAAAAGTAGGCAGTTACTCGAAATAACTATAGGGAAGACAGCTGTACCTAGGATATGATTCCAGTTTAATTTTTCCTGACTTCTGGTTGGGGATTTCGTTAGAACTCTTTTTGCCTTTCATCAAGTTTAAGATTTCACCATCACTACATTTTTTTCGAGACTGTAATACCAATATTCACTTAATGGTCACTTAATGGTGAGTGTTTTGATAAATATTTTCCGTGGTTTTGGTACAACACCCCATATCTCTCTAAGGACAACGGGATGGTGTACCCATGGACATTTATTTGGGATTTCTCCCTTGTAATTAACTTAGAACGATACATTATTAACAACTTTAAAAGAATTAGTTCCTCAATAAATTTTACGAATTTATGGTAGATACCTTTTAATTATAGATCTGACTTTACAGTTTCGTAACAGATACGTAGATTTTGAAGACAGAACCATATCATGAAGATTACAGTAAATACCATCTGAAAATTATCCCGTGTGGTATTGTCTGAAATCGAAATACTAATTGTGCTGACTGGCGGTTGGAACTACATGTCGCATAGTTATACCTCCCATCTGATGATAACTCGCACTCACTATATAACATTGTCTTTGAAAGTAAATATGTGATAACAGTGCTTCTTCAGGTATATCTTGAAGGTTAAACTACCATCTATAAGTTCCAAGACCTGAGCCACAAATTATTCTTCTTTTCTCTTTTCTTTTCAACAATCTAACAAGAGCATAGCCGCCTGGCTCAATATTTTGTCGTTAAAATGCCATTTCTTTTATTTTATGGTTTTAACAGCATATATGGCCTCATTAGTTACTAGTGCTCTGCAAGTTTAAAACGCTGCAAATTATTACAGAATGGTCTATTATTTCTGTGTTAGATATCCCTTCTACGCAGATCATTGGTCCATAATTATTAAATCCCGTATGTAACATATGATCAGAACATGGCGCATCGTGCCTCAAAGAAGGGTTCACACTTTTACAGTTCCAAGACCCCGCAATTTCACGCTTCACAGTAAAGATGTTAAAAAAACAAGAAAATTATGCATGAAATAATTTACGTTAGCGTATGCGCAGAATGAAGTGGCAGGTGGCGGACGGGTGGATTTTTTTTTTTTTTTTTTTTTTTTTTTTCATGGTCTATTACAAAGGTTTATTATTGAAAATATGATTTGAGAAAAATGAAATTAGTAGAAAACAATCAACAGCCCAACCCACAAATTCACAGAAAATGTGATCAAAATCTGATGAAAACTAGACCTTGTTCTTGGAAGTACACTTTCGCGCATCCACAGTAGCTAATAATGACGCAATCATGTTGAAATTAACCTGGAATAATTAAACCATTGCCCCCCAACTATGCATCAAGTTTGAGCGGGATCGGATGACTAGGGCGTAAAAAAAATGTTTGAAGGAATTTACGTATGCGCATACGCAAAATGAAGTGGCGGCAGACGGCGGACGGCAGGTGGCGGACGGGCGGATTTTTTTTTTCTTGGTCTATTACAAAGGTTTATTATTGAAAATAATTAACAAAAAGTGTTATTTCCAGGTGAATGTAAGTATATTGTGATGTGATCAGTTCCTTCATCTTCAGGGAACAAAAACTTCCTACTCACTTGCCATACATACCTAAGAAGGCTAGACACACATACACAGAATGCCTCGAGACGGATTTCCATAAAGAGAATTTTGAGAAAACTCAATTTTAACCTTTCTTTGCCCGTTGCAATTAGTATTGCCAGGAGGGCGAGCTCCCCTGGAGCCCAAGATCTTACTGCTTACATTACAGCCAACGGCTTAAATTCAAAAAACATGGAACTCGCTTAAAGCAGGACTCGGGTTCTCACATAATTTCATTGCAGAAAAGACATAAGACGGATGCCAGGATGATATAATTGCTATAATTAGCTGCTCTATATTCTAATACACATTTTCATGCTTTGAACGCTTGAACCCTTTAGGCAAAAACATAACGTCACGTTACGTCTACACAGATCAAATCTCAAACCACAAGCAAAGTTAAGAGGTTGTTTCAAGTTTTTCTAAACATTAAAAATGGGTTTGATTGTTACAAAACAGGAGGATTGAAAAAGGGACCTCCGTGGGAGAGAAGGCTCTAATGGAAGGTGCCATTGAGGAGGAACAGCCATTCAAGTCCTTCAAAGCTTTGCCTACATAAAAGAGCTAGCGCTACTCAGGACCCCAAGTTTCCACAAAAGAGCCGACACCGGTAGAGAGGTGTGGGCCTCGTCAGTTTCGAGTTGAAAACCGTAATTTCGTCTAATAAATTCCGAAGGAGTGTTTTTTACTTCACTTCGTTATTATAAGCTACCTACGTACTTTCTCAACAACCAGAATGAGTCAGAGAGAAGTTATGCAGTGGACTGGGGAAAATAGTTCGCCAAACCTCTTGACACAATCAGAACATATGATGTCTACATTATATGTACCGGAGCACTGTGATGTAAATAAAGAGGGTAGAGTTTCCAGACGTACTATACGTCTCTGATTGTAATGTGCCATAAGGTATTGAGAGATACGATTGAAATTTTCTTTATTGATGAAGAAAAAAAAAGAAAAAAAGTGGAGCCCTATGAAAGAAAAAACCCCTTACTGAACTCTGGTGGTACCCACCAAGAATCTGAAAACATTTTGAAACATTGGAGAGGATTATCACCAAGGGCTGGTCAGTAGGCTGTGACGTCAGGCATCTCAAAAGAAGGGCAGCTCGCTCAGTTGTTTTGAATAAAGTTGTTGTTTGTTTTTGGTATAAATAGTAAAGGTATTTGTCAAAGTTGATTCTATATAGGAATATTGCTAAAACACCATATGTTTTAATTCTAGAAGTTATCATCATATTATTTCAAATTCTCATAGGTGCCAAGGAAATAAAGACTTTTAAATTTTGAGAACCTTTTTTGTTTCAAAGTCATCCAATTGTGGAAGCAATGTTTTCATATTCGGAAGATTAAAATAGAACAATAAATGTCTCCGAAATGAAAATGTTTACTAGTATTTCACGTTTTAAACCATTCTGGGCAACCTTGGTTTCATGTCTGTCTGTCTGTGTGTGTTTGCCCATGCGTCCCCAAATACGTTTAAGTATCTAACATAATTTCTAAAGTTTTCATCATGTATTTTGATGACATTTTCAAGGAATGTGCAGGTTAGGCTTTAGCGTCATTGCTCTCTAATCAATAAATTCTCCAATCTCCGCATGAGTAAATGTAAATTCCATCAAGCATGATTTTCTAAAGGTTAAAATTGTCTGATCTCGCTCAAATTTGAAGAATAGTCGGAAAAGGGCGATTTAACCATCCGATATAAATGTCAGTATGATTGAACCATTATTAGTTCCTGTAGATGCTCAAATGTAAAATCCCTGTAAAAAAAGCGACCTCTAATTTTTACTGCGCATGAGCAAACATAAAATCCATTAAGCGTCATTTTCTCATTGCTTATTTGTCTGATCTACCTCAAATTCAGAAGGTAGTTGGGAAAGAACGATTTGAATAATCTACAGGAGCTTCAACACAATCGTGTCATTAGTAACTGATGCACACCCGCGAACCTTATATTCTTGTCACGAGCCTGATTTCCACAGTTTTCATCCAATTTTTATGAAATTTTCTTGGACTTTCGGTTTAGGATGTGCATAGAAGATCATTTTCACTCCAGACCCAATGGTTGCTTTTGCGCATGTGCTGACCTAACATCAATTAAGCATATTTTAGCATTGCCTGATTGACCTCAAACCAAACCCCAAAAGAACTCTTCATGGAATCTTGTAAGATCATTTAAAACATCTCAGTGATATACAAATTCATGTTACGAGTACGAGGTAGCTATGCGTCACACACACACGCTCCTATCTTGATAGACTTGTTGACATGGATATGTCTTTTGGCTGGGGGTCAATGTATAAATTCCGTGAGATTTTGCTTCCGAATCTGCAAGGCAGCGGAAGCTTTGTTTTCACTTTCGAAATGGAAAAAAATTGTATGCTCCAAAATCAAAATTTCCACTCGCATTTTGCGCTTCATGACCTCCTGAACAAACTCGGTTTCGTGTCTGTCTGTCCACATACAGACACCGTCTGTACACCGTCCACATACTCGGACCGTCTGTCAGTTCATCTGTCCATCTTTCTGTCTGTCCACATTTAATTTCCACTACCGCTACTTTTACAATTTCGATTGGATTTTGATGAAATGTTCAGAAATAGCGTGGGTTTAGCCCTAGATGGCCCCCTATTAGTTTCATTATGAATGAATAAGCGGTTCGCTCTGGGCATGCGTGAACGTAATATTCTTGTGCTTGTTATAAGTCCGTCAATGTTGAACAGATTTTAGTTAGGTTTTCAGAGATGATGTGAGGAAGGTCCCTTGAGGTCCCTTAATGACATTCATCATGATTGAAGCAGCGGTACGCCGTGCGCATGCGCGATCGTTTGACTTTCTATATTTCCTTGCCACAGCCATAACTCCCACAATTTTGATCGGATTTCAATGCAATTTTCGGGAACAGTGTGGATTTAGTATGCGTGAACATAATTTTCTTGTTGAAGTCACGTTGAAGCCACGAGGAAGTTTCTTTGCCCTGTCCTCGGCAGTGTATTTTTTATTTATTTATTTATTTATATTTATTTATTTATTTATTTATTTATTTATTTTTATTTTTATTTATTTATTTATTTATATTTATTTATTTATTTATTTATTTATTTATTTTTATTTTTTTTTTTTTTTTGCCCAAACAATGTAACTCCTAAATTTATGTAAGTATAGAGGGTTAATTGACAGGGTGAGATGCAGTGACGAGTCAGATAAATTGAGAGCTTTTCAACGGGTGGATAACGATTTTTCGTTGGTGAAAACCAACATAGTTGCATTTCCCTGGCTACCAGGATTTTTGTAATGATTTCCCATTGAATTATAGTTGGGTAAAGAGTACACGTCGTTGAGTAGATCCCATCATTTCAATCGCCTATAAATGCCCCAGAGAGCCCCCCTACCAAATTTCAACTTCCTTGAGTGAACAGCACAGAATTTAGATCACTCAGCTGTTTTGGAAAGATCCCATCATTTCAATCTTCTCTTAATGCCTCAGAAAGTCTTCCTATCAAATTTCAACTTCCTTGGGTGGACAGAAGAGAATTTAGGTCACCCTATTGATTAGGAAAAAGCCCATCTTCTCTTGATGTCCCAGAGAGTCTCCCCATCAAATTTCAACTTCCTAAGGTAAACAGAAGAGAATTTAGTTCATTCAGCTGATCAGCAAAGAGCCCATCATTCCAATCGTCTCTTAATGTTCCAGAGAGCCTCCCTATAAAATTTCAACTTCCTTAGATGAACAAGAGAGAATTTCGGTCTCTCACTGATTTGGTGCTGGACCGATTTCGAACTAACTTCATAAAAACTATCGACAATGCATCCCTAACATTCTCACACTATTTGGTACCAAACACTCCTCTGGATTTTTAAGTATGAGTCCTCAAACAGATTTGGCAGTAATTTATATAAGTATATATATATATATATATATATATATATATATATATATATATATATATATATATATATATATATATATATATATATATATATATATATATATATATATATATATATATACTTCTTGATAAACTAAATAAACTGTTCTACTGAACTATATAATTTGTTTTGAATTATTAATAGATAAACGAAGAAAGGAAAAAGATGTTTTTGATATTCGAATAAATCTTGTTCACAAGTTAGAAGTTGAAAATGAAAATGAAGAAAGCCACAGTTCCTTTGAGCCTGACGGCTAAAATTAAAAAACATGAATATGCTTTAGCCGTACACAACTCACTCCTCGTCGATTCTCTGAACCCAACCCCCCATCAGCCTCTGAACTCTGTTTATCATTCTGCCATCAATCCTAAAACATGGAATCATGTTTTAGCTCCTTGCTCTCACTTTATTATAGAAATGATCACGACCATTGAGCTCTTGTGAGATGATGATCTCCTAATACAAACTCGCGAGTAAACATTCACTTTATTATAGAAATGATCACGACGATTGAGCTCTTGTGAGATGATGAGTGTAGGATGTTACTCGTTAATATTTTATAACTCATGTGTTGTTTCCTCGCGTAAAGCATTGTCTTGAAAAATAAATTCATTCACTTTATTATAGAAATGATCACGACTGGATTGAGCTCTTGTGAGATGATGATCTCCTAATAGAAACTCGCGAGTAAACATTCACTTGTACCCATATACGTGGGAGGAGTGCAGCTATTGGGAACTATATTTGAAAGAGGCTACCCTATTGGAAGAGTTTTGGAAAGTACACCAGGACAAAGAGTGCCCGGCTCAAGCTGCTGTGTGTCACAGATGCGTGTTAGAGAGATATTCATATTTCGCTGGCCTAGAAGTACGATCGAAATGAGCACTATTAGTCAGGGCTTATACAGCTTCCTATCGAGTAACCTTGAATCCCAATATTGTCCCAGAAAACCATTTGTTACCAACATTTGAGGATCTGATGTCAAAGCTAACGGGGTCAAAGTTTTTTTCAGTAATTGACTTACGCGATGCGTATCTGCAGATGAGAGTAGAACCGCAGTCTCAAAAGTATTTAAATATTTCTACTCATTTAGGGTACTTCAGATACAAAAGGTTACCTTTTGGACTTTCTTCAAGCCCTGCAAAGTTCCAAAGATATATGGAAGGTCTACTTCATGGCTTAAACGTGGGGATACTGCTCGATGACGTGATTGTGGCTGGAGACAGTAAGATGAGTCATTTGCAAACATTAAGAGAAGTTTTCAACAGGCTGGAGTCCGGGCGAAAATGACAAAATGTAAGTTTCTGCAGACAGAAGTGAAATATTTAGGTCACCATATTGATGGAAGTGGAATTCACCCGAGCAGAGAAAAAGTTGAATCGATTAGAGAGGCACCGAATCCTAAGAATGTGAAAGAACTAAGAGCATTCTTGGGAGCTGTGAACTACTATGAAAAGTTTATTCCCCGATTACATACGATTTGTTCAAGATTGCATGCATTGACTGGTACAAAGGTGAAGTGGCGTTGGACCAAAGAAGAACAGGATATTTTTGAAAGAGTCAAGTCTTTGCTATCAACAGAGGACACTTTAGTACCATATGACTTATCAAAGGCTGTTATTCTTGCCTGTGATGCTTCTGAAAATGGACTTGGAGCTGTACTTTTACATGTAATGCCAGACGGAATGGAAAGACCAATTGCTTATGCGTCACGTACGTTGTCGTCAACGGAGAAAAAATACGCTCCAATCGATAGAGAAGCGCTGGGGCTAGTTTTTGGAATAAAAAATTTTCGTCAGTACATTCTGGGAAGAACATTTGTACTCAGAACGGACTCGAAGCCTCTTCAAAGGATATTCGGAACGCACAGAGACCTTACAAAAGTAGCCAATAATCGTTTAGTTCGCTGGGCCCTTCTATTAATGGAATACGATTATGAAGTACAGTATTGCAGAGGATCCGAAAATAACCTGCCGGGTTTTTTATCCCGCCTTCCAATAAATCGTCTTGACCTATCATTTGAAGATGAAAAAGAGATAAGAACTCTAGTACGTGAGAAAGTTGCGTTTGTGAATAATAGTGGAGAATTGAAGAAAACAACTAGATGTGACCCACTTTTCAAGATGTTATTAGATTACATCGAACATGGATGGCCCCGGGATCCAGCAACCATTCCAGAAACCATCAAACCAAAGAGATCACTTTAGAGAATGGTATACTAATGAAGTTAGGGCGGATGATTATTCCACCTAAGATGCAGGCCTACGTTCTCAAAAAGCTTCACGAAGGACACCCTGGAATTGCAGCTATGCGCGCGTTAGGCCGATATTATGTATGGTGGCCATCGCTGGACAAAGATGTGGAATCCTATGTGCGTCGATGCGGGCCTTGTCAATGCACAAGACCGAATGATAGTGAGGTACCGTTGTACCCGTGGAACGTCCCTAATGGTCCATGGGAACGTTTGCACTTGGATTTTGCAGAACCAGGAGGCGGGAAATACTGGTTAGTTGGAATCGATGCGTATTCAAAATGGGCTGAAGTTGAAGTCATGGATCGTATCACAACTAAAGCACTAAGCTTAGTATACCTAAGCAAATTGTATCCGAGAAATTATGGACTAGTTGAAAGGTTAATTCCTAAACAAGAAGGAATACCGGTTGAGTTAGCATTTAAACCACTGGCTATGCCCCATCCTTGCTGTTTTTGGGAAGACGATTACCGATTTGGAAACAACAAACCACCGGGAAAAAGGATGGAAGCTTCACCCCATAATCTAAGTTCTTAAGTTAAGTTGCAACGATACTACGTTCTCGCAATATTCGGATCACCTGCTATGAATCACATCATCGAAACACCAGCTCAATGAAATCATCAGAAATTAACAAGCGGTTGCAATCATGTTCACAATATCAATTATTGAGAATGATCACCTGTGTGTAAACAATTGAGGAGCTGACATGGAAAAGCAGTTAAGTCCAAAAATCAAATTTCATAGGAACTCCCTCTGAACTCTTATCAGATTTTTTTGGACATAATCTCTTCTCCATGCAAAGGTCACACATTTATTCAGGGTGCGATCTAGCAAGGACGGGAGGACCTAAGGCCGTTGGCGTGACTGTTTACTTGCACTTCGACGAAAAAAAATGTTCTTTCGATTTTTGGACTTAACTGCTTTTCCATGTCAGCTCCTCAATTATTCATATAACCATGCTCATAACTCAGCTTGTTGGCCACGCACTTCGCAGTAGTTAATATAGTATGGTTGGATAAATCGAGAGCTTTCGAACGAATGGTCAACGAATTTTGTGGGATGAAAAACGACGAAGTATCATATCCCTAGCAACGACTCGGTTGTAAGCGGAAATCATCACAATTATTGGCGCTACTTTCGTTGCACTCTCGTGGGACATTCATGCTAAAATAATTTATAGATTGTTCGGGTGATGGGATGGCTTGTTGACAGGGAGATGTATGTAGATAATTTCAATCACTAGGTGGAGATAATTTCAATCGTTAATGTTGAGGCCGGGAGGTACGTTTGCTTTCAAAACCCACTTGTGTGCTTTTTCTGATTGGTGGAGAAGTCGGTCGTTAGAACCTGGTGGCATCTTCTTCAAAACCTTCACCCCAAAACATTTATCAAATGATGCATCATGAGATCTTGCATGTTCGTTGATTGGGAGTGGCTGGTTATGGGTAACTGAAGCACGATGGTTATTCATCCGCAGATTCATTTGCGATGCTTTGCCAACGTAGAAACCTTGTTGATTGTTCGTGCATTTCTGGCATATTAATTGGTAAACACACATTTTGGATTGGCACTCTGCTGAGTTTACACATTTGTAGGAATGTGTAGTGTTTGCCGAAGTAAAATGTGTGCTTTCAATCACAAGTTTGCAAAGTTTGCATCTGAGTCGGCCGCAAGGATGTAACCCAGGTTGCTCTGTAGACTGCGTCGGTTGAGGGTGACGGTGCGACAAGATTTCACCAATATTTTTTCCTTGACGAAAATTATATATATATATATATATATATATATATATATATATATATATATATATATATATATATATATATATATATATATATATATAATATCATATCAGACGATAAAATATCATCAACTTGAAGTCCCGCAGAGGCTACATACTAAATTCTAGCTTCATAGGGTAAATGTCATAGGAAATAGCTTTAGAAGCTACTCGCTGCTGATGGGTCATAGGCATCGTCGTAGCTAATTAAGTCCAAATCCTCCTTCCTACCTTTCAAACTGCCTTCATTTTCTGTCTGCGAAATAGATCATACATCATAGATCACTATAATTTGATGGAACCGAACATAAGATTGATTGGTCTTGGGAACCATAAGCAATGTTCCTAAAGAAGACTGGGTGCTCGATGAAGGAGAAAGTTTAGACGATTCTACTATAGCCTATGTTCTATTCCGGAACTTGCACGCCATTTTGTGCCCACCCTCATAAAAATTGGTTCAGCCGTTCTTGAGTTATAAACAGTGACTAACACGATTTTATTTTATTTATATATATAGATCTTTGTCTTAATATTGGCGTTTTTCAGTATGCGAGCGTGCCGGTGCAGTAAATTTTTTTTGTGTTTACAGACTCCAAAAAGCTTGTACGAATACGAACTAAAAGTCGTATTCGGCAACGCTGACGCCTGGTTGGGTTACTACATGCGTTAAAGATCCATTCACTACACACGTATTCAGCGCAAAGAGGTCACTAAGTGTTAAAGTGTTCCCATAATACCGGAAGCTCCCCGTAAACTTTACGGCAACCCATAACAATAACACGGAAAAAGTCGATAGTTGTGAATGAATCACGGAACTTCAGTCGCACTTAGTGAATGGTCGAACGGCGCCCGGTAGGTGACAGGTAAGGACACCAGGCGGCGCAAGAGTTTTATTACACCTCGCTACTCTGAATGGGTCATTGATACCTTAG
This sequence comes from Adelphocoris suturalis, assembly GCA_030762985.1. Taxonomy (NCBI): domain Eukaryota; kingdom Metazoa; phylum Arthropoda; class Insecta; order Hemiptera; family Miridae; genus Adelphocoris; species Adelphocoris suturalis. The sequence continues at coordinate 58,731,926 of CM061042.1, read as the reverse complement.
CACCAAGGGAGCCCCATAAACGCTGAGCTAAGTTCCCACAACTGCTGCCTCCAAAGCCTGAAAACCACTTTTACCCCCACCACCCTCCACCGGGTTAAGTGGCTCGTGAGAATCCACTCGTCATTTAGCCTCTTGAAAAACGTAGGTCGGGTTGAAATATGTTTACGATTGGTGACGGGAAAAAACATTGGCACCTACAAGAGACCTTCTTTATAGTTTTTAGGGGCCGGGAGTCATCGAACTACCTACTGGATCTAATACAGGTAGTGTGACTACAAGAAGTTATGTTCAATGAGTGCAATATTCACACTACTTTCTCAACAAAAAGAATGGACGGACAACTTCAAGCGATAAGGAATCATTTCAAGTCGAGACCGAACCGAGCAAATTGGAAATACGTCTATAACTAGCTCCTGCCTGCATTTTGAATCGTCCAAAAAATGTTGCTTGGTATTTTTTGGATATCGCCTGCATATCATTATGTATATATAAATAGAATAATAAGTGCAAATAATGACTCAGATATAGGAATAATCAACGTTCTTTCGCCAAAAATCAAGCTTTCCAAACGAAAGGACGAGTTTGTTGGCCAGCATTTTTTGAGCATTTTAAATTGGTAAAACCTATTTCAAAATGCTGAAAAAATCACTAAAATTAGCAAAAAACGGTTAAAATTCGTTAAATTTATATTTTTAGCTCAATACATTTATATTTATTGCTCAAATAAAGTTTATTAACTATAAAAAAGAACATTAAAAAATTAATGTACAAAATTATGCTGAAAAATTTACTTAAATTTCATTTAAATGTGCTAGAAAATCGATAAAAACTGTCAAAAAAGATAAAATCCAAAATCTCTTTTTGAATGGCAGATTATTATTTAGAACGAGTTTTTTTACCACGAAATTGGGGTTAACAATTCCTTTTACCATCATAATCACCTGCTTCCTGAGGGGTTCTTACTTGAACTGGTGGTCATTTTATAGGAGCACTTCCTTTCATCCCATTCTTCCTCCTCATCCTTCTGCAACTTCCCTTATCCCTAGAGCCGGCGTCGGGTAAACCTGGGCGTCTTTTCTACTTTTTTTAAATTTATTTAGTCTAGTTGTGCAACAAACCCTGAGAATTACGGTACTTTGATTCAGTTAGCATTTGTCAAAGTTCGATAGTGTGCGTGCGTGGCCTGTGTATTCCTCGTGTGGAACTATAAACTCGACATTTGGTAGGTAGACTCTTTAGACATCCGGAATCAACTGTTTAGTTTTTGGTGGCAATCCGACGACAGGAAATTGCCGTTGCCGAAAACGATCGTCGTCAAATCATTTTAAAAAATTAGTATGGTATTATTTTCAATAGTTTTTGCCACACAGAATCGACTGAATCCGCTGTGAAATCTCTAAAAGTTGTCCTTGACAACAATAGACGTCGTCGTTGTTGCACTAACGTCAGTCAATGTCGCATCATCGAAAATCGAGATTGGTACTGATAATTTGAGTGAAACTACTAATTAATTTTTTTTTTTTTTTTTTGTTTTTAATCTTAGGTACCTATTACATTTTAGGTAGTTTTACATTTGAAAGGCTCTCAACTTTTTTATTTATTTTTTTTATTTATTTTTTTATTTTATTTTATTTTTTTAAGGAGGCGATTATTGATGCAGGTTACTGTAGTGTACTAGAATGAGCGAACGAGGCTTGTTCCTGATTATAATATTATCAATTTGCGGTCCCCAAGCGTTGACGTCGGGTCGGTCGTCTCCATGTTTACACCCCGACATCGAGCCTTCATTTCTCATACTTGCTTCTTTTCACTGGGGCCACCCTCAGAGCCAAACACCTACCTGAGGGGCGAAAATCATTTTCTCCCCCTCAAAAACGTGTTCGCACCTTTAAATCATATTCCCGCTGACCCGCGCGCCCCGGTGGCGCCTCGTCTGTCCCTTTGATCTGCTGCCGCGTCCCGGGATCTCACGCTCTGCGGCAAAGTGCGTCATCCTCCTGCCCTACATTCCGTCTTGCCGCTTTATGCCATTATTTGACGCAGAATGGTGGGAGAGGGCTATTTGTAAGTTCTTCAACTGTAGCTTGATCGTTCCCGTAACATGCCATACAAATACATGTTTTGCACCATACTGTCCTTCTAACACTCAGAAACAGCTATCTATACTCACCCCACTACTTATTAGGGTTCCCCAATTACTAATTCTCGTGCAAGAAATTTGTGTAATAGAGGTGAAGGAAGCTCTCCACAATATTAACGTAGATAAAGCCATAGAAACAACCGAAAATTCCTCGTGGATGGTATCTATCATTAGGGAAATAATCGTCGAAATTCAAATTTACACTAACGTTTTGAGTTTCCGAATCACGCAGTTGATAACGAGTCTGATTTCAATACTCTTTAAAAGTTCTTGACACACACGAACCAATCAAGATCTCTTCGATTTCGCTCAAATTTAAATGGTAGTTCGGGAATGATACCCCAAATTTCACTCCGTATCGATTTTTATCATAACGTTCTTGAATTTGATGGTTAATGAGTTATAGGTAGGCAAAATAGAATGAGCTTGGAATATCTATACATCATTTCTCACTTACCCGCGGCATCTCGCGCGTCACGATAGAACCTCACCTGTTCTTTGATATGCAGCCTCATCCCTGGATCTCACGCTTTGAGAAAAAGCGCGCCTCGCTCCTTCCCCATATTCCGTCTTGCCTCATTTTGCCATTAGAGAGTTTTTGGTGACCACAAATGTACCCCTAACGTCACCCTAACGTACCCAAGAGTACGCGACCTTAAAGGGACATGAGCAATGTCGCATGTTATAATGGCTCGTTTAACGTCACCCGTTTGGGGATCTAAAGGCACACGTTACATACCTAACCTTTCAGTAAATGGTCACATCAAAATTTCACTAATACTTGTTAAAGTAAATAATATTAGTTTTTATAATTGGTAATTTTTTAATATTTATTTATTTATTTTTTAAATCTCATAATGAATTTGTAAATTCCACATTAATTTTTACTGCTATCTATATTGGTTTGAAGATTACTTGAGTATTTCTTTGTTGTGGTTGCGTGCGTTGAGAAATTGAATCTGACTCAGAATTGAGAGGTGAGATTAATTGTGGATCATCTGAACTAATAAAGACCTAGTGGATGGTATTCCTACGAGGCAGGATTTGATATCACCGTAGCCTCTTACTCTAACAGCCGGTTATTAACCGTAGCTTGTCAAATCTAAATGCCAGAAATTACTCCGTAGCTCCCCCAATCAAAATAGCTGGAAATTTCACCTCTGATCTGATCATCGAATCGCCTAACTTTGAGCCCGTAGTGCTAATAGCCGGAAATTTCACCGTTGCTCTATTTACTTAGATACCGGATGATCCGTAGCAGAATAACCTAAATAAGAAAATCAACTAAGGAGTGATGACTCAAGGAAACTGCACTGCTGTTAATAATTAAGGGATCACTGTGGAAAAAACTAAGTTTCGGATATGTGGAGGCCGGATCGTGAAATACATCTACCTGTCCACTGAGACAAATTCTCGCTTTCCGGTAAATAGACATCCGAAAAAGCAGTTTACGACAAATCCCAGCTCAATAGAATCGTCAATCTGAAGTAAACCAAAAACACATTTTGTGAAAAAATCTATTTTCGTGTCTTCAAAAAAATGGTCGCCCAATCGATCTTTTTTAAGGATTTACAAAAATTGTATAAGCCTATACAAATCTAAGTTCATGCTAAACAATTTTTGTTAACAATCTTCTAAAATGGTTCATTTTTTAAGGGTTTACAGCCAAAAATTCACTGACAAAAGTAAGCGCTTTTTAAAAATTATGTTCAAAATTAAGGGATCACTGTGTTTTTTTTTGTTTTTTATTGGGGTTTTGAGGGTTGAGCTGAGCTGGAGGCGTCAAAGTTGGTTGCTAAGAGTACAACTGTCACAAACAATCTTCAAAAATAAGTTCGAGAGAACGGATTGAAATGAGATATACCGTTTCTTACTTTAAAACGATCCGCACTATCCTGTCATTGACTGAGGACCCTATCTTAGTGGTACGGATAATTTTTGAATCAATAAATGGTATGATATGGTCTTCAGGACTTAAATCATCTGAAAACAATCCATTTTTAATAATTAATCGATTATTCATTCTTTTTTTTTTAAAGGTTTTTTGTGACAGCGTACTCCTAGTAATCAACTTCCACGCCTCCAGCTCAGCTCAACCTTCAAAACCCCAATAAAAAACAAAAAACACAGTGATCCCTCAATTTTGAACACAATGTTTAAAAAATCGCTAACTTTTTTCAGTGAATTTGAGGCTGTAAACCTTTAAATAATGAACTTTTTTTTTGAAATTTTTCAGCATGAACTCAGCTTTTCAATGACCTATACAATTTTTGTAAACCCCTTAAAGAAAACCATTGGGTAGTCATTTCTTCGAAGACGAGAGATCGATTGTTTACAAAACGTGTCGTTGGTTTACTTCAGACTGGACGATTCTATCGAGCTGGGATTTGTCGTTAACTCCTTTTCTTGATGTCTATTTACCGAAAAGTGAGAATCTGTCTCAGTGGACAGAATTTTACGAACCGGCCAGCACGAATCAACGAACTGAGTTTTTTCGACAGTGATCCCTCAATTTTTCACAGTAGTGAAAGATTGGATGAAGATTGGAGTGCCGGATACATACCGTAGTTCGAAAAGGATAGAATAATATGAAATGACTTGTTGAGTGACCGAGGTGATTAAAGAGAGTAGACTTGTTACGTTCGAAACAGGTTAATTGAGCTCATTGTAACTAAAAGTATAGATGATACAGTCACTAGCAGTGTCAAGTAACTACTGTGTCCGCTCGTAATTACAATTACAAGCTCTAGAATTTTTTTTTTTTTTTTTTTTTCAGATACTTTTACGGATACTCTAACTGTATCCGAAATCCGCAGAAACCGATACTTGCCGAGGAAAAGTGACTACAGATACTAATATAGTTACTTGTATCTATAACCGTAACTGTATCTAGTTACTTTTCCAGATACAATCACAAAAATCGTCCTAATTTGACTGGAATTCGGGAATAGACCCCTACTGCACACCTAATCGCAGTTTGGGAGTCCACAGAGTATGAAGTGGGGAAGTGATAAATTCCAGTCATGCAGTGACTTCGGACGTTTCAAATAAACATGCAGTTTTTGGATTTTGTGTTCCCCAACACAACGTCCAAAATCCTTTTGTTACACAAAAAGATTTCTGGGACTGATTTAGTTTTTGTGTATTTGCGGAAATAAATATCCAAAAACCCATGTTTCTTTGAAAATGCACTCCGTAGTAATATTGCATGACTGGAATTTTTTACTTCCCCGTTTGATACTCCATTGACTCCAAAACTGCGACTAGGTGTGCAGTAAGGGTCAATTTTCCGAATGCCAGTCAAAATAGGTAGATTGTATCCGAAAATGTAACTAGTTACAGTTACGGTTACAGTTACGAGTAACTGTATCTGTATCCGTTGTTAGTCTTCCTCGCCAAGAATCAGTATCCGCGGATTTCGGATACAGTTTCTGTATTCGTATAAGCATCTTTGACGGTAGATACAGATACCAAGTAACTGTAACTTTCACCTTCACGATTCCATTTGTGTAACTATACGGTAAATACAATGAATTCGATGAATTGGCTGATTTGGCACCTTCTTCGGCGAGAATTCCTCTAATTTGCCAGAAGTATCCTTTAAAGTATTTAGAAAAAGAGGTAACTAGATACTGCCCAACTCTGGTTTGAAAGCTAGAGCGACATGAGTTCTCAAGCGTGTGGCAGCCTTTTCATATCATCTCTCCCATTGTATTTTCTCTTCCCAGGGTATTGTGTTTTACCCTCTCTACTGAGTGCTGCACGGTCGGAGGGTCGGATCTTGTTTTATTGGAAGAAAATAAAAAAGTCTTTTACAAGCGAAACTTTATTTTATTTTTTACTATTATTATCATTGTTTTATTAATTAATTAATTAATTTTTTTAATAAGCAATGGAGCTTTTTATTTTTTCCATGTGTTGGTTGTTTAAATCAAAGAAGGTTAAATTAATTGTTCAATTTTTAGTATTCAGTTGTCATTCATTTTGTCAGCTTTTTGCGTTCATACTGCCTACTTGTGCCGTGAGTAGTTGCTCTTGATCCGTCACGTCGGACTTTAAACAGGCATCATTTTGTTCTGTAAACTATCTTGGATGCTAAATGTGCAGTCACCGACCCAGTACTCTCCACTATCAGCCTAAAATGACTTCTCTGGTCTGAAGTCTATCTAGGAACAAAGGACGGTTATGGAGGGGTACATCATCATGTTCGCCATTAGAAAATCGGTAGATCTTCTCTAAAAACCTGTACATTTGAGTGTCGTAATCAGAACTTTCTATCCCCCTCTCCAACACCCACGCTTGTCAAATACACTTTTAAGAAAAAAATAGATAAATCTTTATAAAGACTTACTGCTTAAAACAAAGAAAAGTTGACGTTAAAAACAGAAAAAAACCTCCTTAATAAACAACAATAACTGCGACCTCGGATCCGCAGACGAAGGGGGAAATATAAAGAAGACGTTGAACCAGGTGGATAGAGGCTCGTAGGCGTGTCTGGTGCGGGCGGTCGGATTATGATATACTTGTGCCCCACATATAAATAACTCAGCTGCCCCGAGGCCCACAGTGAGGCTTCTCCACCCCTTTCCTCCCCGTATTAATGAATTTGCTTCACACCTGGGTGGGCCCTTTCCGCCATCTTTCATTTCGTCTCGCCGTTCCCACACCTTCGCAGATGGAAAAACATTTTTTTCTTCTTCTCATTTTTTACGAGGACTGAAGAAGGGAGGGGACGAGGCGCGAAACGAGGGATTTTTTTCAAGGGACTCATTTTAGAAAGGGAAGTTTTCCCCGACATTTCTCGCCTTCTCGAGGCGGACCCAAAAAAAAAATCACCTTCTGGAGAAGAACCTTTAATAGGTTATAAGCGGAGCCGTTCCTGACACCTCTATTAGTTAACCTTTTTCTTGGATTGTGCTAAATAACGCCCATTTCCTGTCTGTGGGTGTGTGATAAAACGAAAAGACCGAGACCGCATTAATACTTCGACGCGGTAGTCAAGATGGCTCGGAACCCTTAAAATTCGTTTCGTTGAAAGTAATAAATTTCTTACGCTCATATATTATTTGGAGAAAAGCTGATATATTGACAATAAACTTGACGATTGAGTAGTTATCTTGTAAGTTTATTGTTTTTGAACCTGGATAGGAAACACGGGAAGATTCAAGATTCGACTGGGAGAGGGAGGGGGTCGTATTTCGCACAATACGACCCCGTATATGACAGGTATGAGAAAGACTAAATCAACATAACAGGTTCAAACGTTCGTGTGTAAGAGCTAAGAAAAACAAATTTAGTCCAAAGCACTACATCTTGACAAAAGATGGAACATGTTCCTTTGGAGACCAGGAGAGAATTAGGCCACTCAGCTGGTTAGGAAAAAGTCCATAATTTCAATCGTCTCTTAATGTTCCAGAGAGTCTCCCTATCAAATTTCAACTTCCAATTTTCTTTCCAGTCTAATAGCGGTTGCAATCAAGTTTACAAAATTAACTGAGAGCGATCATCTGTACGTAAACAATTATTCATACAACCATGCTCATATCTCAGATTGTTGGCCACGCACTGGGCAGTGGTTAACATAATACGGTTAAGTAAATCGAGAACTTTCCAACGACGATGATAAATGCCAATTATTAGCTACGATTTGGTTATAAGCGATAATCATCAGAAAATATGTACGCACTAAATGTCACGTAACAGTAAATTGTTCACATTTTTGTCTGGGTTATGATGGCAATACATGTTTCATGTTTAAAAAAACACAGTTGCAGAAATATTATGATTTAATAACTGAAAATGGTCTTTGAATTTTCGTAACAGTAGTACCTAAACAAAAAATCACAAGTACATCAGTAGCATAGGAACTCAATGACAAAACCTCAAACCAACCAAGAAGCTGAATGCATAAGATGGCACAAAACATAGAGCAAAAAATTCAAACAAAAGAGAAGATCAATTTATGTTTCAAGAAAATTTGCTAATAAAATGGAAGATAAGTAGTGCTTCTATGAAATTTAATTAATTTCTCTTCGAAAAGTTGCTAACAAAAAATTTCATTGGAATTATAGGCCTCGTGCATAGTCCGAAATACAGAGCACTCTATCAGCCAGACGCGACATAACGGTAGCTCTCTACCGATCCAGACTACCACCCTTCCCCCGTCCCAGTCACCATGGTGACTCTGTACTACCTTCCCCAGCTCTTTATAGAAAGTTTTCTTCCAGTTTTTCAGACCCAAAGAATACGGAAAAGAAGAATGATAACAAAAGAAAATATAATTTTGTTTTTGAAGGGTTATTTTACATTTTTCCTCATTAACTGGAACTCATCTATTGATTTTCAAGCGTTTTTGTGAAATTAACTCTTCCATTCTGAAAACTAAATTCGCTAAATCTGAACTTGGTATTAGAACCTCTTGAAACTCATACGGTGGATACAGCTTTCGTACAAGTACGCAACCACGAGAGACATTTTATGTCTTTGCGCCCCCTTTCCCCTTCCTATAAAAAACCGTATTGTACTTTTGTTTGTGGAAATTTATTGCAAAAACACGTTTTAAAAAAAATATATTTTTTTTCATTCAAATAAATTTCAAAATACAATTTTGTTTTACTCATTCCATAATTACATCATTATTATCATCAGATTTTGTAACGAAGAGTAATGGCCGATGATGAGAAAAGTACGATGTGTAAGCTAGAGTTTATTATGAAAAAAACTGGATTCTAGAGCCACTCAGCTGATCTGGGATCGGTCAGTTGTGTTCAGAAGTCCCTCAAGGGCCCACATACCAAATCTCAGAATCGTGGGATCATTAGGGAAAAAACTGGATTCTAGAGCCACTCAGCTGATCTGGGATCGGTCAGTTGGGTTCAGAAGTCCCTCAAGGGCCCACATACCAAATCTCAGAATCGTGGGATCATTAGGGAAAAAACTGGATTCTAGAGCCACTCAGCTGATCTGGGATCGGTCAGTTGTGTTCAGAAGTCCCTCAAGGGCCCACATACCAAATCTCAGAATCGTGGGATCATTAGGGAAAAAACTGGATTCTAGAGCCACTCAGCTGATCTGGGATCGGTCAGTTGTGTTCAGAAGTCCCTCAAGGGCCCACATACCAAATCTCAGAATCGTGGGATCATTAGGGAAAAAACTGGATTCTAGAGCCACTCAGCTGATCTGGGATCGGTCAGTTGTGTTCAGAAGTCCCTCAAGGGGCTACATACCAAATCTCAGAATCGTGGGATCATTAGGGAAAAAACTGGATTCTAGAGCCACTCAGCTGATCTGGGATCGGTCAGTTGTGTTCAGAAGTCCCTCAAGGGGCTACATACCAAATCTCAGAATCGTGGGATCATTAGGGAAAAAACTGGATTCTAGAGCCACTCAGCTGATCTGGGATCGGTCAGTTGTGTTCAGAAGTCCCTCAAGGGGCTACATACCAAATCTCAGAATCGTGGGATCATTAGGGAAAAAACTGGATTCTAGAGCCACTCAGCTGATCTGGGCTCGGTCAGTTGTGTTCAGAAGTCCCTTCAAGGGGCTACATACCAAATCTCAGAATCGTGGGATCATTAGGGAAAAAACTGGATTCTAGAGCCACTCAGCTGATCTGGGATCGGTCAGTTGTGTTCAGAAGTCCCTCAAGGGGCTACATACCAAATCTCAGAATCGTGGGATCATTAGGGAATCTCCGTGTAACGCTCTCCGCGTGACGCTCCCCGCGTGACGCTCCCCGCGTGACGCTTTTTCATTTATGTGCCATAGTAAAGACATAAAATGTCAAAAGTCCCTTAGTAAATCCCTTAAGTAGAAATTGCGACCCACATTGGATGAAAAAATGCAGCAAATTATTACACAAAGGTATATTATATCTGTGTTAGACAGCTCCCCTTCGCAGAACACTGGCCAACAGAAAATTATCAATCAAACTGTGACTTGGTGCATTATCGAAATATAACTGGTCGATGACTCACACAAAGAAAATAAATCAATAAACTAAAAATAATTATATAAAATACCTACTACAAAAAGAAAAAAACTGCCAAGTTGTGTGTGGCTTCCTCATTTACGAATTTTGAATGCAGATATCATTGAAAAGTTTTAAAATTGAAACGAAACTCGGCGCTCCGCGCCTCGCCAGGGGGCAAGCCCCCTGGACCCCCGGTTACCTCTATTTACATACTTCGGACGAAATTATTGAAACACAGAATGTGTTTGCGTTGTCGCGCAACCAAGTGACAACCAAACAAGCGTCATTGTTTACTATTCATTTATAACATCAATTTGTATATAGTTTATAGTATGAAACTACGAAAAAAAATACGAAATAAATTCGTGATAAATCAAGAGCGATTTATCAAGTAAATGTCCTAAAGAGGCTACATACGAAATTACAGCTTCCTAGAGTGTAAAGTATAGAAATTAGCTTTAAAAGCCACTCATCTGATCCGGACCCTGGACATCGTCAAGTAAATGTCCTAAAGAGGCTACATACGAAATTACAGCTTCCTAGAATGTAAAGCATAGAAATTAGCTTTAAGAGCCACACATCTGATCCGGACCCTGAGCATCGTCAAGTAAATGTCCTAAAGAGGCTACATACGAAATTACAGCTTCCTAGAGTGTAAAGCATAGAAATTAGCTTTAAGAGCCACACATCTGATCCGGACCCTGAGCATCGTCAAGTAAATGTCCTAAAGAGGCTACAAACGAAATTACAGCTTCCTAGAGTGTAAAGTATAGAAATTACCTATTCAAATTATTTAACCTCCGCTTCACAAATCAAACCGTTTTCGTAATACTCAGATCACCTGCTATGAATCAAATCATCGAAACACAAGCTCAATGAAATCATCAGAAATTAACAAGCGGTTGCAATCATGTTCACAATATCAATTATTGAGAATGATCACCTGTGTGTAAACAATTATTTATATAACCATGCTCATAACTCAGTTTGTTGGACACGCACTTCGCAGTAGTTAACATAATATTGTTGGGTAAATCGAGAGCTTTCGAACGAATGGTCAACGAATTTTGTGGGATGAAAAACGACGAAGTACCATATCCCTAGCAACGACTCGGTTGTACGTGAAAATCATCCGTCACACATTTCGTTACCATCCCGCGTTCCATTTTCGGCTAGTTAGTCCATGGCTAAAACACATTCTGTGTTAAAAAATTATACTCAATGTAATCGGTACATGCCAGTTTGAAATCCTTGTAGCAATATTATCTTCCACAGTTTTCATACGATTTGGATGCGATTTTCAGGGAAATTGTGGGCTCGGGTGTAGACAATCCCCTATCAGTTTCATCGTTCCTTACTCAGTACTTCACTCTGCACATGCGCAAACGTAAATTCTATAATGCTCTATTTGTGCAAACCGCAGTCGTCCGATTTTGCTTAAATTTGGATTATAGTAGGGGGAAGACGACGATTACCCCATACCACTTTCTGCATGATTGTATCATAAATAGCTACTGCGCGTGAGCCAATGCGAAATCCTTGTAAAAAGTTTATTTTGAACAGTTTTCATCCAATTTTCATGAAATTGTCAGTGAACGCGCGGGTTAGGTCGTATATGGTCTCCTATCAGTTTCACTGTTGCCAAATCAATACTTCATTCTATGCATGCGCAGACGTTATTTCCATTATGCTCCATTTTTTCACACTCTAGTCGTTCGATTTCGCTTAAATTTGGATATAGTTGGAAGAAGATGACTTGATTACCTCATATCAATTTTAACACGATTGTATCATTAATAGCTACTGCGCATACGTTAATATGAAATGCTTGTAATGACCTTAATTTCCACAGTTTTAATCCGATTTTGATGATATTGTCAAATAATGCGCGGCTTAGGTTGTAGATGGTACCGTACCTATTTCATTGTTTTCAGCACATCAGTTCTTTCTGCGCTTGCAAAAACGTAAATTACATTGAGTAGATATCATTTTTTCGTTTCTTGATTGACCAATTATGACATTTCACGCTACTTCTTGATTTTTTCGTTTCCGCTATGGAATGTTTCAAGATCATTTAAAACTTTTCAATGATCTATATCATTGTCATGATCATTCATGATAGGTAAACGGGGAAGCTACCCAACTTGTCAGACATTTTTTCACTTTATTCGTTGTTCTGAAAAGAAACTCTATTTCTATTTTAATAATATTTATATAATTTGCGCTGAATGTGAACAGTACTCTTTCATTTTCTGATGTATTGATTAAACTCCTCCGAGGAGCGCAAGTTCTTTGAACTAATTTAATTAATTAACTTAATTTAAGGTATTCATTATTCATTTGTTTCGCATGATTTGATTTTTATCTACTTCTTTTTTTCTTGTATTTTCTCTTACACGACGAATCCTTGAATCCTACATGACCACTGGCGCTGCTTTCGTGCTAAAATAGTTGAGAGTCCCAGTGGACCCGAGATCACGTGGTTCCAATAACTCGAAATAACCGCGCGATATTTCAATCCCTCGTAACGGGACGAGACGGTCGATTTAGAGCGAACGTGAAACGTGACGACGGAGAAAAGAAAGGTCGCTAATCCTGAGAGTTTAATGTACCTACCTACTGGCCTCCGGGGAAGTTCCGACCCGTCAGAGGCCACGAAATCACCAATACAACAGAAACAGATCACCGACGTCCTCCGAAACAGATGGTGGCGAAAAACACCAGGACCTACAGACTAATGAGTAATATTCACCTACTTTTTGCTTCCTCACTACCAAAGGTAGGGAAGCCTTGTGTTCGTTTTTGAAGTGGAAAAAATTATTGTCTTCCTGAATCTAAATTTCCACTTGCGTTTGGCGTTTCAGACCTTGCTGACCAATTTTGGTTCCGTGTCTGTCTGTCTGTCTGTCGTAAACCCTTGTCACGCTCAAAACTATACCAAGTTTGAGTCCGATTCCCATGAAATTTTCAGAGATTGTGCAGGTTAGCTACTAGACAGCCCCATATCACTCTAGATGCCACCGAATCAACAATAGCCCGTGCGCATGCGTAAACGTTAATTTCTCATAACGTCGATTTCCCATCATCTGTCGATCCGATTTCGTTCAAACTCGGTGGGTAAGTAGGTATATGTTCTGGAATAATGCCAGATAAATTATGTTGCTATCGGTTAAGTTATAGCCATTGCGCATGCGCGAAAGTTATATTGATTGACACAGGTAAAACTCCAAGTCTAATGGAACGATTCGATTTTGATTAAATTTTTAGGGACTGTGCGGGATAGCTTCTAGACGGTTCCCTATAACTTTCATTGCCGTCACATTAATACAAGTTAGTGCAAACGTTAATTTCTTATAACGTCGACTTATCAATAATTTTGACTCGTACTTTGTTCTTCAACTAATTCTATACTGCCTTACTAAGCACAGATACCGTAACCAACATTTTTTTCGAAATTCACTTTTTGACTTCACATTCATAATTGGGCCATCCTCAGTGTATGATAATAGTCAAAACTGAATAAATATGGTTCATTCATTAGAATATCAACGTTTTTAATTCACGCTTTGACCGTATCTACCCATTTGGCTTGAAAAAAAAAAAAAAACTAAGCTAATTCATTGTATCTGACTATTATTAAGTCGTTATACCGTATCTAAAACTGGTTACCATAATTTAGCTTAGTAACTCGCAGTTACGATGTTCTACCTTAGTAATTTGGCTCGATCAGGTGTAGTTACAATTAGTTTGCAGCTGGTTTTCTTATCTTAAGCTGACTCGTCTTTCTAATCGTTTATGCTTCCATTGTCCCTTCAGAAGGCAATCTACGAGTGAATACTTTTTGAATGACGCCAATAACCACGGACAAAAAGTATGTGAAGTGTTTTTCCTCATAACATTGGGATACTCTAAAAATAACGACAACATCATTCAGCAACGAATCGGTTGTGCGTGAAAATCATAAGAAATTTTTCATAACGCTTTCTTCGTCACACCGTAACGTCACACTTTTTGAGTTATGTGCTATAGTAAAGACATAAAATGTCAAAAATGGAAGAGTTAAGTTTCTCAGAAGAAACGTAAGACGTCGTTAGGCAGAGTATTATTTAAAAATATTGTGGCTGTTCAAGCACTTCGAGGAAACTTCTTTTTGAACTGGAAAACTAAATTTAATGAAGAGTGGAAGACACTGCACTTTCTCCTTGTAAAACACATGAAATCTCTTCCAGACCCAGTGAGTTCAGCAAGCCCAGAGGGATGACACAAGATAGAAAAGATTCACTCATCAGCTTGATCTCCAGCAGATCATCTAACATTCCTCCGTCAAGATTAGCATTTTGGGAGTCTTTGCCTTCAACAGATGCGGAGGAGGGAAATGCAGATATTCCTGAGAGCGAAAGTTTCTATGACTAAAGAAGGAGAGAATTATATACCATTTGTAGAATAAATTGTAGAAGAATCAATATTATATTTTATACAGGTACCTACCATAGATGAACATTTTTACCTCCAATAAAAAACTTCATAGTACTTGACGTTGTTTGGTATTGTGTCATTACGAATATTAGAACTAGATACCTACCTATTTTATTGATAAGTGTATCAAGAATTTAGGATATTTAGGTGTTCGAAACAATGCTAACTTACCCTCATAATGTTTATGGTATCCAGTTAGATACTGTATTATCGCTTAGGAAAATGTAGATACGAATTCTATGCTTAGTAAATCTAGCAAGAATAAAGGGGTAACCAAATCGTATCTGCTGCCTTGCTATGAAATTATTATTTATTATGTATTTGAACCTCATGAACAGGTTGGGGAGTATAAAAATTAGTTGAAACGATCATTGGGGTGGAAATATTTCGGTTAGGCTGAGTAGAGCAGTGTCTTGAACTTGGGCATATTGATATCTCCGTTAGTACTTCAATACAGATACGGTAACTGTGCTTAAGATGGCAGTATACGTCTATGTTACAATGTGTGAGGAACCTATACTGCCTACCCTACTCGGCAGTCGTTTTCACTTCTACCAAGGTAGCGGAAGCATTATTTCCACGTTTGTGTTTTCATCAATACATAAACAAGTCAAATACTAATAAATCCCAATACCTACACCATAAAATTTCAATGCATAGGTCGGTAATACTTATTTACCGAAATTCCAAGGGCATACGCATACAATTTACGTAAGGTAAAGAGAGAAAGAAAACTCGGCGCATTGCGCCTTGGCGGGGAGGGTTCGGATGATACTATTTAGAGACTGCGTCTGAAATTATAAAAACATGAATATGCTTTAAACTTTAGCCTCTTAAATTTTTCTGATACGTTGTCTGCTATTTTTCGGAATGTTGTTACTATCAAATTTTAACATCCTTGGATGAACAGAGGTTTCAGCTCACTCAGCGAATCAGGAAAGAGCCATCATTTATTTCTTTCATTTTTTCTAATTTCATCATGGTAGAACAGCTTTGAAATGAAAGCACAGAATTGCGTGAAATTGTGTGCACAGGAACTCTAAATTTATTATTGAATGGCAAAAAGACTTTCTAAATAATAATCTGATATAAAAACTAGCTTAGGGATTTAAAAAAATTTTGCAGTTCTTATCGATTTTATATCAGATTCTAATGAAAAAATTACACTTTCTAGAAAGATTTTGTGAAAAATTACTCAACATCCTATTTCATGGTTGGTAAAATTTCTTCAAGTAATATCCTGCTAAAAACATAAATTTCACGATTTTGCCGTTTTTTTTTTTTTTTTTTTTTCATCAATTTTTGTTCATTTTCTCGGCAAAATTTTTAAATTTGTCCAGTTGATTGTGCTCAAAAAGTGCTGTCCGACCAATTCATCACCCTTTTGAAATGCTCGATTTTTTGGCGAAAAATCCGATTTTTCATCTCAATCCTAACGAGAGTTACCTATCGTGTGAAATGATTAATACGTGTAGACTATAGGCATACGAAAAAGTAATTAAATTATTCCAAAAATCTAAATAATTCCAGGAATCGTTTCCAAAAGCCTCAAACGGATTTCCATAAAGCAATTTTTATTATCCACAAAAAAAAAACCGGTTAAAAGGGATAAGTTTCAATATTTTAGAAAAATAATACTTGGAGAGCGTTTATTAACAGTGCACTAGAACATTCAGAAATTTTTGGTCTAAATTGTGATAAAACACGTAGGTGCCTAAGTTATAAATGTCATTGAAATAGCTAAAAAATGAAAAAATATTTTAAAGTTCTAAAATTGGTTAGTATAGCAGACAATTAACTAGGAAAGTTTTTCGGTCATAAATTTATGGTTAACAATTTCTTTGTCAACAGGCTTCACTAAATCACTAAAATTCGCTAATATGTCATGCTGGATTTTTCTTCAAATCAATGCAAAATGTGTATGGTATGAGACCTCAAGATTTTCGTGAGTAGTAATGCATCAAAATCGCCCTTTTTGTAACCACTCCAATAATTTTGCAATTCATCATCGAGGACAGGATGTTTTATCAGAACGCTTAAAATAATAAATTATCGTCACTTACCTTTACAATAGCAAAGCATATTTCACAACAGCCATGATCCGCTTCCAACACTTATTTCTGGCACTGTAAGAACTACTTAAAATCCGACGAGGAACGCAAAATGCATATAAGTTGAGAAGAGAGAGCAACCTGGAAGGGACAAAGAGACAGCTCGGGATAAAAAGAAGTCACCGCCCGAGGACACAAATTGCGACTGGTTTAATAGGCGATTAAAACCAAGTTCTTCGCTCGGTTGTTTGTTTACTACCGCGATCTGTGGCAAAGAACAACAAAGTGACTAAAGCCCGAAACGCCTGCTTTTGATCTGTACCGTTTTATCAGGGATCGTCGACTTTGCTGTTTTTATTTGAAGACTGACAAGATAAGAGGAGCACAATGGGATATTGACGTTTAATGTTGATGTGAATAGTAGGTTGTCATCCGCCTGTATTATTTGTTAATCTTAATTATTGTACATCCATATTATAATATATGTGCCTGAAGAGAACGAACGAAAGAATTGTCGGGATATTGGATGATGAGCTTAGGTACCTCTGAATGGTACCTCAATTTAAAAAACAAATGCCACAAATTATTACACAGAAGCTTCTTATATCTGTTCTACGCAGATCACTGTTACAAGATCCCCTTCAAGAGGAGCGAATGGATGAACGCTCAGCAACCTGGGTGGTTTCATTCAATTCATAGAAATGATGTCTATGAAAATTAGCAAAACAAATCGCCCTATTATTCCTAAAATTGAGATGTTACCTATTTTCTTATTCATATCAACTCATAAATTGTACATATATATAAGAAAAATATACCGAAATTGCAGGCTTAATATGCTAAAAATCAATAAACGCTACGAAAATTGTTTGGTTTATACAGCGAAGTAGTAGGTATTTGGAAGAAGGTGCTGAATAGGTACGAATGGAACGCACCCTTTGCAGAAACTCTGATTTCTAGTGAATCGTTGTCCAGTACCCCGTTATTATATCACCAAACAGATTTTGGGTTCTTGTTTTTGTTTAGTTTTGTCGAAAGGGAAGACACGTCCTTCCCCAGCGTTTCGACTGCTCGTACCCTCATAAGTCCGTTGGAGCGGCATCGCATCAGTTCGCTCGAGAGGCTAAGAATGCGGAGCCCGTGTGAGAAGGAGCTGCTTCAAAGGAACCCTGGAATGCGGTTCTTCTGTTCCCATGGCCCCGCCACCTTCTTATAAATTAGCTTCCTAAAACTAAAACCTTGCTACCCTTAAAATTACCCGACATTAAATCTCCCACATCACCCATTTCATTTTCTGTTTGACATAACTCATTTTGAGTTTTTACTCACGCGCCGTTATTTGTCAATTGAGCTTATCTAGGCATCCGCCTAGAAACAAGTTAGTATTCAGATGAATCAACGAAACTACTTCATCTACCCGTATACTACCTGATATAGTTCTCGAGTCATTGAATACAAAATTTTTGGAAAAACATAACTTGTAATCTCAATTTATCCACAGAGCTAGGTTTTCATATGAAGAGCTGAAGTATACACAAGACCGAAAATTGCAAAAAGCAAATGTTATGCAAGCTAGTAAAAAATGGGCATCGGTAAAAAAAACTATGACAAGCAGATTGCTTTTTATGAATTTTAATGTTTTTCTGTAAAAATCTTTAAAATGACATAATGGCGCAGTGCACACGTGCGCAAACGTGCTCAATTAACATCAACTTCGTTATTTTCAAGGAAAACCCCCATTTTTTATTGCACAATTGAATTCTAATTAGAATTTCATGAAGAAATGACCCACTCGATTTTTTACGTGCGCACAAACGGGTGCAACTCCGCTCGAAAAGTGTACAATCCCGCTCTAAAAGTGCAATAAATGTGAAATAAGTACTGAGTTTTTGAAGATACTCAATTGCCACATTTAATACATGGTTTTGGAGTATTGCTTTCTAGTCTTCCTTAAGGTAGCGGAAGCATTGTTTTCACTTTTGGGGAAAAAAGTTTTGGTCTCCAAAATCAAAATTTCCACTTGCATTTTACGTTTTAGACCATTTTAAACAACTTTGGTTCCGTGTCTGTCTGTCAACGAATTATGCTACGATGCAATCTTCGCTGTTGCTGCTATTTGAAGAAAAAATCCCCAAATATATCCGTTCGAAGGTACATAAATAAAAACAATCAAACTTAAGATTCAAATGAAATTTTCGTAAATAAATAAAGTTGTTTGAGGTTAGAAAGCTCTAGATATCTCATTAACTTCCAGTTATAATATTATCATCCAGCCGTCCAGGGACTAGATAAATTTATTATAACGCCAGATAGGGTTTAACTAGGGACAGATAAACATCCCCTATTGTGTTAACGCTATCCCTCAGAAAAATCTCCCTTATCCATTGGATAAATGTGATTGATAGAAAGAAAGCCCCTTAGAGAGAAAGTAAAATCTTATCCTCGTAAGCTCATTCAAAACTGGCGGCTATCGAATTTGGACGGCTTGGATAGAATCACCGCTTTAGTTTCATTTGCCCTATCACATCCCTAGAGCGGCGAGTACATATAACTCTGTGGTACTTTATGTATATTTGTGGTACTCATATAGTAAATAACGTTGAAAACGGGCCAGGTTAATGCAAATATGGGACTATAAGAATAAGGCAGAAGGACTTGATATCCAACACTCCCCCTTAAGTTCGTAATCGTCCCTCCTCCTGGTATTTGGCCTCCAGGAACTTGATAGGCCATAGATGGAGCCTTCATACGTAAAAATGAAGGAAAAGTTTGTTTTTGCCAATTTTTCAAAATATAGGACGGTTTCTTTTAAATTATGAGCTAAATAGTGAGGCGGGTATTAGAACAGCGTTAGTGTATACTAGTTGCATATATGCGTTAAATGAGACCTAGCATAGCTCAGTATGTACTTTGTTTTGGGGGGTTCAGAAAAACACATCTGACCCATTTGCGAAAATAAGTTGTAAACAAATTGCAAAATCTTGGTTTCTTCCCCGACGAAAAAAACATAATCTTACTAAAGGCAAAAAGAGGCAAACGATTTTAATCTGATTCTTTTTGTGAGCATCCCACCTATGTATTTCTGGTTCCAGATCTGAGTTACTTCTATTTGCTAGGACTTTATACTAGTAATCATCCAAAAATTTACTCATTTTCATGCTAAAAATAATACCCAGCTACCAAATCAATAATTTTTTGCTTATCTATATTCAAATGGATCATTGTGGAAGATTTTTTGTGTCCCAAGCCAGATTGAATAACAAGTTCAGTCGGTGAACTGTAGAAGTAAACTGGTAACAAGTTGTCATTAATCGTCATTTTTCCGCATTTCTCTGCATACTTACACTGACACGTCAGGTCGTAAACAATGAGCGCTACCCATGTATTCATTATATTTTATTTTTTATTATTTATTTATTTTAACATGTATCATGTTTTAGCCCTGGGGTCCTAGCAAATTTTGCGAGTCAATTTTTTTCTGCGCACGAAACATATAGTGTTACAGTGATTTCCGCCTACAACCGAGTCGTTGCTAGGGAAATGGTACTTCGTCGTTTTTCATCCCACAAAATTCGTTGACCATTCGTTCGAAAGCTCTCGATTTATCCAACAATATTATGTTAACTACGGCGAAGTGCGTGTCCAACAAACTGAGTTATTAGCATGGTTATATAAATAATTGTTTACACACAGGTGATCATTCTCAATAATTGATATTGTGAACATGATTGCAACCGCTTGTTAATTTCTGATGTTTTCATAGAATTTCGAATCAATATCGAGGAAAAAACATGATACATGGTTGAAATTTTTGGTTCTAGAACAGAAATAAGCATTTGATTTTTATTTGTTCATTTATTTTTTATTGAAAATAGATTCCATCCTAAGATTGAACAGTTGCGTAACCCTGCGAGGCAGGGGGGTCTCTCCCAGGGGGGTTGCTTAGACGTCACCAGTGAGCGAAACTTTGAAAAATCATAGAAACAAAGCTATTCATCGAAGGAAAGTGCAGTTGGTGCCAAACTTCTTATGATGGTATCTTCTTCCACTTAAAAATAGTTAAAATACCCATGGGTAACGCTCATGACAACTGCCTTGAGTTTTACTAGTTTAGACCTATATCGAAATAGTTATAACTCGAAAATTTCTTTTGTCTAGCTAGATTGGGGTTTTGAACCACTGTACGACGTTGGTTTTTATATAATTCAGTCATATTTTGTTTTCTTAACAACCCTGAAGCACATTTAGACCGCTAATAACCCTTCTGGTTGAAGTGCGGCTTAAACCTTTAAATTAAAAAAAAAATCCGCCCCTTGACCCCACCGGGGGGCTTCAACCCCCTGGACCCCTGGTAACTTTCCTCCTTGAGCCTTCGGCTAAAATGCTAAAACATGGAACATGCTTTCTTCCCGCTAATTCGTAAATGTAAATAAATTTTAAACTACGACATAAATGTTATACTACCTAATCGAAATTAGAACAGACTACCTAAGTAGGTAATTTTCCGTTATGGTGCGCGTCTACAATAACTATAACCAAGATTAACTTCTCAACCAAGTGACAACAAAACAAGCGGCATTGTTTACTATATCCATTTATAACATAAACTAGAGGCCTGTTAGGGCTTAGAAAGCCCTAATCTAGTCCGTATAACCTAACAGGAAGTACCTAACAGGAACTCAGCACATTATAGTAACGATATAAGTCCTACCTATTTGCGGCGTTATGTGACCTGGTGCAAAGCTAAGCTATTAAATGATTAAAAAAGAGGAAATACCGATCAAAATTAAGTAATGTAATAAAATAAATATCACCAGTTGAGGGGGTCCTCGCTACTATGAGACTAAACAAAAAGTTGAATCGGGGAATTCAGAATTTGGGCATGGTGAGATGATGGTGTAATTCTATCTCGAATCTTCTTCGTTTCTTTGTAAGCGTGTGAATCTGCGCGTCCGTGTCTTCTATTTCCTTCTTTATGTCGTTGATTGTATCTTGATCGGTAATACTCGTAGATGTCGAACTGGTGTTGAGTTGTGTGTAGGAGATGCTACAGCTGTCTTGGTCCTGATGTGGCTGGTACCACTCCAGCAAAGCTCGTGCTTGTTCTGCGTCTGGATTAATTTCGAGTGTGTTGTCATATCCAATTTGTGATTCGAATATATTTTTGAATTTTTTGGTTGTAATGAGGTGTACTGCTACGATGTCATGTGAGTTGAAATTGAATTGTTTCCCCCATTGGATAAGATTGACGGTTCCGGTTTTATCCCTAACCGGGATTTGTAAAGTGTCAACTCTTCGTCATTGCGCGACACTGTGCACACATCGGCGGGACCAACACAAATTACTAAAATATTGGCAGTGTTGACGTTTGGCAAATCGGTGAAATATATGTTACGATCTCAACCATCGTTTTGGGATGGAGTGATTCCCAGCTGATCAGAAAAGACCCCATCACTTCACTCGTCTCTTAATGTCCCAGAGAGTCCACCTATCAAATTTCAACTTCCTACAGTGAACAGGAAAGAATTTAGCTCACTCAGCTGATCAGAAAAGACCCCATCACTACGTTTCTTACTTACCGACACTTTTGCAACAAACTTGGGGCCGTGCTGATTCGGAATTATATATAAAGACCGTTCGGAATTATTTATAAAGTCCGCTAAGTTCTTCAGTTTCAATTTCTTCGTTCAGAAATAACTCTTCTAGATGTTAGTAACTACACTACGTTTCTTACTTACCGTGAATTGATGGCAACTGTTGTTACCACCACAGCCTAATAAACAACTCCCGTTGATAAGGACCGCCTAGAACACGATCAAGGCGGGTATAGAGACGAACGGCGACACTTTTGCAACAAACTTGGGGCCGTGCTGATTCGAATGAGCAGTCTAACACCGAAATCGGACCGCGAAGTTCTTCACAATTTCAAAGACCGTTCGGAATTATATATAAAGATAAGTATAGAACTATGACATAAATAGAAAAACAAGTACCTACGAAAGAAAAGCTTGATAAATCGAGAGCTTTCCAACGAGTGGAGAACGATTTTTGTCCAGTGAAAAATAAAGAAGTTTCATTTCCCCAGAAACGGCTTGGTTGTATGTGAAAATCAAAAGAAAATAAAAATGGACATTACTTTCCACTCTGTTGGGAAAGTAAAAATGGACATTACTTTCCACTCTGTTGGGAAAGTAAAAATGGACATTACTTTCCACTCTGTTGGGAAAGTAAAAATGGACATTACTTTCCACTCTGTTGGGAAAGTAAAAATGGACATTACTTTCCACTCTGTTGGGATGTTGGGAAAGTAAAAGTGGACATTACTTTCCACTCTGTTGGGATGTTGGGAATGTAAAAATGGACATTACTTTCCACTCTGTTGGGATAGTAAACATGGACATTACTTTCCACTCTGTTGTTATGTTGGGAAAGTAAAAGTGGACATTACTTTCCACTCTGTTGGGACGTTGGGAAAGTAAAAGTGGACATTACTTTCCACTCTGTTGGGATGTTGGGAAAGAAAGTGGACATTACTTTCCTCTATGTTGGGATGTTGGGGAAGTAAAAATCCCGCGCTACTTTCGTTCCACGGTTTCGTCACGTTTTTGCCCAGTTAGGTGATGGCTAAAGCATGTTCCATGCTAATAAATAAAAAAATAAAGAAATACACTTATTAAAAAAATTTAATTTTATATTTACAGAAAGTAATCAGGTACTTAGTATGAGTCTTACCATATTTACGTTTTTATAAAATTATAAAAAGTGATCGTAATAAATTTTTAAATCTTATGAGGGAAATTTTGTACATTACGTCGTAAAAAGTAACTCCTGTTTATTGAGAATTTTATCAATAACTTTATTTACAAAAAATTGGCAAGCTGCCCATATTCTGGGTTGCCATAAGACAGCAGCATGACGAGTCAAACAATGATAGTCACATAAACATACAAAGATACAAATATAACATACAACGAACATGAACAATAAATATAGAAAACGTACCTAAACATACAACACACAAGAAATAGTTATTATAAAATATCATGGCAGAACCTTTGAAAAAGTTCAAAAACAAGAATTTCTAAATTTTACTAAATGGTTTTCATCCCCAGTTCGTTTTAGAAATTGATTCTTCCTACACCTGCATCATTTCTCTGATTTCGGGTTCGTAATACCAGGGAAAAAAAGAGAGGCACCACCGAGATTCGAACTCGGGATCTCCTGTTTACTAGACAGGCGCTTTAACCAACTAAGCCATGGCGCCAGTTAATCTTGACATAATCATTTAATACCGTCGGAATATTTTATTATTTCATTGATTGCAATAAAGAACGTCCGTAATCGGAAATGATTACCTATCGGCCATCAGTATTGGTTGGCTTTAGGATTGGCGAATAGGATTGGTTTAGGGGAATAGGATCCGTATGTTCCAATCATAATAGGTAAGGTACAGAATTGGCTGTTTTATATGTACCTATTTGAAAACTATTGGTAGGGTTTGCATATTATTTTCATTATCCAAATTCAATTCCAGCAAGACGAATGTTTTAGTTATGAAAGCGATACGTAGGCAAACATGTTGTTAGTTAGAACATATATATTGTGGGTCGATCATCTCTTTCTGTTTATGTTGCTTGTTACGTAACATAATTATACGTATTTTGGATACAATTTCGACAACTAGGCGAGTGTAATCGTCAGAAATACAGAATAGATAGAAATATCTAATGAAATGAAAATGGTACATAACGAAACTGAATGTTTGAGATAATACCGGATTGAGTTTATATAACTTTCACCGTTGAGTCATAAAATGCAAATTTATACTCGTAGATAATCCTAAGAGGGAGCCTTTGACCCTCTTCCTACCATCGGATAAACATCATAGAGGTTTCCCCTGAAAGCTTTTGCTGGGATCTATTTCGTAAACTAGTAAAATATCCGACATCGCCCATTCAACGAGCGATTGTTGGAACCGAACTTATAAATGGAACAAGAGATGACCAACATATAAGAACAGCAGAGGACTGGGAGTAAAAAGTTGAGAGTGAGAAAACTATTATAGGACGTCAACAGGCTTGTTGGATCCTGCGCGATCAACACTGGTGGACGGGAAATCTGAGACTAATGGATTCAAAGCAGATTAAATCGAGCCCCCAGTTCATCAGAACGACTTCATTAGCATGAGATGTGGTGGGAATTGAGATACCCGTCCCGATCCCCAGCGTGGAACATGAACAAGATCGTCTTAAGGAGCTCTTCTCTTCACGGAGGTGGAAATAGCAGCTCAGCTGATGGGGATGACACGGTGTTGCTATGTAAATTCAACCCATTTTCGATACAGTAATACCGAAAGATATTTCTGTACCGGATTTTCTCGGACGGTGTTAAGAGTAGGAGTAATCTTTGATTGCATACTATGAAGATACAGTAACGAGGAGCACAATATACTGTAGCACTGCAGTAGTGGCAATGTAGCGGTTAGTGTGTTGGTGGTCACTGTTATTCGTTCAGGCACGCACCGTTTTTGGGAAAAATAATAGCGACTTTCACCGTTTGAGTTAATCAAGAATTAGCGTTAACGCGACATTATAACTTCTTATTCAGAAGTTAGAGTGATTTTTCTTTCACCAACTCCCGTCTTTGAGTAACTCTTCCGTCAAAACTTGACGATCTGATTACCAAAGCTGATGAACTAATTACCCGATCCTCGAGGAATGAAAGGGTTAACCGATGATTATCATTAAGTTGTCAGTGTACGGATCCTTCCATATCCACTTTTTAATTACCAAAAATATAATACTATTTAATGATTTGATACATTTAAGTTCAACGTTGTTTAAAAAACGGCCACAAGTCATTAAAGAAAAAGAATGTTCACTCACATAACTTTCGCCCCTATTGACGAGTTTGTAGGTGGTGGGATCGTTTTCAATAAAACGCAACATTTCAAATTTCCCGTACACAAGCTCGTTTCGCATTATTATCAAAGTAGTATGAAACGCCAGCAGTATAATACGTTAGGTAGTTGAAAAAGTAGACATGAAATCAGAGATCACTAAGCTCTTATGGGCTGCTTTACAACTTTTGTCTGCTCATTTTGAATGTGATTCAAGTGACAACGACCTCGAGTCATTAGGAAAAGAATGATTCTCTATAGCTAGATGAAAACCGATGTTGCCAAATTGCTCTGACTCATCCAGCATAGATTAGTAACTTACTACCTTGGTAAGTAGGTACCTAAGCATGTTTGATAACCCGATCTATACGTTTCCTATTGAGAAGTAGAGATTAGTATGTAAGTAAGTATTTACTTCTTATCAGACGAGATTTCCATAGTTTTCTGTCACAACCCTCCCATCAGCTAGTATCCTCCTAGATATGAATTTCTTGATTGTAGGTATGATACCCTCCAGTACCGGAAGATCTACTGTTTAGGCCACCAAAAGAGTAGAAAGATAAATATGTTTTATTTCACTTCACTTCACAGGTTCCTCACTTAAAGAGATTTTCGATTGCAGGAACCTTGTGGTTTCCTGGATTACGCATGGTTATACCTAGTACATCCATATCCACTATTCTTGAGGGCTATATGTTTCAGAAGAAACTTGGCCCGAGTTTCCAGAAGGAAAACTCATTATTATCCTTTGGTACATAAATAATTTCATAGGTCAATTAGGACTTATAATTTCTCAAATTTTTCCCCTCATATAATTTATATTTTCATACCTATGGTATCAGGCCTTTGCCTTTTGTATATATATATATATATATATATATATATATATATATATATATATATATATATATATATATATATATATATATATATATATATATATATATATATATATATATATATATATATATTAAAATAAAGGCAAAGGGCATAGTTCCCAAGTATTATTTCCAGGGCTTAGTTCCCAATTTAAGTCCCCCAAAGTGGACACATATATTTTTATATATATTTTATTTTTCTATACGTATAAGTCTCCATAGTTGAGCCACCGTTTATTCCCAATTGTTCCAATCTTTGATTGGGTGTTAATTACCTAGGTAATGAATACTTCATATGAAGATTCATTGACAATCCATCCTTTTTTAATCTCTTTTCTCATCCTCAATCGCCAATGTAGCTATTTGTTAGTGAGCTCGTTCTTAATCGCCGGTCTCCCGTTACCGTTTGGTTAAGTTGACGGGACATCAGCTCAGATTGGTGAAACTGGCTTTTAGAGTCGTGCACGTTTTTCGCTCGGTACGTGAAAAATGCTGTTTCTTGGTCAAACAAGTGAAAATATATCTCGGATAATGTGTCACTTGTTGCCTTGCCGAATCGCCAGCCCTCCGCAACACGAAAGCCCACAACACACTGAGTACCTTTACGAGAAAAGAAGTAGCATCCTTTCCTTAGATATTACATAGTTCACAAGCCTTTTGGAGTATTAACCAATCGATTTCATTTGATACTTGAGGATTGTTTCCATTGAGTAGAAGAAGTTGCCTCGCTGATCTCACTTTGCTGAATAAAATGATAAATGCCACAACAAACTGCCCCGCACTACTTACTTGAGGAAATCGATTTCCTAATACCTCGACCTTTTGTGAGATCATCGTTTTGTTCAAAGTGCACTTTTACGCCACAAACTATTCAATAAATCGGCCGCTGGCTGGTTTGACTTTCCTGCTCAGCATACCTCTTAATTTCATAAACCCCTGATTTAGATTTTACCAGTCAGTCACTGTCCAAATTGAAATAATTAATTATTATTTCACCTCCCATCTCATTCACTTATGTATTTCATATCATGTAGGTAACTATTGTACTGAGCATTTCATCTCATCTAACTCCATGTTCGTTTTCACCAATTAACAAACATTGTTCCCATTATTATTTTCAAATATTTCAGAACTGCTACGTCTAAATAGTATGTTTGCAATTAGGCTCGCCTCTACTTTTTCAAATAAACAAAGTCAAAGTTGTTAACCGTCATACATTCTCGATTTACTTCTTATGCACTTTGGTCCTAGAGTCGCTTCAAATAGCATTAACGATCCGTAGTCTTGGAGGCGCTATAAAATTCCGTTTCCTACCTCAGATAATCAGCGACTTCTTCGTGGATGAAGAGGCATTGAAGTTAGACTTTTACGTTCGCCATTATCGTCAACCTATTGTTTCAAATTATTAAGATGACGTAAGAAAAAAAAATTATGTGGGGGGGTTCGTTGATTGACAAAGAGTACTTATTACTGAGGATCTGCACGATCGTGGAACCATAAAGCTGAGAAAACACCCCCTCGTGTGCGTTAGCTTTTACGAGCTCGATTAACGTCCGCGTTGACGACCAATTAAACCTATGTCGGCGAGTTTGTGAGGCGGGAGGTACAACGCTGCAATTAACGCAGTTAGTTCTCTGACCGAGTCGCTTTGTCATCGTTTTTGTGACACGGAAAGAGAGAAAATCAAAACAAAAAAGAACGAAATCGTATACGGCCCTTTTTTTATGGGGACTGATTGAGTAAATGGAGATTCCCGAGTTTTAACGTCGCCTTTATTATTTTCCCGTCCTATTGTTTTTCGGAAGGAAGTCTTTGACTATGTGGCGGTGAAATGGTGTAGAACAGCATTTCCTATCGGCCGGCACCTTTTACGACGCTGGTGTGAGGTCTGGTGGAAAATGCAGATAGATGCGCTCGAGTGCGAAAAAGTCTAGTCCCTCTTGACTTTGATATTCCCGTGCGATCAGGATGTAGGTGCAGTCAGTTATCGTGGTGAAATGATCCTACAATAATGATGATGATACTGATTTTATTTCTTAAATTACATAGAAACCACTTACGAAAATAAAAAAGAAGAAAAATCTGCATCGAGTTTCATATAAACTCATTAAAAACTCAAATCAATCAAAAATCACAGCAAGGCAATTTAGGATTTGCAACGTTTTGTTAGATACATATCATCTAAATGGCTATTTTATTTATTTATTATTACTCAACCAATCGGAATACAAAAACGCTCCGGACCCCCCGGAACTTTTCTCTTTTCTACTGCGTAGAAAACGAGGATAATTTGCTATGCAATTTATTAATTGCTTATTTCAATCCTGTTATAACCAAGTTTTACACATTTTCAGTTTATTTGGTACTCTCGAATTTATGTGTTTTAAGGGATACAACTAGTTCATTAAAATGTTAAAAATTGCAAGTAATGCAAAGATTTTATATAAAAAAATTTTCAAGCCTGGCAGGGATTCGAAACTACGATGCGCATGAACGTGCGTTTCGGACGTAATTTCGTTATGGACGTTACATAAAAAATTGTTGGGGGTCGGCCTAAGAATTGCATAGCAATTCTATATATATATATATATATATATATATATATATATATATATATGACCTTCCAGACGATAGCTCTCCTTAGGATTGAGATAAAAATTTCGTTCTTGCGCCAAAAAATCATGCTTTCCAAACGAAAGGACGAGTTCGTTGGCCAGCATTTTTTGAGCACATTAAATTGGTCAAATTTCAAAAAAGTACTGAAATAATTACTAAAAATAGCATAAAACAGCTATAAATCGTTAAATTCATATACTTTTTAGCAGAATATTGCTCAAATAAAGTTTATTAACTATAAAATAGAACATTAAAAATTTTACGTGCAAAATTATGCTGAAAAATGTACTTAAATTACATAAAAATGTGCTAAAAAAACGAAAAAAACTGTAATGAAGTTAAAAATCCATAATCTCTTTTTGAAATGCAGAATATCATTTAGAGCGAGTTTTTTGCCATAGAATTGGTAGTTAACAATTTTTTCCCCGCGAAGTCCTTAATTTTCAAAACAACGTAACATAATATAGTACGATAGTTTACGAAAATTCGCTCATACGACCATGCTGCATGACTGGAACTTTTTAGTGAAATTTAATTAAATTCTTCAGCACAATTTTGTAAATAAATTATTTAATATTCTATTTAATAGTTAACAAACTTTATTTGAGCAATATTCTGCAAAAAAAAAAATTATAAAATGCTTACATTTGTTGACAGGGACTCCGAGAATAATCGATGAATTTTGAAAGCATTTTAAGGTATTGTGAAGGTTAGCTCTTTAATGTTTCCCTATAAATCAATAGTACTCATATTAAATGTAAATTTCCCAAACCATTGATT
The DNA here is from genome assembly GCA_030762985.1 of Adelphocoris suturalis. NCBI lineage: Eukaryota > Metazoa > Arthropoda > Insecta > Hemiptera > Miridae > Adelphocoris > Adelphocoris suturalis. Next base: position 58,702,114 of record CM061042.1, on the reverse strand, counting down.
TTGACGATTTGTTTTGCATTCAATAAATATAGCTGGTAAATACTTAGTTCTTTTTACGAATCTTGTATAAGTCCGTGCCACAATACATGAGGAAGGTATACTGCCCACCCAACTTGGCAAACTTTTCTTTAATCTCCCGAAAGTTGAAACAGTGCTCCAGCAACCTTGATTGACTCGCAAGCAATAAGCAAGTTTATGCTTATTATATGAACGCATTGATCGAGAAACAATAGCGATCGGAAAGGAGGGTTAGGTACATATGTTCCAACACCGAAAATATTAAACGCGAATTCGGGTCGCTTTTTATTTCTAGAAATCGATCATAAAAATTGGTGACGTCACGACACCGTTTCAATTTATTCGAAACCTCATTTGAAACTGCCGCCCCCGTCATTTCCTCCGTTCAGTTTATATGTGTTTTCAAAACAAACAGAATCCGCACGCTGAATGTTTGCTCTGCGAGGCCGATCCTTGCGGGCCTCAAAGGGTTTTCTGTTATTTTCCCTTCCCGATCGGTAAATACTCATAAATTAATTGTCTTCCGATGTCACAATGGGTCACACGGGGGATGAAGTCCTCGACGGCGGATATTGTTTAGTTTCAATCTGAACTCGTGTCGATGAGGATGAAACCGAACCTGGTCGTCGTCTCATACGTCGTTCTCCTCGTGGCGTCGTCAGGCGAACATTACAGGTTTTCGTTTTCTCTCTTGACTTTTACCCGTGTTAGTAATAATAGCAATAAGAGGTAATAATAGAAACGTTTTAGTTGGGAAACATCACCTTATGCGCCAATTTTTTGAATTTCATTTTTTATCGAATTTTTTATAAAAATTAACTATTGCAATGGCTCTAAAATGGTTTTTAAATCAGATAACTTTCCATTATTTACTCCATAGAAACCCGCTTACAGGAACTCTGAAAATACCTACTCTTGGATTTAGCGGGCTTTCCTATAATTTATATAAATTAATTGTCTTTCCGGACGATATCTCTCCTTGGAATATATAGAATAGGATTATAATGTAGTACCTTATTTGTACAGCGCTGTTTGATCAGAATAAAGAGCCCGAATTTCAAAATGTACCACAAAAATATTTAAAAAACAGCCTGAAAACCGTGTGAAATCAACAATTTAGAATTTTCCACAAACTAGTCCAGGAATTTCTGCACAACATTTTGCTGAAAAGGTACTTAATTCCATCGCAATTGGTTCATCTAGCAGAAAGTTATTAACAAACCCTTTTCTTTCATAAACGTAATTAATAAAAATTTCCGTGCCCACAAAGTGCTCTAATTCCCCAAAAATCGACTCAAATTTTATGACAAAATTAAGATAACTTGATAATATATACCTATATAGTAATATTGCATGGCTGAAACTTTTTCCTCATCATTTTAATTTCTTCAAAGAATTGAAAGTAAAAACTGCCAGCACTCAAATTTATGGCAGGAAAACTCTTCGTGTTACACTCGAAAATTTTAAAGTTTCACAACTCGGTTAAAAGCATTAATCACTTAATATTGTGCTGTAGAAAAGATAAACAAATAAATATCCAAAAATTTCCGTCATTTTTGATGAATTTTTTATTTACATTATTTTTGATTTGGCTTTTTCAAATTTTGTGTGCTTAAAAAGTGCTGATATTCGATTTCAACCTCTGTTTTGTGATGCTTGATTTCTCGGACCACAGATGATTTTCTTTTTCCCCTATTTCGGTTCAGAAACACATAGGTACATATGTAACTAACTATAGCTTCACGATAAAAATATAAAAAATATAAAAATTGTTTCAGGATACTCCTAACCAGATTTAAATTATGAAAATTGCAAAAAACAACCCATTTTTTTTTTTCAAATCTTACACCCATTGCACCAGCTCTTTTTTCCACAAACATTCTTTAACAAATACATACATTGAATAATCATTTATTTTTAGAATGGTAGCATCCCAAAGATGCGTGGTTTTTTCCCCCTTGATTTAGAAGTTGGAACTTGATGAAACGACAGTTTTATCAGCAAATAATTCTGGGATTTCTTGAGTTTTGTTTATATATTTAATAACATCGAAATCGACAAAGATAAAGATTTGATTAACCCCCTTCCCCTTTTCCATTTAATTCATTGAATATCAATAAAGATACTTATCAATATAATCCAAAAACTGAATTTATAAACCCCAGAGCTTTTTTCCCTTAACTACTGAACCAAAACTTGAAAATTTGTTCTCAAAACTGAAATATCAGCCGAGGAAGGCCTGGAATCTCGATTTAACTTTCAATTAAATTCAAGGGGTAAAAAAATCGTAATCTCAGAAATTTTCCATGAACGATAGTTTTTTCGTGCGTTTTAAATTGAACTCAGTTCAATGAAGCGAGTAATAGATAAATATATAACCATCGTTCGTGTTCGTGTTGGAAGATGAAAAAATTGTTAACACGACTACCAATCGCAAAACAAATTACACATGTTGGATTACACATGTTGGAATTACACATGTAGGTACGTGGTACGCCAAATTTATGCTGGTTCTCAATCTTTCTCTAATTTCCCGTAAAACTACCTATCTATGCACCTTTGACGGATGGCTATGCATAGAAGGGCTACCTAATACAGAAATAATAAATCTTTTTGTAATAATTTTAGATCAGATAAATTGGAAAATGTGGGTTGGGAAAATAACTATTGACCATCCGTGCGTTATTGACAAATTTATATGAAACATGAGATTAAACTAGCCGATACACAATTTTTAATTTGCATGTACATAAATAACATACCTAAGTATAAATACCATTTCAGACGAGGTAGAAGCATCTTCGAAAAACGTATAGAAGATGTTTATTGGAACTCTGCGACGTCATGCCAACATCCCAAGGTCTGTTCCAACAGAAGTCTGCGCTCTTGGACAGAAGCGGCGGGCCGACAGGCGAAACAAGCTTGTGAACTCACATTTGAGTATGATAGGTGGGGCTGCAAGGTTGGAAAAAACATCTTCAACAAGGGTAAGCAATGCTAATCTCTCCAATTCCGTTATATCCGAGTCTCACACGTTAACTCACAAATTGCAGTTTATTTTTTAAGCTCAATTGTATAGTTTTTTTAGGGAAAAATATTCAAGGTTATTTGTAGCCTAGCTAGTTTTTGGGCTATTTATTCAAGTGCAAAACTCAGTCGCAATGAAGTTGTAGTGTTCTGCAAATGATACCATTCCATTTAGCGTAGAAAAATACGTAGAAACTGACCCCAATCTCTATGTTCATAGAGGATATTTTTGCAATATCATTGAAGAAGCCACGTTTTTCAACATTAAAATCGACTATACCGTTCAAAATCGTATCAAATAAAGCAGTTTTTGTGAAAGTTAGAGGTGTCTACAAATAATTTTGAGGGAGTGGTTAAAAACATTTTAAAATATTCCCAATTCCTAGAAGAAATAACTTTTTTTTTCTTTTTTTTTTTGTCCATCTGAATACTATTCAGACAACGCGGATTCCGAAAATGTGGTCAAAAGTTGAGAAATGTTGATTATAAGGATAGAAATGTGGATTTTTATATCAATAAACTTTGTCTTCTTGAAAAAATCCTATCTCGGTAACGGATTGAACTAAGGCGGTTCAATTGAAAACATTCTGTTCCGATTTCGATGCAGTTCTACCTGATTTTTTTTTCTTCATTATTTGTCACGAACACTATATGTAAGTGTCATTCCAGAAAGTAACTCTCCAAGATTGAGACAAAAAATATATATATTCTTTCACATAAAAATCATGCATTCCAAGAGAATAGATGAGTTTGTTAGACAGCTCTTTTTGTGCACTATAAATTCATAAAACTGCTTCAATCAATCATAAACTGAACAACAAACATCACAAATCATAAAAAACGGTAAAAAAAGCTAAATTTCGTGAAATTCATACTATTTAGCAGAATATTGCTTATAACAAAATTATCAACCGTTAGATTGAAAGTAAGTCAAGTATAGAATAGATTGTGCTGTAAAAGTGGTACTCAATTTACATGAAAATTTCCTAAAAACTGCAAATACCTAGTTGAAAAAAGATTTTTCCATAGCAGAATATTAAGGTATAGGGAAAAGTTTGCCATTTTTACTGGACATTTTTGGGCATTTCGTCTGAAGAATGATTAACAGAGAACGTTGTTTATTTCCATGGAAATTTAAATAGAAATAATATTGAAAGAGGGTACTACTGCACCTACCCGTAATGTATCATAACCATAGATATCTACTTATTTATGGTATTCAGTACGTAGGTACTTGATTTTATATAATTGCAATTCTGATTCTTCCCCCATCAGATTACTCATTGCATTCTGTTCAATAACTATGACCATCACTTAATCAATGTTCATTCAATTCGTAGTTAGCAGAGAATCAGCGGCCCTCTACGCCTTGTTGTCTTCAAGTTTGGCTCACGTGGCGGCGAGTACACTCGCACGGGAGGGGTCGTCAGGGAAACGAAAGATAAGTCAAGGGGATCCTACAGAAGGACATGTACCATCCACCTTCCTTCTGCAGAGCCTGCAACAAACCACCAAGTACTTGAAAGCGACAATGAAAGCTGATGTTTACGATGTCCAACTCCAAGCTCGGCGGCACAACGCCATCTTAGGACTGAAGGTTAGTAGTACCTAAGAAGTCGGGTCTCCACTTGTATCAAAACTCCCGAACCGATCACCGTAACGTAACAAAAAACAATTGCTACACCCCGAACATTTCGGCTGATATGTTCGGTTCGGACCCGATCGCTCCGTTGGTGGTTTTTGCCCGAAACGTCAAAGGAATTCTGCCAACCTCCGTAACGTATCACCTTCGGGTCCCCCACTCACTTACAAACCAAATTTCATGATTCCTACAATAATTTTGATTCACCTACCTACCTAAATTTTGAGTGCTTATTATTCTAAACAATGAAAGTACAAATTGTTCAATATTCAGAAAGTTTTGGCGAATTTCCGTAAAAAAATGAAGCTATTAATATGGCTCGGAAAATTTTAAAATAAAAATTTTTGAAGAATTTCATCATTGAAATCCGTTTTGATACAATCTGAAACGAATCCTAGAGTTTAACGCATTTTCATATGTATTATATACATATATTCGTACATATACATTCGTATATATACATGTATATATACAATGTTCGGTACGATGTTCGGGTGAGGTAGGTAGGTACCTAATGATCGGGCATTTCTTTCGAAACGCCTTCCGAGCCAATCATATAGCTGGCGATCGGTTCCGGAGTTTGATACAAGTGGAAATCCGGCTTAGCTTAAGGTGTCCGATTTAGAATAGTTTCTTCTATCCCAGGTAAGGCTATCTTGGATTTTAATAATTTATTGCAAGCGTATCAATCAGGATAAATACCTTTCATTACACCAATGCTCTTCGTTTTTTACTGGTTCAATATTCATTTTCGCGATAGGAGGCCGCCTGGCAAAATATTGTTGATCCCCGATAGGCTGACAGTATTATGCAACTTCAGTACGTTTCTGGTCCAGAACATCTGTGGGGACTCGTGGTGGAAAGTATTTTGGGTTTGGGAACAGAATGAGTATGTTCGTTGCGAAAAAGAGAAACACGAGAGGTTCATTTCGCTAAATTGCGGTTGTGAAAATGCATTTACAGGAATAGAATTCGCGAAGTAAAAGTAGGGGATTGGTGATGTTTTATGAGAGAATGAGGATTAGAGAAACAAGAAATTTGCGGTTACCAGCTATTATTAAATGAAAGTAGATTTCATCCTGACAATACAAACCACGCACCATTCGCTCTGTCGTACGAGTAAAAATTCATGGCAGGAAAAAATCATCTTTTTGGGAAGAATGAGAATGTTTGTGTACCAGAATGAGAGGACACAATTATTAAGAATTAAGGACAATTATTTGTACCATAGAGGTATTAGTCCTCAGATCATGAGCTGTAGTTTAGTTTAGGCGTGTGTTCAGAGCAGAGGCTTGGAATTTGAGAATTCGAATGGGATAATAGATTTGTTAAGCACAACGTTGAGAGAATCCAAGTGGATGTATGGGAGCAGAAAGGTAAAAACGGATTAGGTTAGGGTTCATGAAACAGTATGAGCGGATTCGGAAGAAATCTTCACAAGAGTGAGGCTGAGTAAGCCCCTGGGCATACATCCAAATACCAATACGCACTACTTTTAGGCATTGCACGTTAACATAGGTTCCCGCCGGTCGCAGTACTTTCAAACTGCACTGTTGGGGGGAAAAAATAGTTTTCCATAATTTTCATTCCGATTTCTCTGAATTTATAAACGTCTAATTATTGAACACTCTGAAATTTGTTTTTTATTATTATGATTTTGCTAATGACAATTATCAAGCCATTGGTCTGTAAATAGGAGAATCATTTTTTAGGGTAGATTTCATCCTGAGAATTTTGACACCATTCGCACTTCCCTACAATGAGTGCTTGACTTTTTTGCTTCCTCACTACCGAAGGCTTTGTGTTCGTGATTGAAGTCGAAAAAATGTGTGTCCTCCAATATCAAAATGTCCACTTGCTTTTTGCGTTTTAGAGCTTGCTGACCAATTTTGGTTCCGTATCTGTCAGTTAGACTGTCTGTGGTTTCCTTGTCACGCCCAAAACTATGCCAAGTTTAAGTCCGATTCCGACGAGATTTTCAAAGATTGTGTGGGTTAGCTCCTAGACGGTCCACTATAATTTTCAATGCCCGACGAATCAACAGTAGCCTGCGCGCATGCGCAAACCCAACTTGGCATGCGTGTTTTATTTTTAAAAATTTCAGCACAAAAATACGTCACACTAGATTGGGGGGTCTCGCCCAGGTGGGAGGGGGCGAAGACGTAGTTTGTTGCCAAAACTTTGAAACCCCGCAGAAAGAAAGATATTTGTCTTAGAAGAGTGCTGGTGGTGTCTGTACTCGTAGATTTCATCTACTTCCAATAAAAAATATAAAACAAACGTACGGGTATTCAACATTACGGACGTAAATAGTTTTCTAAAACTCTAAGACACTACGATTCTCCTTATTGACGAATATTTGGTTGATAGGATGATATTTCAACAACTTAATTGCTTCCCAAATTTTAGAAGAAACTAGTTCCTATCAAACGTATTGGTGTGGATCAAAAATGTAGTTTAGAATGGAGATATATTTTGTTATGTTTTTGAGGTTCTAGAACACGGCGGTATCGGTAAATGAAAGTGATATTTCTTTATTTATTACCTATACGAAAAAACGCAAAAAATGCATGATTTTCATAGTTTTCTAACTCACTCACTTGTGTATAATACAGCATCCAAATATGTAGGCACCTATACAGCACACACGGTACCTATGTAGTACCATTCATTTGTAATTACGTAGGTTCCTATAGTAAACACGTGGTAAGCACCAATGAACTATGAAGAAATGAAGTGGCAAGTCTAGTGAGAAAATCGCTTCGGACGCTTTCCCGTATTTGCTATTTTTCTACTGCGCTTGGATATACCACCAAGTGTTGCTGCGCATTACATGTCATCCAATATTTTTATCCAATGTGAGGAACAACAAAATAAGCATGCATGGGATAAATGTAAAAGGGATGAGGGATAATTGAAGCGGGGGGGGGGGATAATATAAGATTTATGATGATGATCTTTTGCAAGGTGCTGCATCTAAATGTTTTGATTTGATTGCAACATAGTTTAATTGTATATCTGGCCTACACATTTTGCTAAAAAGGGATTTACAAATAAATTTGAAAACTACGTCCATGTCATTTAAAACCGCTTAGCCATAAAGAAACTGCCTTTAACCAACATGCTACCTCAGATCATGGATTCCTCCTTTTGTATGTTAGAAATTCAAGATACGCAGTCTTTTAGCAAATTTTCGTAAAAAATGAAGCTATTGCAATGGCTCGAAAAACTTCAAAATCGTCATTGTTTGTTGAACATTTTAAAATTGTGTCATTCTAGACGATAACTCTCCTTAGATTTGAAATAAAAATTCCCTTAATGTGCCAAAAAATCAAGCTTTCCAAACGAAAGGATGAGTTTGTTGGCCAATACTCTTTAAGCACATTAAATTGGTCAAATTTAAAAAATATACTAAAAAAAAAATCACTAAAAATGGCTAAAAATTGTTAAACTTATATTGTTTAACAGAATATTGCTCAAATAAAGTTCATTAACACTATAAAATAGAACATTCAAAAATTTTCTTCAAAATTATGCTGAAAAATGAACTTAAATTGTATTAAAATTTGCTAAGATATCGATAAAAACTGCAAAAAAAGCTCAAAATCCAAAACCTCTTTTTGAATAGCAGATTATTATTTAGAATACGTTATTGCAATAAAATTAATAGTTAATTATTTCCTTGCACTCATTAAGGTCAAATTTCAAAATAATTCAACAGTACGCTTGAGATAATTTAGGAAAATTTGCTCATACGATCATGCTGCATGACTGGAACTTTATCTGGAATGCCTGGAACTGAGACTATATTATAACTCAAAAACTTTAGACGATGTTTATAAGGGGCGTGATGATGGGCACGCGTATCATATTTTCGTCCTTGCTACTTAACCTTATACTTATACTGTCATGAGATGTTCCAAATGTATAATACGTAAAACGGGGTGAAGGCGGACAAAAAAGACGTTTTTTGGAAATATTCTCCTCCAGAAATTAAGCTAAATGCTTCCCGAGCTCATTGTAGCTTCCTTAGGATCTCCTCTTTCAGATGATGTGCCAAAAAATTTTTTATATGGTGAAGGTTGCCCGGGTTGACCCGACATTGTGGGGTGAACCCGGACACCGCTTTCTATGAAAATCGCCTTCAACAACCTAGATAACCAAACCCGGACACTTTTTACATTTTCAAAAACTTTATTATCAACAAGAACTAGGATTTGGAACCCTCAGCTGAAAGAACAGTTACCACCGTGGGTATGCAAACTGATGCCCTTGACGTGTTGCCAGATTGTGGTTTGGGGGACATTATATTTTTTCTGGAGCTCCCTGAGGCTTGTTTTTTTGGCTTTTTACTCCCTCACGGCAAGTGACAGATTTTCCTACCAAAATTTAAACAACATCGTCGGGCCTACCTTCGTTACATACCGCCAAGGCATTGTCAGGGTTCACCCACCAACGTTGCCACTTAACACTACAACGTTCACCAACAACACAAAAGTGAATGAAATTCCTTCAAATTTTCAGGAATCCTAGACTAATATATTTACAAACGATCAATGAACAAGAAATGCACAACTTATCAATCAATAGGACGGAGGGGGGGAGAGCACTTATCACAATTATCAAAATCAGCCAAAAACAGCCACAACACTCAACAATTTCTGGAGACGCAGTGTTACCCACAATCGAGCTCAAAACCATCTAGCTACATCGAGTAGGAACCGGGACATGTGATACCATGCCAAAGACATCGATTCGAGAGCCTGGGGACAGAAAAATGACACTTTTAGCTGATAACCCTGCTTTGTCCGGCTTCACCCGCCATGTCCGCCTTCAACCCGTTTTACTGACTTAATGTCGCTTGTCGACAGGTTCTCCAGCAGTGCGTCGGAAAATCCTGCAAGTGTCACGGGTTTTCTGGTTCTTGCTCAATGAAAACCTGTTGGGACACGCTTCCCGGCTTCTCGGTCATCGCCCATACGGTCAGGATTAAATACCTCACTGCCGAAAAAATCAAGCAATCCAACAGGTAGGTATTTGAACAACTCTCAGTATCTATAATAAAATAATGTAGAACAAACTAGCAGTGATACCTGAGTGTAGTTCCGTATGTGTCCCCACGCTACTTCTGAGTCTGTAAGTTGAGCAATGAACCCTAAAACCCTTTTGTTGTTGATCTCTGACAATCAAGTTGCTGTTTATATTGTGTAGGATGAACTTGCGAGCATCCAGACCATCAAACTATACACATCATTCTGACCTACTTATATATCCAACTAATCTGAATTTTTACTAAGGGATTGACTACTTGATGGTATGTATTTTTGAGATGCGAGCTTGTAAGAATCCAGACCACTAAACTATATACATCACTCTGACCTATATCAGCATTAAATTTACTATAAGAGTAGTGTACTTGGATTCTCAAAAAGTACCATCCAAAGGCCCTCACATCAGCTCAAACATTGACGATTTTGAAAAAAGAATATTTCTGAAAATCTTTAAAACTTTACTACTCTTCCAAAACGAATCCTGGAAACTGGCAAATCTCATGAAAACTGCTTCGTCCAACACTCTTTCCAACGGTATAATCAAGTTTACTTTTATTTTGTTATTTAGTGAAGAGAATTATGTTTTAATGTTAAAAAATGTGGGTTTTTCAATGAAATTGTTGGTTTTCTCGAAAGATGACCTTCCATGAACCTACGATTATGGGGTCGGTTTCTATGTATTTTTTCACGCTGTATCGAATGGTAACATTTGTTGATCTCTACAACCCCGTTATAACCGAGTTTTACACTTAAAATCGCAAATGTTTAGTATGTTTGTTGTTATGGGGTAAAATTAGTTAATTAAAGTGTAAAACTCGATTATAACGTAGTTCAGAGATCTGCAAGAGTTTCAATTCGATCCAGCGAGAAAAAATACATAGAAACCGACCCCATACTCGTTGGTTCATGGAGGGTCATCTTTCGAGAAAACCAACAATGTCATTGAAATACCCACATTTTTTAACATTAAAACATTATTTTCTCCCCCAAATAACAAATTAAAAGTAAAATTGATAATACCGTTGGAAAGCATATTAGATGAAGCAGTTTTCATGAGATTTGCCAGTTTCCAGGATTCGTTTTGGAAGAGTAGTAAAGTTTTAAAGATTTTCAGAAATATTATTTTTTCAAAATCGTCAATGTTTGAGCTGATGTTATATATGTCCAACAAATCTGAATGTTTACCAATGGATTGGCTAATTGATGTTATGTATTTTGGAGACCACTAAACTATGTACATCCTTCCAATGTATATACAAGCTAGAACGATTTTAATATTGAGCGAGGACACATACGGAACTTTTTAACTAGGCAAGTAGATCCGTATGTGTCCCCACTGTTTTCAATTCTATATTTCTCATGTACGCAAAACAGAAAGTTAATTTATCATGAAAACATGGGAAAGAGGAGATTCCGATGTTTCCGAAACAGTCGTCAAATTCATGTTGTGATAGGATAATGGCAGATTTACATTGGTTTGAAAGTGAAGACACATACGGAACTAAGCCCTAATACCTAACTCATTCATTTATAATGTCCATTCTCTCTAACTAAGGCAATGCAGTTTTTTATTTGTGCTTGAAGTTGACAAATTCGTTTTTATTTATTCATTTTATTTTATTTATTTATTTTATTTTATTTTATTTTTTTACCCAGAAAAAGTTTTACTACTTTATATATTAACCAGAACTGATTGATTCTGTGTCTGAGGAATTGACCCCAGACGCAATGATGATTACCCATGGGTCTGAAAAACTCATGTTTATTATTTTAAATTAATGAAAGTATACGTCATTCAGAAAATAATGACACCATTCGCACTTTCCTGAGTTGTGTTTTTTTTTTTTTTTTTTTTTTTTTTTTTTTTTTTTTTTCATTTTTTCAAACAGAACTTTGACATCACTTGTAGCTGACGGGTCCCACCACCCAAGCAGGAGTCAGAGTTGGCTAGAATTTAGTTACCTGGGTATCTATCTAGATACCTACTTTTTTGGATACTTCTGGCAAATTTGAAGAATTTTTGCCGAAAAAGGTGCCAATCAGCCAATTTATAAAATTTATTGTATTTACCGTATAGTTACACGAATGGAATCGTGAAGGTTTGGTTACAGTCATTTGGTATGTGTATCTACCGTCACAGATACTTTTACAGATACTGTGACTGCATCCGAAATCCGCTGATATAGATGCCTGCCGAGGGAAAATAACAACGGATACAAATACAAGTACTTGTATCTGTAACCGTAACTGTATCTTAGTTACTTTTTCGGATACACTCACAAAAATCGTCAAAATTTGACTGGAGTTCGAAAAATTGGCCCCTACTGCACACCTAATCACTGTTTTGGAGTCTATAGAGTATGAAACGGGGAAGTAACGAATTCCAGTCATGCAGCATGGCTACGGACCGCATTTTCAAAGAAACATGCAGTTTTTGGATTTTAGTTCCGCAAATAGGCAAAAACTGAACCTTGGCGCACTCGGAAAAATATGAAATCTGATATTTTGTACAACACATTCTGAAAGCCTCAAAAAGACACTGTTAAAATTTCAGATTTTTTTTTATTGTTCCTAAGGCGGAAACCACGTCAGTGCGGCGTGCAGTGTGTGAAAAGTTATACAGGAAATTCTGGAGGCCAAAGGACTATGATATCGGAATTTCAGAAAAATTAAATTTAAAAAAAATTCTTTGAAAATGCGCTCTATAGCCACGCTGCATGAATGGAATTCGTTAGGTACTCGTTTCATACTCTGCAGACTCACAAACTGCGACTAGGTGTTAATTTTTCGAATTTCAATCAAATAAAGACGATTTTTGTGATTGTATCCGAAAAAGTAATTAGATACAGTTACGGTTACAGATACAAGTATCTATGGATTTCGGGTACTGTTACAGTATCCGTAAAATTATCCGACACAAAAAAAGCAACTCCAGAGCTTGTAACTGTATTGAGCGGATGCAGTTACTTGAACCTGCTAGAACTGTATCTGTACTTGTAGTTACAATTTGCCTAACTCTGGCAGGAGTGGTGCATAATCTGCGCCCCACGAACCGCGATAGTTTGTTGCCTAAACTGAAAGAAAACTACTCATCGTAAAAGAGTGGGGTGGTGTCAGAATTCTAATGAATCGTTGGCTATCATTTACAAGTATAAAACTAACATCTTCCAATTGAATGTATAAAAGAAATAAAATCATCGTTTTACTTTCAATTGCAGACCCCGAAGGGCTTTGGACCGGTTAGAAAATGCGATTTCGGTATTGGATGACTCCGACGATTTTTGCACCAACGTCCCCGGAAGGAGATGTCGAAATATTCATCATTGTCAAAGGTTTTGCTGCGACAGGGAGTTTCACAATGAATCAGAGATCCAATATTTTTACTGCGATTGTCGCTGGGCACCAAGATATGAGCTATATTGTCAAATTTGTATAAGGAAATTGACGAGTTATCATTGTAGTTGAAGAACATTTCGGTCGGGTTAGGGAAATAATTAAGTATTCTTCCATATTCCTTTGTTATGTCCACAATCAACAATGTTGGCCCCCAGAATGACCAGAGACTTCGTACTCCGTTAATTTAGAGGACTCTTTTATGTGGGAACCTATCCAATGGTGACTATTGACCACCAGCTGGAAAATGACAAGAAACGTTCCTCCTAAATTTATCCTAGATCTTTAGAATTTTCTCTGCCTTTTACTTCATACTTCGATTCAAATATGTTGAGCAATTTGTTCAATTCAATGCGAATTAGAGAGCTACCTACCTAAAATCTATTAACTCGAACTTACCAAATTAGCGGTACCTAGAGGACCACTGTTTTTTACTTGTTTATTTATATACAAATGTATAATTACCTATATACATAGGTAGGTACTCTCTTTAGCAAATTTTCGTTAAGAAATAAGCTATTGCAATGGCTATAAATTTAATTGAATTTTTCAAAATCCTTCGCGACCCCTTTTAAAACCAGGCTGGCATTTCAAACAATTACTAGAGTTTAACGAAAAATATTTGGAATAATTTCATAAAATTAGGAAAATGAGCAAATCTGGTCGGTTATGTGTCAAAAAATATTGGAAAGGCTGTTCTACTAAGGACCTTTTCCGTTATCGAGCCGCCATCGCCAGGCCCACTGATCTGAATTTTTACTAAGGGCTATTGCTTGATGCTATGTATTTCTGAGATGCGAGCGTAGCAAGCATCTAGACCACTGATACATATGTGTAACTAGACTAAACTAGTGTAAGCAAGTAAAAAAACCGTTAGAGAGATTTTATATAGATTTGTTGTTAGGACGTCCCTCTGAAGCTAGGCTTTGCAAAATAGAGACGACCTATTGGAATTGTCCCAGGGGCTGTGGGACAATCAAAGCATAAGGGGAAAATAAAAGTTGGGCGCGGCACATAGCTTGCTCTCTATGGATCGTGTTAAAATTGATATGGGGGTGATCAAATCGTCAGAGAGAGAGAGAGAGAGAGAGAGAGAGAACCAAAGTTGTTCACAATGGTCTAAAACGTAAAATGTGAGCAGAAGTTTTGATTTTGGAGACCAAAAATTTTATTTCTCCCGAAAGTGAAAACAATGCTTCCGCTACCTATAGGTAGACTCGGAAGCAATAACCACAAAACAATCCCATGCCACAATTCTCAACCGACTTTTGAGATTTGTTCATTGGTCGATCTCAATTTTAGTCTAGTTGAAGAACAAACCCCAGAAATTTTGAATTTCATGACAGAAGAGGGGGACCAAGCTACAAATCTCGACCAATTTTCATGATTCTTATTTTGTTTTATCACAAATTCAATATAAGTCGTTTTAGAACGTGTGGCAGCAGATTCAAATTTCATCATGGCAGGGAGCGAATGGAGAGGGTGACACTGATCAAATCATATTTCAACTATTCTTGTCCGATTTTCAAGACTCTTCTTTTGAGGAACTACAAATTCGGTCTAGTTTCGGAAACTACCTACCTATATCAGGAAGTCCGAATTTCACTATGAAAGAGGGTGAATGTAGGGGATAATAGTAATAAATCGTGATGTTCTAACTATTCTTGTCAGATTTACGTGAGTCTTTTTTTTTTTTCGCTCAATTATGAAGTTGGTCTAGTTTTGGAAAATATGTCAGGAGTTTCGAATTTCATGATGGAAGGGGTGATAGCGATAAGTCGCAATACTTTTACCATACCTATTCATCTGATTTCTGCAACAATTTTTAATATTTGTTCGATCCTGATTTTAGACCTTGGGAGTTTCAAGTTTACTGTCGGTGGAGGGGGTAAATGGAGGGGATGGTAATTCTGAGTAATTCTGAGAAATCATGATATACTTGTACTTTCCTCTCATTTTAATTCTCACCAAAATTATATAACATACTACCCCTATCATTAATAACATCAAGTAGGTACTTAGTAAATCCTATAGTAAAATTCAGATTAGTTGAACACGGCACGGCGGTGCGGCCTCTAAATTTACTGACACATAACAAACTAGATCCAAATGCACTCAAATGGGCATGCTGCATGACTGGAACTTTTTATATCTAGTCAAACATCTACCTACATCTGCATATATAACACGTGTACCTTAGCTCTATCCTTACCGACGAAACGTTCGCGAACAATCAATTTGAGACACGAGACTCTAGACCCTGACCAACTAATCTAAATTCTTACTAAGGGATTGCCTACTTGATGATATGTATTTTTGAGATGCGAGCGTAGCGAGCATACATACCATCATCTAAGCAGAAAACTGATCTGCGTAAAATTCCATGGCGACTGGAGCGCTGGGAATGCCACGCAGTTTGGTAGTCGAACTGAAGAGCAAGTCAGGGTCTAAAGTCTCGTGTCTCAAATTGATTGTCCGCGAACGTCTCGTATCCTTACCGCATCATTGTTATAGCTAATACTAAGTACCTAGATACCAATCTATGGAACGCAATAACCATTAGAGTACAGTTATATACGAAATCTGGTACCTACCTATCTATAATACTAACCAAATATAAATATACCTATAACCTTCTATAGCTCCATGTGATGATTCATTCAATGTCAAGCTATTAGCACACGTACTTTATCAGTTGTTTTGTTGGCCATGTTTAACTCAAACATCTGCCTGGTTGTCCACCAGATTGAGTTTATTCATTTCAAATAATATAGGCAAATGCCCAATACACACAATATAAATATTAATATTTTGCCAGTCGGCCATCTAAACTAAGCTCACTCACAATTACAAATCAATGAACAGCATAAATTTACAAATAAACAGCGTTTACATTTCCAACAAAATGTACAGAGGGATTATAAAAATTAATGTGGTAGGAATTAGTTCCTTTTGTATTTTATAGCATTTTCAAATTGAATTCGCCCTTTTACAAAATGAATTCATCTTTTTACAAAATGAATTCGCCTTTTTACAAAATGAATTCGTCTTTTTACAAAATGAATTCGTCCTTCATAAAGGGGGACCGATTCTTGAAGGTAGGTATCTTAGTAACGGCAGTGTCTGGGGTATGGGAAAACGGTGGCAGCGGAAATGCAGTCTTTATGCAAGTAGGTAGGTACCTACGTGAAAATCTTCCCCCCAACCATCTACGCGCATCAGACACAAATTACTGTAGGCACCAACTTTGTAATGCATATATGCTTTCCCTCATGCCTAGAGCAGCGTCAGCGAAGCCTCAGCGCTGGAGGTTGTTTATTTCTGTATTGTAGGTATAGCTCTCCTTCGCAGAACACTTGTCTATATTATTAAATGAATCATTGGTAGGTATCCAATGTGTCTGCATAGGTGTAGACGCCTGAAGAGAAATGAATAAAATTAAATAACACACCTAAACTTTCTTTACACGAGCTGTGATGATGCAGTGCCGTGAATTGGCAAAATAGCGGCATTACCTCAAAAGTTTTCGAGATCTCGATACCTATTTCAATATTTCAGCCCTTGATTACTACCGTTTATGGTTGATCGAAATTCATGCCGATATTACTAGCACATCTCCTGCCAATGTATTTTTCAGCCAAATTCCATAAACTTTGGTCCAGTAGTTTTAGTGAAAAGCTCTGGACAGTGGACGGACGGATTTTTTAAAGATCCTATGCATCTTTAAACGTAAACCAACAAATTTTGAGTTGAGTTACTTTTTTTTCCTCCCTTGGTCGATTACAAAGGTTAATTTGGAAATAATAAACCAAAACTATAAAACTCGTGGCTTTGTATGAATTTCTTGCAAACTTTTTGCAAATTTCTTGTGTAAATTTCTTCATTTACATCTTTATTTTCTATGCAAACCAATGCAACAAATTATTATTCTTCGAAAAAGGAAAAGGTATCTGCATATCATTTTTTGGTTGCCTTCAAGATTTGGTCCTTTCTTTTTTATTTTTTTTAAGGACGAACTCATTTTGTAAAAGGACGAATTCAATTTTAAAAAGCTATATATACGCCTTATCAGCCTTGTTTAATATGTTTAATCAGCCTTATATGTGTTTGTATGTGTAACGGTGTTTGTATGGCCTTTATTGGTGTTTGTATGTGAGCATGTATGCATATAATAAACGCAACCATACTCAATCAGCTGAACTGATTTGAATGAGAATTTATTCAGTTAATTATCAACAAGTTCTTGTGATGGTTTTTTTGCCGTATTTTAAAATCCTCCAAATATCCAGAAACATCCTAAATTTGGGAAAAGCCTTACAAGGTCAACCGATTAAATAACGCTTCACACTGCGGAGCTATCCCATGAGTGGTTAAAGTCATTCTTTCTTGTTCAGTCTAAGAATTTTAAATTTAACAAGTTGAGTGCCATGTGTATCTGTGAGATACACACCATTAACTGTCCCAGCGTGCCAGGTGTATCTGGGTGATACACAATCCTGGTTCCTTTCAAAAGGGTATTCTCCCAGATTCACACTTAAGGCGTTTCTCTCTTCTTCTTTGACCTTGAGAAACCCTTCGGAAAGGTGGAACAGTGTTGGCCACAACAAATTGGCCGAGACACATTCGGTACAAACGGAAGAAGAATAAGTTTTTGTCAGATGTCACTTCTATCAGCTATCTGGCACTTCAATTTCCTACTAGTTTTCGTTAATAACGCAATAGTGTTTTTTGTTTACTCACGTATTCAGGCGTGGGGAAAATCGTCAAGAAGTTCGAATAGGGATGTATCAGAGTGGTACTCAATTTTCTGTTCCACCACTTGAAGTCCCAAATCGCAGCTCACAGGCCACATGTATCACACGTATACACGCGGTTTTTTCAATGAAAATAGGTGTAATACCACTAAAATAACTCTTTTATGGAAAATACCAGTGGGGGAAAATGATTTTGATGGAAAATAATTTTTATGGAAAATACCGGTGGGGAAAATCGTCAAGAAGTTCGAATAGGGGGTGTATCAGAGTGATACACAATTTTCTGTTCCACCACATGAAGTCCCAAGTCGTCACTCACAGGCCACGTGTATCACACGTATACACGCGGTTTTTTCTGTTGAAAATAGGTGAAACACCACTAAATAACTCTTTTACCATCAAAAGCAAGGTCTTCTGAAGCGAAAAAAATAAAAAAGCACGCTTGGCATCTGAGGACATTTTTTTTTAGTTGAGCGCAGACAGCTGTGGCACTCAACTTGTTAATAGGGAGATTTTGTCTGACATCATGAGACGAATTTCAGCGGTGTGAGCCTGTTCAACCTAGGAAATTAAAATTCCACGGGGGACATCTCTTGGAGAACAAGGGCCGAATGAAATTATGAGCTCCATCCTAATCAGCTGAGTGAGCTACATTCTTTCCTGTTCACCCTCGGAATTTTTAATTTGACTGGAAGCCTTCCTAAGACAACTAATGACGAAATGGAATTAACATGTATTAATTAATGTGAAGGAACTTGTTTTTACTGGTTTAAAAAAATAACTGGAAATAAATCTTGTTACAAGGATGTTGCACTTGCTGATGCGCAGTAGTTACTAATGATAGAAATGGGGAATTTGCATGATTATTTTGAATTTGCTCAATAGGAAAATCTGAGCAAGAGCTTTTCAAAAAGGCGCTATATGGATATCTGATCATTTGAACGATGAAGTCACAGCTCTCACCCACTAGGGGGTGGGGGGCTCAGCCCCCTTGCACTGCTACATCGACACTTGGGCAAAAAATCTGCAAGACAAGTTGAGAGACAACAAGATTAAGGAAATAAGATGAGGACAGGAGGTACCCATCCAAAAACGAACATAACAGAAAGAATCTATGGTCTTCCACCACCTGAAACCATCGATATACAAGCCTCCATAGCATTGAGCACAAAACAACCGATAGCAAGTCTACCAGCTGCAGCAGCCCAAGTGCATGATCATTGGGATAGTTCTGTGGGGGGAACAGCACAAAAATTGCGGTGACTGGCTGACTGGGAGACTGCAGCGACGCTCCACACATGCAAACCAATACATAAAGTAGAGATGAGGTGAAAAACTGACAGAAGTGCCCTGCATACGAGTATAACCTTCCACCATCGCAGCGGAGGCGTGCTCCCCCCCCCCCCCCCCCCCCCTCACCACCACTTGCGCCTGCTTCTGTTTTGATCGATGCTGCTCATTCATTTATCGATCGGTTCGTAGTATCGATTCAAACAGAGTATTCATTGATCTCTAATATGAATATTGTATAGAACTAGCTTAATGGAATCCACCAGTTTGGACGGAATTCAAGTTTTCAGATTTTTATCTTTTTAGTTGTTTACCTACCTACCTTTTTTTCCTTTTTTTCATCAGGGGTACTGGAACTGCCCGCAGTACCCCTGAACATATGCCCCTGGCTCCATCTATGGAAGTAGGTAAGTACATGAACATCAAGTAATAATATAAGGAAAATAGGTTGGTATACCACATAGGTACCTATGTGCTTACCATTCCAAAGGCAATGGGAATCTAATGTTCCTGTCTGGCAGAGTTCTCATGGCGGTCCTTTCACATACCTAACCACTTTTACAGGGCTCTAAAGATTTTTAGTTTCTTAATTGATTCAAAGAAGTTGTTCTGAAAACCAAATAATCCACATCTTCGTAGCTGATGTTTGGAACTTCTAACATGCTGTATGACTGGAACTTTTTTAATAATATGGTTTAAGTAACGACAAAGAGAATTGAACCTATCAAGTCAATCAATAATACCTAAATCAAATTGAGAGACAATTTTAATGTTCTAAATGGCGCAGAAGACCATAGAACTGTGTTTTTAGACCTTAAATTTTAAAACTTTTCGCCTTGGGGGATATTCCCTGCCTCCTGGTAGGGGCGTACAATGTGAGTCTTGCACACTTGCAATTTTCGCCTTAGCCCGGCCCCGATAGTTTGTAGGTTTTATCACGAAAAGTTATAGACCTCGCCCCCATTAACCGAGATCTTGTCCATTCTAACCTCAAGTTAAGGAAGAAGAGAAGTCATGGAATATTCCTGTATCCATCAATTCTTCTGAAACCAAAAGTCACGCCAAGTCTACAACCATTCTGTATTGGGTTCACGCTAAGGATGCAATATCGAAAACAAAATATTGATATTGCTATCAAGTGATATATAGGAAGCCCACTATCTATACCAATATATTGGTTCTAAATAATCGATTCATCGATATTGAATCAATAACATTTTTCAAAGAGCTTATTATTATGAATAATTTAAATAAACCCAACCAATGTTACATTTTGTGCCAAATTTTAGTGTAATTTATACGACTATAATACCTACTCTAATATTGGCAAATTACGTCATTAGGGAAAACAGTGCTATTTCCCTGATGATATTTTAAGTTGTATCCCGTTGTAGGTTCCTTCAGACATAGGGGTACGACATGTGCTTTGTCGATCGAGCCACTGTCTGAAGTATATCTAGGAATATACCTGCCTACCTACTTGAGTAAGATAATAGACATATCCATGTTACTTTGTTCTTCCGGGCAGCGGAGGAACTGAGTTTATGGAATTTCATTGCCACAATCCGACCACCTCTTCTTAAGCCTCAGTTCTCAGTATCCCCCTCACAGCTGCACCCCCTTCACCTGTCATGTTGTCAATAGATGCGACAAAAATATAAATCAAGAGTTTTGTTGTGCTCTTCACTCCATTGTAGGACATCCCCTTACAATGTTCCCCTCCTATGTTCATGTTGTAGGAGCACAATTATTATCAATCTTTGCAACGAAAGTTACGCTAATTTTCACCTGGGGGTTGAAATAAACTGACAACTAGGAACTAGCCATTAAATTTCGATATATCGATATGTTGATATAAATATCTATTAAAATATCGATATATCGGAACAAATATATCGACAGTCCGAAATATCGATAATCGATTTGCATCTCTGAAGAAGAATTTGACTCCCTAGAAAGCAATCTACCTGTTGCAGTAATTTTATATATTTTCTTCCATAGTTTCATGCTTGTACTTATAAAATTAGTTGCTGCTGCAGATGAGGTACTCAGTGGAAATTTGGTACAGTAACTACTGTACATGATCTAGCCATATGAATGTTCTAAAACTTCTGACCGTGACTGGTGTATCTTTGGATATAAAGTGATCTAGACTCTGTGATCTTGGACTATTGGTGCAATGTACAGAGAAAAACCAATTTTTCTCTCATGGGTAAGTTCTACAAGTGTTGTAAATATATAAATGTTGGCGCAGAACATTATTTCCATTAATTAGTACTTATTGTAGGCATGATATGCCGTATCTATGCATACGATCAAATGTAATGCGGTGCTATAGGTTTATATGGTATGGTTTGGTGGTAGTAGTTAGTAGTACCGTCTACTCTATACCTACTTGTTTACCATGGACACACTGGTTTTACGAGTCATTGGTTGAAATCATTGAAGTGTTAAAATTGTTACGAAAACGAGGAGTAACTATGAAAATCAAGTTGAGTTATAGAAAAAGTCCCAGTGCGTTCCTAATTTGGAAGGTGATGTGCACACATTTAGTAGGTGTATCTGTTACTAATTTACTGCTTGTTAAAATCAGTCACTCAACGATCATTGTCACCGTATCGGATGGTGTTTTGTCACTTTCGAGCTGTATAAACAAGTGTGGACGTACTAATTGGTAAAATTACACTCCATAACAAGAGATTTGTTCGCTGACCCACCAAACCAGTTTGCAACCCACTTGAAGTGTTCGCTGAGTTCTCTGATCATTAGAGAGTGCCAATCGATGGCGCCAAAATGGAAACGAATTTCTACTTTATTTTTTTAAGGTGTATTTGAATAATACAAAAATGTAAGTCTATGAATTACAAGTGATATTAGCTTTGTTCCAACAATGCTTCGAGAGCGGTCCTCGGGGTTCCTCCAAAGTTGCCGTGAGCTTCATGGTCGTCCACTTTCGTGGTTGTTGGAACACTTTGGAGCTCACCCGAGTGTTCAAAACGCGTTAGCGGTAGTTGAAGATTGACGTAACGCAGATGTGATCACAAACGTAGGAGAGATGTGACAACAAAACAGTTTAGGGAAGGTTACACAGATTGTAGTTTACCCAAGGGTAGTAGGTTATTTCAAAAAGTGCATGCATAGGGCTCGGTGAGACCCCTTTAAAGTGCGGGGCTGCTTGAGGGACGGACCCCCAGAGCTGCTCTGGGGGCGCTCTAAGATCTGTTGGAACACGGAGCTCTCAACCCCATAAGGTTGTTAGAACGCAATTGCGAGCTCTAAGCTCCTCTAGGGCGCCCTTTTGTCCTTAGCTTTGTTCCAACAGCGCTTTGAGAGCGACCCCCAGGGATCCTCCAGAGTTGCCGTGGGGTTTAGCTCCAAGGTGGCTCACTTTCGTGTCTATTGGAACACTTCGAAGCTCACCCGAGAGTGCAAATCGATATATAATCGATAACTTTGGGCCGTTTCCGATCTTGCATGAGCACCTCTTCATCATCATCGGAAGAATCCAAAAAAAGGTACAACTCATCGTCAGATGAGTCTTCCAAATCATCATTTGAGAAAAAAATGCATCCATACTCCAAAATTTGAAAATAATGGAATAGAAATAATAGAAAATAATTGTTGATGAAAGTGAGATGTGATAACAAACGCAGTGCAAGAAATTGTTGACGTTTAGAGAAGGTTACGCGGATTGTAGTTTACCCAAGGGGAGCAGGTTATTTCAAAATGCGCATGTGTAGGGCTCGTAGCTCTTGATGTGACCTCTTCTACAGTGTGGGGCTGCTTGGGAACCCCCAGAGCTGCTCTGGGGGCGCTCTAAGATCTGTTGGAACACGGAGCTCTCAACCCCATAAGGTTGTAGGAACGCAATTTCGAGCTCTAAGCTCCTCTAGGGCGCCCTTTTGTCCTTGTTGGAACAGAGCTATTGGGACAAGGGGACACCAAAATTTCATTGTAACCACCTGGTACCTCATCTTGTAAATCCAGCTGGAAGCGGTGAGATGGTTAACTAGAGTGGAGTTAGTTAAACAAGAGTGAAGCCTACAGGACAGCTGGACAATCAAAAAACGGCAAAAAATAGTGGCTGTTTCTGAGTTGGAGGCTTGTAGTGGGTTCAAATCCATCTGGAAATGCTGCGATCCGACAATCTGTTTGGTCTGCTAGCACTAGTTGGAGAGTTTGGGTGAATCTTGCAGGAGAAGCACTCTTGGGGCAGCCTATTCACATTCGAAAAATGTTATATTTTACCGGATTGCCGGAATTAGGATATGCACAGTTGACCTACCTCAGAAGCTGTTGTTGTTGTCTTATTGTTCTGCACTATGGTCGAGTGTGAGTCCATATTTTTACGATTCTAAGTTGAATTTGAATCTCGTTCTACGTGAAAAATAACAATAATACATTAGTAAAAACTCACATTGATTATAGTTTTATTGCAGGTGAATCAGAGTCAGTACACCTGTATACCAATGTTCCTTAGGTGTTGTAACGGCCCAAAAATATTAGATACTGCCACAGGAGTTTGAACTCGCGTCGTTAAAACTGCGGGAAATTTCCAGACCGTAGCTATGAGGCCAGGGTGATCAAACCTCTTCGACTGTGAGAGTTATTTTCCTGGAGCGTAACAGTGTGTGTACTGATTTCGATATCTCACAAACTCACCAACCTAATGATTCATGACCATTCTTGAAAACTTATAGGTTGATAATTTTCTGTTTTTTAAATAAATAAATTAGTACTCAGACGTTTAGGAGCAATAACGATTTTGCAAATATGTAGAGGATTATTGAAACTTGCCTACCTGTCCTTACGAAATTGACAGCACCTACCTAGGTAATTATCGTCTTAATTCGATGACTCCACTAAGAGGTTGGTGATCCAAACGGCTATTCCAGTTCTTCATTGTTGGAAGCCACTCGAAATACTTCCTCTGATGAACATGCCAACCACCGCTTCGAATCTGCCACAAATTCTCCGGTTTCCCTATGAATGCTTCCCATATATCTCCCCTCAAGTTTTTGCATCCAGAAACCATGACAAAGGTTGTGGCGCTTATTTTCACCATAGTTTATGTTGACCACATCGAATAAAGTTACAGACCCCCCCCCCCCCCCCCCCCCCCCCCGCATTGTTTGCCATGTTTTTTTTTTTCTTTTAAATTATTTTGCTTGTTGGATATTTTAAAACTCATGAGGAATAGTTTAAGCAAGAAGGCAACAATTAGGTCTGTTCCAATAGAAGCCAATTGCCATCATGGCAGTCAACTGGCACATGTGCAGTTCTACGAACAGTTCCAACACGAGTTTTGGTGACTACGGTGTGTCGTAGGTCAGGACATCCCTAAGGAGTCCAGGTTATGTACACCATTGAATTGGAAACTACCAATTTGAAATCTCTACAAAACCTGACCACTACCAAATATATTTTTTCCCACGTGTGCATTCCAAAAGCAATTTCAATTTGCGAATTCGCCTACTATTATTCTTTAGATTTATTTCCAACGTTTTGATCAAGGATTATGATATCAGTGGTGATGTTTTTGACCTAAAGAGTAATTAAAAGTTAAAAGTAGTGCAAGCTTAAAAACTTTAAAAGCAAAATGTTTTAACTGCTCCGTTTGACTGTCGATAGATTGTGTACAATTATTCAAAGGCAGTGGAGAGCAATTTATCAACAGTGTAACAGACCTGTTGGATAATTTTGCTGTTGATGGTTTGAAAGAAAAACACTTGGGGTAATAACCAGTGTTGCCAGATGTCCCTTTTTGGGGGTACATGTACCCCTTTTTAGATACCGAAACCCTCAACCCCTAAGACCTTGGGGGTACGCAAAAATGTCCCCCTTTTTGCTTAAAATCCCCTTTCTTCACCTCTTTTCATAAATATCCACTCACTTCTAATATTTTACTTATGGAACCGTAGTTAAAACAATACCAAGGTATTGTTTTTGTTTTTGCAGTTAGTTTAATAAGTGAATAGTGTAAAATTTTGCTGGTTCACAGACACGCTAAAACCTAAATTGAAACCTTGTTCATACGAAATTGAAGTATCTATAAGAAAACCTTGCTAAACAAAAAAATTTTGTTTTATGTCTAATAAATAGTGGGGATTAAATAGGTAGTAATTATTAGGCATAATATTTTACTAATGAAGCATGTCCTTATATCATTATTCATTATTTCACATAGTAGCAATATTTTATTTTTCAGATTTTTCTTGAGGTTATTCATTCCTTAAACTAGAAATCCAAGCCTTCAATTTTTTTCGCACAAAATCTGTCAATGGAAATCTTGATTTCAACCTTTGGACTGATTCAGCAATATCGTCCTCGTAATTGATAACATACTACTGGATTGCTCGTTAGTAGAATGTCTGCTGTAGTTTAAAGTTTCAGGGTGTTAGAGTAAGTACTTTTTCCTCCAGAATCGAGAAAAAGTTGCAATAAAATTGTTTTATCAAGGTCTAATGGGATTGCATAGCTCTATTCTATACAAAGTGAGTGACTGGCGTATGAATAAATGAAGAAAGTTGTAAGTATACGAGTTCATGTTGCTGATCCACAATGAATCAGTCTAGCAAAACCGAGTTTAAAGGCTTCAGTTCGTATGACTGCAGTTAGTACCTGAGAAAAAAAAATTTTTTTTTTCTTCTTTAACCCAACTTTTTGTAGAGAAGGGTGTATTACAGCCGTCAGCATGATGGCACTTGGGGGTGGGTATGCATTTTCTTTGTTTCAGAGGGTGTAGAACACGTTGAAATAGTCAGTCATATTCAAATTCAGTCTGTGGCTTCTGGATATGCCTGTGAGTATAAATAGTGGGTATACCTATTTAAATACTTAATGGGATTTACTCCCCACAGGGGTGGAGTCTGAAGTTGCTTCTTCCTCCACCACCTTTTTTTATTCTTTTGTGGAATCACGATTATGCATCTTCCATGTACCTACCGAATTAAACATATTTTTATTCTGACAATTTTGAGTTAAGAATGATAATTTGTAGGTTGAAATTACGAAACATGCCTGAAAAAATGTACTCCCAAAAATATCCCTTTTGGAAACACCATTTACCTCTTTGTACCCCTTTTTATGATTGGCTGTCCCCCTTCCTGTCGGTAAGAGTCTGGCAACACTGGTACTAACACCATTGAGAAACAAAGAACTAAAGATCACATAAGTAAAATCAACTTTTTTAATGAGTAGGTTAGGCGATTGGTTCCAAAACAGTAAAGTGATTTAGAGTCCAATGTCGCCTGACCGTACTCTATTGAGCTTCTGTTCCACTTCAACTCCACTGTAGTTGAGTCACTCTTAGCGTTGGAACATTTGTTGACATTTCGATGCCAGTTTTGTTTGATTTAACAAGAGTTACAACAGCGCTGCTGCTGGTTGGTTTTTTCTGCGAATTCTTTCTGTTAGAACAAATCCATTGTTTCTCTGATTTAATTTAGCTCTTGATATGAATTCCCTATAATAATAATAATTTCAAACTCGAGATCTAATTATCCATTTTTCCTTGCATTCCTATTACTTCCATTTGTTTTGCCACCGATTTCAGTGATTTCTTTTATTTTTGTTCTGTTGTTATTATGACCTCTCCCCAGAAACCATATGAATGTGACTATATTTCACAAATCAATAAATCCATAAATCACTTGTTTTGGATTGCGTTTCCTATTTCCACCCTAATTTTCCAGATTTTCCGAAGATCATCATCCAATGCATTCATAAGAAATTAACTGGTTAGAGGAAGGAACTTCTGTTGGAACTGCAATCCACGTCTGAAGATCAACTGGTGACACTAATACAAATGGAACCAATCACCAAAGAAGAGAATGTAGTATTGAGATTGAAACTCTCCAGGTTCTTAATGTCAGATGATAATGTGGACGAAGTTGTTCTCAGTCGATTCAACTGTTCCATCAATGAGTTAGTGAATGGTCGGGTTGTTTGTAATTTCCGTCTTCAACAGCCAATAACTGTGGCGCATCAGTTAACAGTTTTTTACAGTTATGAACCTAAATTTAAACACTACCTTTTCATGAATGGATCTGATCTGATTGTATTAAGAAAATTGAAGGATTTGCTGGTTCTTCATAAAACTTACAGTAACGTCATGGACTTTACTGTTGAAGATCATCTCAACCTGGGGAGACCTCAAGTGATTATCCATTCACAAGATGAGCCTCTGATAATCACTGACTGTAATAGCACAACTAATTTGTCGAAACCTGTACATAAATACGTTCAAAGCTTTGCCACCCTAGTGCAGAAATCCAAACTAAGGATACAAAATGCTGAAAGGGTGCTTAGAGATAAAACCAGAATACTTTCAAAACTGTCGTCGACTCTGGCTTTTAATTGTGATGATGACAAAATCCTCACCACAATGGATCGATTAGTTTATTTGAAAAATTCGTTGGCAACTGGAGACGTTGGTCTGCCTGCCAAACCGAAGGCACTATCTATAGGGAACCCTTGGTTCAGAAGGCATTCTAATCGATGGATTATTGGATTTCCAGTGAATAATTTGTCAAAAAGAGATATATCCACATTTGAAGTATACATTTCCCATACAGGTATTACTGTAACTAAAACTATTTTATTCACAAAATCCGAAGGCACCAGAGTAGCAAGTACTGATGTGTATGAAGAATCCAGCATCTTATTTGAAGGGAAATCGGGATATGTCGTCGCCTTGATGGAAGAACCGCCTCTCCTAGACAGCTCATTCACTCTGAAATGCGTGTGTTGCTTTGAAACCTCAATGGCTTCTGAACCAGAGCAGTGCTACCTTGGTCATATAGAAATCATCACTTCAGATTTATCCAGTGAAAAACACAGGCTCTCATCCGAAGCTACGTCAGCCGAGGATATAATCGCTTTTCAAGCCTCATCCAAGCGCTCGGTACTGTCTTATGAATTGTTAAATATCACCCGGCCGCAATTAATAGACACAATAGAATCTGTATTTAGACTGAAGAAACTCAAAGATAACATCCTCACTAACTCCATCACCTTTAGAAACTCTCCTCGACTCCTAATAATATTTGAAGAGTACTCAGACGATTTTACAGCGTTCACGGAAACTTACAACGACTTCGTGTTATTGCTTCATAAACTATTAGACGTTTTCCGGGGCTCTATTTTATTTAAGCACCCTAACGGTCAACCTAGGAAGGCGCTGGAAGCTATCAAAAAGGAAGTATCGTATGTGAAAGAACTTTTAGTAAACGAATTGGCAAAGACAAGTGAAAAGCTCTCAATAAATTCGGATGATGCTCTAAGAGATTTGATGTTGTTGGAAATCGATTCAGCCAACGAAATTTGCCTATTAAAACAATATTCTTAAAGATATTTTATAGAGTAAATATGAAAGATTCCAACCTATCCTAAGGCCAGTGCTAAATGTGTTATGATTTCACGAAGACGGTTAATAATCTTTGTTAAGTATTAATATTAAACAATTCTTTGAATCGATCACCTAGTTATTAGTTTCTCAATAAATGTATTCTTGTAAATTAGTATTGACTATAAGTTCTTGGTCCCTGAGGGAGAAAAACTGCAGGGAGTAATTTTTTACCTTTTAAATTTTCCTTGGAAAATTTGCTTGTTTGGGTTGAATAAGTTTTGATTAAAAAACGTATTTCTACTCACTATAACGATAATAGAGTTTAGCTTGCAAATAAGTCAGTGATTCGTGAATCAAATCAATATTATCAATAAAATATTTTTTGCATTCCTCCTAGTGGTGAGTCGAAATTATGAATGGGATAATAGGGAGGACAGAACATAATACGGTAACCCCTGGGAAAATTGATTCGAAATATTTTTCTGTTTGCCATTTGCCTTCAAAATTCTTCTCTATGTCATAGGAACCTACTATAACCCATTCTATGCGGTGATGAAAATCGCAGCCTTCCCACCCACACTGAAAATTGCGAACCCACAAATCTCAAAATCAGGAAATGAACAACATGCAAATATCTGAATCATAAACTATCTGTGAAAAGAAAAAACTTTGAAATTCATTTTCGCGAAGTGCAGACTTGTGTGACAGTACCCGTCATTTCCGAGAGAGTGGGTCTATCTTTCGCTCAGTGTTGGGTTGAATGCTGCTTCTTCTCGCGTTCTCGCAACAGCGATTGGGGATATAGCCTCTCCCGTTTGATGAGGAAGGATATTCCCTGAACTCAGCACCTCTCCTCCGTTATTTATAGTGCGTATTTCGGGTCTGGACTCCCAGCACCAGGTACCCTTAATATGCCAAAGACTGGATCATCTGCCGTCTGTCAAAGACGGCATTCGAGAGTTTTTGTTCTTCTCGTTCAATTTTTCCTTATTAAAGTCTAGAGCAAGCAACTAGACGCTAGCTTTGCTAGACTATTCGCTTCTCTGCGTATCTTTACATACACAAATAACCAAACGTTAATGTTACGTCAAAGTCCCTTTAGTATTTCAATGTCACCGATTCTCTCAAATCCGAGATCGAGTACCTAGAAAAAGTTTGAATTCATTAAATAGGTACTGTCAGTGTATCAGCTATTTAAATAGGCATTGGATAGTTAGTGTGTGTGCGTGCGTGCGTGAAAAAGCATTAGCTCTGGAATTCGGTTCAGAATGCCTCAAAGCGGATTTCAATGAAGACATTTTTAAAAATTTTGATTTTAAAATTTTCCGAGCCATTGCAATAGTTCATTTTCTACGAAAGTTCGCAAAATGTATCGTCAACTGCATGCACTTACAAGTAGATGAACAGGACATCTGGCTGTCGGACGAAGTAGGTACGTTGTTCACATAATCAACGAAATTTGATTTATTAGTAAAATTATTTTTATCATAGGTTCTTTCTTTATTCGACAAATTCTGGAAATCAGAAAAGTTATTACATGGCAGAGGGATCAATACTCTCAAAACTGTGGTCACCTTTGCGTCAGGTTATGATGTCCAAGTATTCTATGTGTCCTATGTCGGAATTCTAACGAAACCATTTTTTCCCATGTAGGCGTAAGAAGGCCAAGCAGCCGAAATTATATTCTCGAATCATTAGGAATAAGTAATTGTGATGACTCGACTAGTTATTGATGAGACTAAGAATTGAAGTTGTTCACAGGTCTTATCATAGGGTCCAGGTCTCTATTATAATTGAAATAGAATTTGAAATACAACTATTTTTTATAAATGCAACTTACTATTTGGGGTGAAGGTTGATTAAAAAATCCAAGTAAATGTTCATAAGCAATTCCTGCAAACTATTGTGATGTCTTAATAATTTTGAGAAAAATATAAAAACTTATGTCGAATCCTTGGCTAATAAATTCTGAAATATGCAGTGTATGCTTGTAGCTATGATTGAAAATGAACTGAAAGATAGAACTTGGATTTGAGGAATAGATTTGAATTGAGGTGCATTGGAACAGATGTTCTCGAGTGAATTACCTTCTCGATAGATTTATTAATACATTTTCCAATAATAGCAGCTTATGCTTATCGAAACGCTTCTCCTCAGGGTGCCAACAGTTGTGGGCAACTTGGTCAAAACAGGAAATGCGAGGAATGCGTCAAACCTTCAAAAGTTCATGTCGACAATCTGCCAATAGAAGAACTGACTATAAATACGATATCAGCAGGTGCGAATCACAGTTTTCTTCTCATGGCTGACGGTTCAGTTTACGGCTGCGGTTCGAATTCTTCAGGACAATTGGTTGAATTATCGAGAGAGGAGACGGTTTTTAAAGATATTCAGAGTCTATCAAAGTACAAAATAAAACAGTTGGCTACAAAATGGGACACCTCTTACGCAGTGACCAGTGACGGAATATGTTTGGCATGGGGACCCAATAATTTTGGACAGCAAGGTCGATGTCCAATCGATGTAAGTATCATTTTAATTTATTTTTCATGGTAATAGAAACCGTAGTATGAGTTCAATAGGGACAGATTTAGGAATTTCACACTCTAACTACTATTCTAATTCTTATTATCAACTCTATGTCAGTAACTCATTTCAGAATTGAATCATCAATTTTCTTCATGTTAGAGCATAAAAAATCGGTACGTATTTTTATTAGCTCTAGAGAGCTCCTATGCGATGGAGACAATTATGTTATAGTAGGGCTCGAAAAACATTCTTTGTGAAGAAAACTTAGGTACCTGCTCCACCATCTTACCTGCTATTTCATCTCACCCGTACGACAGTAATCAACAACTCATCCCTTTCCTTCTATTCGTATGCCTTCTCTATTCTTTGAGATTCACTAAATTTTTGAAGATACATGGTACTCATTATATCCCTAGTACCTCACTTTACATCTTTACGCATTATATGAACAGATGTAAGTGAAGAATAAGAGCATGTTGCCTGTCAAGTAGATGGAGGGAAATGACTAGGAAGGAGTACGATGGGGGTGAAGAAGTGGATTGCCTCTCGGCTTTCAGCAACCCGTATCTCTGTACTAAAGCCCAAGGAGATTTAGGTTCAGGGGCTCTGAGCTCTTCGTACCCGCTCATTAGACAGAGAGTGCTTTCTCTCTCTGTAGATTTATGGAAAAAAGTCAGTGCCCTTAAAAACATTTATTTGACATCCAACTAGCCCCTCCAGTCTGTAAGATGTCAGTAGGTCGTGTACACTTTCTGCAAACACTTGAAGAAGAATTGGTAAGTAGTTTCCTCCTCACCCTTGCCAAACATCCAGTTCAGTCAATTATATTGATAACTCCTATCTTCTGGTTATATGCAGGTTAGCGGTTCAGTGGTGCCACCCATCGAATTGAGTGTTGAGCTCTGAGGCTACATCATTCTTCCAGCATGAGTTAACTTGTACAATGAAAGGTGCTGTATTCAACACCACAGCCTGGTACCAATACAGCCTGTACATCGGGTCCTTTGAGTACTGACTTCACATTTGCGGATCCTATGAGGTGCCCACCCTCATCCCGCATAGTGTGGAGGCTTAACATTTCACTATTTGTCACTTTAAACGTACCACCACGACTTCACTCGCAATATCACTTTATTCTAATGTTACTTGTAGGCACTATTTATATGTAAGTGACTATATTCAGACGATCAACATTTTAAATGTAAAACTGAAAATGCGTCTCTGTTTGCGTCTAAGTCGCTAAAGAAGATTAAAAACCAAGAAACTCATAAGGCCTGAAAACAGCTAGAATCTTCTTTATATCTTGACAGGTGAGCATTAAAGTCTTATATTTGTCTAAAAGTTCAGTGAAAATTGGGATTTTCGTACCAAGGGCCTCATTCAAGAATTAAGCGAACCTAAAAATACATGAATTGCCAGCAGTCATAATTATTTGCTAGTATCAGGGGCGTAGCTAAATAGTTTATAAAACTTATAATTTTGACTATAGTTTATAAACTTCCTCATGTTGGCCTTTCATTAATAATGAAGTCGTGAAGAAAAGTATGGCTATCAAAGTTTGAAAACGTGTGCCAACACCAATGGGTTTCACTCATGGAGAGGAGCCTCTAATTAAAGGCCTGGTTTCTAATTTGGAATTGCAGTCTCAAAAATGGGCAGCCAGAGGAAGAGGAGGATTCCAGGGTGCTGTATCCATGTTATCGTAATGCAAGAATTGGTAAGACTAGGAGTTTTTAAAACAGAATCTGATTGGGTTGACGAATGTCAAAGCTGTGAACCCTAATGAAAAGGTTCCTCTCACATCTTAAGGTCCCCTCTGAAAATCAAGGTGGTAGCGTTGACCTCTTTGATTTCAATGCTGCTTCCCTCTCAACTGCATACATCTTTTGCTACCGTCACGCTCGTTTTCGAACTGGTCTTGCAATGTTTCCGCTCATTTCAAACTCAAATGAAGTGGTAATCACTTATAAATAACATATCCTTATTTATATCCTTTATAAATTCATGATAGCCCAATAATTTATTAGTCTCTCATTAACCGTTGTTAAATGTGGCGGGGATGTTGAATTATTGAGTGCATGATGTATAAAGACGATTTTTGGGTAAACAGTATGTGCGCTATCCCTTGTAATTGACCATTTATCCTACTACTACCTCGTGATGAAATGTATACAATCATTTCCAATTAATTTTAAATAAGTTACCATGGGTGTGTCCCTATTCACCCCAATTTCGATTTATTATGTGCTAAATGCACAACACCTTAGTATTCTGGTGACCATCGTAATAATATTTTATTGGAGCTTCATTCACTCGAGATAGCTGTTCCCAGACAAAAACAGACAAAAGTATCTACGTTGTTTCCTCCAGAGTAACCCAAGTGGAAGCTGGTCTGAGACATGCTTTAGCCCTGAATGAGGACGGGAGTGTATCTTCAGCTGGAGATGGGAAAAAAGCGCAATTGGGGCGTACGGATGTATCCTGCAATCTCCAAAAAGGTAAATGAATATCGAATACATTTCTAAATTTGAAACTATAAATGCCCCTTCTGATTGTTGTACAAATCAAATGAGAATATGTCACACAATTTTCAAACGAGCATTGAATTTTGAAATCCAGTGAAAAAGATCTCAATAGTGCAATAACACTTCAAGACCAAATTTGTTTACCTATTTAGTTTTCTAGTATGAAGCTTCCCAGCCATGTTGATGCCATTATTTTTCATTATGTACCCGAAAATTTAATTCAATATACGTGATCATGTTACAGTTCATTTGTACGTAATTGTATGATAACAAAAGCATAAATTCAATTCAATAATTTATTTGCAAAATAAACATACATTGCAAGGAGTTGCGAGTAATTACAAGGTTAAGTCATACTTCTAGAATGAAATCGAAATTGCAAAAAACACGGCTAAAGAAAATCTTCTGTACATGAATATCAATGGCAATGACAGTGGTAGCTCGGTATAAATAGGTACTTTTTCGGTGCTAAGCCACTTTTACATCTAAACTATGTTAGGTTGATTTACAATTACCCATTCCATCATTCAACAATATTCATCTATTTATTACAAAACATAGTTCGAGGGCATGGCAAACAATGGTTTGTTCGGCCGTGCCTGTGTATGTAAACCTGGGATTACCACCAGGTGGATGCTTACCTGAACGTTATCATAACAACCTTATCATAACCTGACACGTTCATCCCGCTCCCAATAAGACAAATAGGATAAAAACGAGATCTAAGGTTATATCACTAAGGTTATCATTTGTGTATACGGTGTCGGAGGCCGTGATTTGCGTCTTCGTGGAACAAGTGTAGTGATCCCCCACCGAATAGACCCGATAGTATCGATTCGGCCTCCTAACACATCGATGAGAAAAAAACTTTGTTGTGGTGTCATTTGTGACTGAAATTACAACGGTAATTACCTACGTTAGTCGAAGGATTTTGTGACTAGAAATACTTTGGTAGGAAAACACGTAAATTGAAGGCTTTTTAAGGCTATTGGAATGGCCTAGGGTTTAAAAACAGCTGTTGCCATCAATAGCTCAAAGATTTATTTGACGGTAAAGTTTGAATACTCTAGTTTTATAATTAGCTGGGGTATGAAAATAGCTTCGACTTGCTCAATGATTAAAATCCCGTTTGTTCTGATTAGCTATGTGAAGGAAGAGCTCTACAGTTATTTTGAATTCCTACGAGCTGGTACTTTGACATTCTGTTTCCAAGAACAAGAACTTGGGTCGTTATAAGTAATCAAGTTGCTGCTAATTTGTAATTTTATGAGAACAAAATCATAAATTCTTAAACGTAGAAATTCATATAAATCCTTTCTGAATTTTTTTGTCTCAATAAGTAGCCTCAGTAACAACCACACAAAATTCATTGTATAACTGGATCATACTTACCAATTCCATGATATTGAACTACCCTTTCAACTTTATACTTGTGAAATTTCTATAAATTTATATTGATATTAATGTAATATATATTTGTAATCTATTCATGAAATATATATATTACAACGTATTGCCTATTGATTTGGTTGAACATCTATCTGTTTTAGTGCCTCACCTTGAAGGAGTAGTTCAAATCGCCTGCGGACAGAATTTCAACCTGGCTCTGACCAACGAGGGCAAACTGTTTGGATGGGGATGTAATAAATTTGGTCAGCTAGGTGTGACTGGCAATGATACTGTAACCAAACCAACTTTTATTTGCGACGTCAACTCGACCAAATGTAAATTACTTTGTGGTTGGACCCACTCTGCATTTCTAGATGGTAAGCTCTGATAATAGTTTTTGTACATTTTTATACTCTTTACAACGAACAGAGAGCCGCTTTAGTTATTATTTTTTGAGCTGTCGACTCAATTTTAGCCAGTTTTGAACATTTACCTTGACAAGTAAGTAAAGAGTGACTGCAGCATATTTCACGCTGGAAATGATGTTCAGGGTAAATTTGTATGTCCTAATGTCTCTAAGAGGTTGTATATTATACATTTTCCTAATAATCAAGTAGTGTAGAGTTCTAAGGGTGATGAAAAGAGGATTTTGACATGATGTGGAAGTCGTTTTTTAGACCGATGGGTATATACTCGTATTACGCAAGTTGAAGTATTATATAATTTATCTTCTAATTGAATTGAATTGTAACCCTCATAGGTGAAGGACGATTGACGATGTGGGGAAGAAATAAGTATTGCCAGTTGGGTGTTCAAAATATGCCAATCTGTTGTGAACCTCAGCAACTGAATTTCACTCCATTCAAACAAGTTGAATTTGGATCGGAGCATTGTCTCGGAATAACTCGTAAGTAACCTTGCCGGGTTTTAGGCCATACTTTACTTATAGTTTCGTTACATACATTATGATTTACCGTTTATTTCTTACTAGTTGAA
The DNA here is from genome assembly GCA_030762985.1 of Adelphocoris suturalis. Lineage (NCBI taxonomy): Eukaryota > Metazoa > Arthropoda > Insecta > Hemiptera > Miridae > Adelphocoris > Adelphocoris suturalis. Next base: position 58,666,151 of record CM061042.1, on the reverse strand, counting down.
GATGAAATTGTGAGCTGGGGATGGAACGAACATGGGAATTGTGGTACGGGCGACACTTCTGATGTTGTTAAACCAACATATTTGAGGATTGGATCGGCCATCAAAATCGGAGCTGGTGCAGGACAAAGCTTTGCAGTTATACAAAGATGAATTCACTTTGCAACAAGCACATCGTCAGGACGTCTTCATCATCACTAATGCTTAATCGCTAAAACGCATGTGGAGCCAATGGTTTAGTACTGCTTTGACATTATTCCAACATATTAACGAGTACTTTACTTCTGAAATGTGTTGATCTAAAGATATCAAGGTACCTACTTGAAGTCAACGACAATTTCATGTTGCTATAAAAATAACAGCTGAATATCAATATAGTAGAGGGAATTTCTTCATAAAAGATTATATGAAGTCCAAAATTATTCTGCATCTCCAGGTGCTCCATCCCAACTGATACATTTCGTGGAAATACTTGATTTTCAGTAAATTCTGACAATCATCAAGGTGCAAGCACACATATTGTTAGTTACACTTGGGTAATTTTCAAGTTTCGTTGAATTGGCTGGGCGAGCAAGTAAAAAAATTACCACACTTACACAATATAGTAATATATATTTATGTATATATATTTACATATAAAAACCACATTATTTGACAGCTTTACGTCAACATCTTGGACATGTAAGGGCCATCCAGCTCGTAACCGATTTTTCTGTAATAATTTCTCGTCCCCACTCCTGAAAACGAATTCATTTGTCATTGTTTTGTTACTGTAAGTTAACAGGTCAATTGTAAACAAGTGTTAAAGAGAAATATATCTAAGTTTTAGAATGTCTGTTTTCACCCTAAGCAAGTACCTTTCATACCTATAAAAATAAGTATTTTTCTATAAACTCACAACAGACAATAGCCTAACAACTGAAACGTTAGCTAGGTAGATACTTTCGAAGAAAGCTCAGTATATTCGAGTCGAGACCCACTCTCACCTGAAATTACAGCGATTTTCTTCGATTTATGCTCATGTTTTGCTATGCGTTCTGCTTCTTCCATGAGCAACATCCCAAAGCCCTGGTGCTGAAATTTCGTGGGGTCTCTGGCACTAACAGGAACAACACTTCCGTAGACATGTAGCTCTCTAACTATAGACACCCCACCTAGTAATTCGGGCCTGGAAGGAATGAATCATTGTGAGCAATTTATAGTTTTCGACATTACACATACCACAAACATAAATGCGTGCATACAAGTAGAATATTACTATTTGTACACACTTGTATCCAACTCTGCCCTAAGTGGCGAATTCCCCTGATCTGGGAGGAAACAATAAAAGTCGAAACAACGGTTTTTTTTTTTTTTTTTTTTTTTTTTAACTTCGAAGTTGAGCCGCACCTCTCTGAAGACTGAGGCATTAGCAGCCAAAATATGAAATTATTGTTATACCACTTATTGTTCACAACATAGTAAAGGCCGGAAACGTTATTATTTTCCTCATGATCAGATCTTAGTGATGCCCTGTAATGTACGTTAAGGAAGACCAGTCAGTAGGTACTAGTTATTCCAAAGTAACTACTCAGTGACTAAATTATTCACTCGGTTAGGTCAAAAAGCCCAGGGTGTATTGTCCGTTGATTTTTAGTGCATCTACCAATTTAGAGCAAGGAAAAATGTTTATGGATAGAGGATGATTTTGGGACTCTTCACTTTTCTAAACCATCAAAACAGCGTAAAACCAAATTTATGCAGGTACATATGATCAAGTAGTCTATCGAGAAACCTAAAACTGTTTCATAGTTCGGTTAATTCACTCAGCCGTCTTGATACTTTATCTTACTGAAATTGAAAAAGCTCCAGTAAAAATTACAAGGTGATTGAATGGATTCTACGCACTAGGAACCTACCAGTTTTAGGGCCTGAAAACACGATTTCTCTATATATATGCACTCAGGTGGCAAAAATGAACACAAAAAAAAAATTAATGGTTTTAAATAATAATTTGTTGAAACTTGTGAATGTCTGGTAAGATGTGTGAGCTAAATTCAGTCGTCATAACTACTTTACACTCCCTGACTGAACACCCAAATGAATATGACAACGGACCAAATAGTTTGAGTGTGAAAGCCGGTAATTATCTTTAAATGCATTCAGTTTTATGATAGGACTAACGTACGTTAGAGAAAAAACTTGATCATTTTCATTATAATTAAATTGAAAAAACATCACCAGAATAATTGAGATCGAGAATGCAAGGAAGGAACACGGGGATTTATAAGTTAGTTTGCCTTCGCAGAGGGTAGATAATGTGGCCACTACAGAAGGGTGTGCACCACCACATTCAAAATGTTCAAGACCCGCCAACATTCAAATCTTAACAGTTAAATAAAAAGATCAAATAATTTATAAGCTTAAGATTTTGACGTCTATCAATATAGGTACCTATTGGTTTTTGGTGGGATAGAAACATGGATGAAGAGGCAAATTTTTAAAGGCCCGAAAGAAATCAAGTTCAGCTTTTGAGCTAAGAAATAAAATTGGTTTCATATTACGTTTGTCATTAAACATTGAAATAACAGCTCCATCACTGTCGAATTTGCAAGGAAAATTGCAAATACAATACAAAGCCATACAATTAGAAACACGCAACATTTAAAAGCAAAAATACCATCTCGAACAAGGGGTATTCAAAAATATCAAAGAGGAACATTTTGTTGGAAAGGAGTAATAAAATCGATTCTTGGAGTTCATTAACGTGGGGCATTCGGTATATATTTCTTTGGATCATAAGGGTCAGTTTGGATCCAGATAAAATTTCGAGCATGTACTCGAAAAAAATTTCTTGTTAATCACATAACCTCCCCAAAGCATTTCTGGACGTTAGGAAATGGGGCTAAAAGGGAATTAAGGATGCAGAAGCAAACAAAAATGCAAATAGTAATGCAGCCTTTACTACGTTGTTTCAAACCTGAAAAATCGGGAGCGAATTTCGGTCTTCACTTACCTGAATGTGTCGGGGGAACATTTCCTCAGTCTGAGCAATCCCACCAGAATATCCTGCTCAGGGTCTTCGTACGATAGAAAAGTTTCCCAACCACCGTTTGCAACGTAGTCCCTCCTTATTAACTCTACCTGGAGCATTCATTCAATTAGTTGTAGAGCGGTAGAAAATGTTTAAATTAATGCATTACGAAAATATTAGGTTACCAACTTCGTACGGGCGAACTTTATGATGTATTTCCTGTATTCCAACTTCGCGCGTTCTAACGTCTCGACAGTGAAGTCCCAGATCTTTCATTCTTGCAAGAGCCAGTTCTCGCAAGTTCCCATGTTCAACTCCAGAACTAAATGACAATAAGCATCAAGGAGATGTAAAATTGAAGAGACAGGGTTACATGTAGGGTTAATTACATACCAGGGGCCAGTGTTGGGCATAATCTTGTCATCGAATACGAATACGATTGTAATCGCGATAATTATTCGTTGATTCTGAGTCAACTGCACTATTATTATATTCGTATTCGTGTAATCGTATTCCTCTTTCGGCGATTACACGAATACAACTCATAAAAATGCATCATGGTCACCAATTTCAATAGGACGTCCCTCCTATAATATGCGAAGCCTTGCTAGTATTAACTAGCTTCAGAGGGACGTCCTTAAAGCGAATTCAACGATTGGAGCCAAGCCTATTTGTCTCAAATCTATTTCAGTAGGACACATATTATAGGAGGGACGCCCTATTGAAATTGATGACCGTGATGCATTTTTATGGGTTGTATTCATGCAATCGCCGACAGACGAATACGATTACATGAATACAAATATAATCGCAGTTGACTCTGAATCAACGAATAATTATTGTGATTACAATCGTATTCGTATTCGACGATAAGATTATGCCCAACACTGCCTGGGGGTAGCGCAGCACACACTCCCTTTGAAGTCTTTTCTATTTATGAAGTAACGAAAGTATGAGAGGCTCGTATGCAAATACGTGTCAACGCTTGAAGTGAGTATTGCACTGTGATACGCAGCAGTTCGTATTGCACTGCGATACGCAGCAGTTCGTATTGCACTGGGATACGCAGCAGTTTGTCTAGCGTGTACAGGGTGCGCAAAAGGCAAATATGTGCTGCTATCCACCTCCCGTCGGTTTTTTTTTTTTTTTTTTTTAATGAACCCTTTGATGGTTTGCAGTAGTGAGGATATTATATTAATATGATTAGTACATAATGTAGTTTCAGTTCGATGGAAATACTTAATTTTTTATGGAAATACTTTATAGTTATTGGATGTATTTTACGTTTGGCAACCATATCTGCAACACGACAGAGTATGTTCGTTGGCATTCAAATCGCAAGAGGTTTATCGAATTTCTAATTCTAGCAACCACCCCACGGGCAGCGCATGCGCTGAGCGGTTTGCAGCGTGGTAGTTTGTAGGCACCTAGACAAATCCTGTTCCACAACAGAAGCGACTCAATAGATGCATAGATGCTCCTCATTCGAAATCGCAGTCAAGATGCGCATTTCAAAATAAGAAAGGAGAGGATTTTTTGGGGCAGTATATGCTTGCTAAACAGCACGGAATTAGGTAATGGTAGGAGTTTGTTGATAACAATCTGATTGGGTTCTCCAAAGAGCAATAATAAAAGGCTACTTTGATATCTTACAGATAGCCTTGAATATAAATAAGATGGAGCGCTATTGCTCCTATTCTAATGCTTCTTCCCTGTCATCCATATGTACATGCTGCTATGTATTGCTGGCTTTGAAAATTGCTCATTCTGCCATGCAACTGGTCGTTTCAAATTCAAACGATGAAGTGGTAACAATAACTTATTGTGATCCAAGTGGTAACAATAACTTATTGTGATCCGTGATAGTCTGTTCATAAATTCATAATATTGGGTACATACATTTGTATGTATCTTCTGACCATTCATTCTGATACCATTGATTGATGGTCTAATAATTTATTACCCTCTCATTCACACATCTTGAATGGGGAGAGGGGGTTAAATTATTAAGCGCATACAACATAAAGATGATTTTTGGCGAAACAGAATGAACGCTACTCCAGGTGGATGGCCTTAGTTACACTACTGTTACATACTTAGTGATAGATTAATTAAATTTAAATAACAATTGATTAATAATACTTAGTGATAGATTAATTACATTTAAATAACAATTGATTAATAATTAAATTTAAATGTGTGATATTCACCTGACCAAAGGCATAGGGATGTCCCTTTGAACTCTGTAAACTCGAGTCCATGGTGGAACGAGAGCTAGAACTCTAGCAATGAGGTCGACCAAGACACTGGGAGGATAGCTGCGATACCTTCCAGTTTTCCACAGCTCGTAGAGCCCAGTACCTCGAATGACAAGAGTTGGGTAGATTTTGAGTCCATCAGCTCGAAAAGCAGGATTTTCAAAAAATTCCTACAACAATACTTTAATGACAGATTTTCTTGAAAATGAGTAAATCAGAATAACTGAATGAAATGCATACAAGGCTGCAAAAACAAAAAAGCTGCTCTGGATACAATCACAAAAGAGATAACGAAAAAGCTACAAATTAAGAAAGGACTTCGGAGAAATGCCAGCACTTACCGTGAATTGCTCAATATCTCGTTCTATATCTACATTAGGAAGGTCAGGCATCATATGGGCTACAACCTTGAAGCCACAATCCTTTGACAAATTGAAACTCTCACAGACAGCTCTGACAGTGTGACCACGATTGGTGTCACGAGCAACATCTTCGTACACAGATTGAACGCCGATTTCCAGACGGGTACAGCCATATCGTAGCATATCAGACAAATGTCGCTTCAGGCAGTAGTCTGGTCTGGTTTCAATTGTAATTCCTATACATTTCACTTTGCTACGTTCTGAATACCTGGGATTGAAAAAAGATTAAATTATATATGTCAAATGCATACAGTAAAAACAAAGAATTGAGCAGAGGAATCGACGAAGAAACCTTTGCATTACAATGGGGATCAAGTAAACCATATACATCTTTATAACGATATAATTGGGATTGGGGGATGGCGAAATGAAGTACGAATTTTGTTAGCAATTTATTGAATTAATTTTGATTAGGAATCAACCGCAATAAGCCTAATTGATTGGTTCTTAACTTTAATTTAATTCGTAACTCTGATTTATTTATTATTATTATTATTTTTTTCTCAATTACTGAGTTTAATCTACAATTGTTTGGTTTTCTTGAGGGTCGGTAAAATGAAAAATTTATCTTCTAGGATGTCGTTTCGAAATATTGTATATATACTAATATTCCTCCACTTGGGTTATTCCTTAATCTTGAATAGGTACAGAGCGGCAGTCAAATCAAACATGATCACATAACACTATAATCTTTAAATAACTTCACTTCACTTTCAGTAGGAAATGAAGTTATTGCAATGGGTAAAAAAATTGAAATTCTTCAAAAATGTTATCATGGTTATTACAAATCAGAATGTCACGTAGCCCTCTCTAAACTCCCTCGAACAACATTTGCTGAAACTCAATATTCTCTTCTACGTTTGAGGCCAGTTTTGTCAAACGGTCCTTACTGTCATATTTCAAGAGTTATATCAGCTAAGTTATTGTAAAATGAAAATTGTCATTCATATTTGGTTACTCAAGTAAATGAACTGGATGAGATGCAACCATAAAAAATATTTCTCCTTCAAGTATTAGAAACATGTATTTTGGTGTTTATACGTATTGATCTGCAACATTGGTCCTTCTAGCACAGTGGTACCTATTCCTTTCAGAGATGTAGTAGGTAGGTACCTACTTAAACTATATCCTTGACTGACGGGTACCCTTAAAAAACTAAACAACATTATATAAGCTATATATATGAGTGACACTGAATGACACTACCTAGTAAAATATCTCAGCAATGTTAGTATATTATTGTGACTTGGAAGCATGACATTTTTGCACTGTTGTGGGACATTATATTTTATCCTAATTGTATCTGAAAAACTGTACATACTAGATATTTCAATAAAATACACTATCATTACTTATTGTACATGGAGGCAAAGCAAAATTGTTCTCTTCTGATAAATCAAATATAATTCCTAGTGCCGAATGAGGAACTTGTACTCATCTGAAATCTAGCCTGAAACCTGTTTTAACGAACTCAACACCGATTCACTAGTATATAATGAAACTCAAGAAAAACAATTTTTTCTTAATTAAAATAGAATTTAAAAATTAGGAGGAGGAGGGGAAGGCACAGAGAAAGCTCTGTGAATGGCAGACTAGCCTGTGACGCCACGGCTCCCTTCCTCCTAGGGAGTAGTGCGATTACCGCTATGCTATCAACTAAACTTGAGTAAAACTTGTTTTTCTCGTTATTTCCAGTGATGCTTCAACATCTTTTAGCACAACGGAGGTGTGTACATGGAAATCATTAACCACCAATTTTATGGCAAACAGACTCGTTCTAAATAATATTTTGGTATCCAAAAAAGTTTTTGGGTTTTCATTTTTTTTAACCGATTTTCTAGCAAATAAGAATTATGGAAATTAAGTTAATTCCTCAGCGCAATTGTGCAGATTATTTTTAATATTCTAGTTTATTGTTGATAAGCTCTGCTTCAGAATACCTCATAACGGATTTCAATGAAGAAATTATTCTAAAATTTTGGTTTTAAAATTTTTGGAGCCATTGCAATAGCTACATCTTTTACGAAAATTCGCTCAAATGCGCTGAAAATTGCGGCAACTTGTTCGTAAAAGAAGTCTGTTGGATGGGGTAGCACTTTGTCGCACGAAATTCCTTCAGATTTTGTTAATTGAATACATATGTCCAGAATGCATCCATTCGATCCGTTTTGCGAGGAAAGTTGAGGGGTTAACTTGCGAGCTGATTATCTCTCGGAAACAGTGTTTCTCAGTAAAAGTCGTATGCTCTGACTACTAAAACGTCCAAAATTTTTTCTTTCAACATTGAGTCTTCCTATAGACATGAAGAAATGAGACTATGATCGTCGAAAAAAAATGAAAAATTCCTGGAAGCATCTAGGTTACAATAAACTTGACGCTTCAACTGCAGAAAAATTGTCATTTCACGTAGGTAGTTTTCTAACTGATCCTTGGAAGAAACTGGGGAAAGGAAGTAGTTTAAAAAATTGAAACTACGTCTCAAGATATTCCGTTCTATAAATATCTAGAATTCAGAAAATATGCGTCCAGAACCCGTAGTTTTTTTTTTTTTTTTTTTTTTTCAAGCAATATCACTCAAAAAGGCCGCTTTACCCCACTGTGAATCTATATACTAAGTACAGAGTCATCTACTTATGTAGATACAACTACATTACCTAGGTGTAATAAACCTACTGTTTATATAAGTAGATAGTTTAGTTACTTTGTCATCTTTACTCATTTTGATTCAAAAGTCTCGAGTTTAACTGACGACATAAACTGACACAGCCCGAATGATGTTACAGGCGTTTAATTGAATGAAGTCGCCTTGTCGTGTCTCTCCTTCAACTGATTATACTGGAATAGGTACAAGAAAAGGAAGTGTCAACGGTGTCAACCACAAGCGAATTCGCAAAACAAAGTGACGAATGACATGAAATAGCGCTTTGCTGTTATCAGTGTGACTAGAACGTAGGTAGAATCAGTTCTGTGGCCCTTTTGGCGGGCTCATTAAACTTCATGTCTGGCTTCTAAAACATTACCAACACCATGAGGCCTAACTGATGTTGCAGGTTTTTAACTAATTGGCAGTTCGAGGGGGTCAGGGTTCAGATAGTGTTATGAGATTCGTTCAGTGAACCTGTCTGGTACCAAGTGCGGTACTGTATCACCCCAGGGTTCAAATATATAAATACCTAACAAATAAATACAAATAGTCGGGAGTACAGAAAATGATTTTGAGGAGATCAAACCATCAAGTTGTGCCCGTAAGGTGGCACAGTCACACCACTTGGTAGTTCAAGTTGCCCCGAGGGGGGAATGCACTAGACCGGTTAAAACCAATTTATCAACATTTTCAGAAAACTTACTTGACAGCTTCATCTACATTGTTGCTAGAGTGGCCAGAAAGAGCGTCATGGAGGTTCCTTATGAAGTAATCACGATATTCTTCTGATAAGCACATGAAGGTTCCACCCATAACGATGAACTCAACTTTATCCACACTGTGACCTAGTTGTTTCAACTGAAAACCAATCAACACAGCACCACCAATTCAACTCTGTAGCTCAAAACGGATCTCTTACGTGTAGCTTAAACTGCTATTTCGCATATCAAATATTTTGTACGAGACATGGGCTAACCTGTTCGACTCTATGTCTGGTCTGAAGGAAAGGGTTATACCTAGCACGGATTGCTCTCATTGAAGTCGGTTCGTAACCAGTGTAAGACTGAGTTGAATATTCAAAATCCGAGTCAGGGCCCCCAGGACAGTACACGCAAATGTTACCAGTCATGTTGATATGCGGACATCTATGAGGTTTGCACATAACAGCCACAACTGCAATCTGAAATCAATGAAAATTATGTATCATAATACGACAGAAATTTTATTACAAAGTTTATAGGGTTAATGGGAACTTTACGAACAAAATATTCCATAATACAGAGATTCAGCTTCATAAGTCATAGTCTTATAGCAAACCACAAAATTTAAGCAAAGGAAACTGACCTACCAACCTAGTCACCATGAAAACCATACCTACATAAAAATTGCCAAAGTTTAACGTTTGACATACTCATCAATCCATGGGCACTCAGAGATACGGAATCAGTTCAGTGAGCTAAAATTCAGAGTGATATTTGGTGGAAATGATGCAACTTCCGCTATTTTATTGAACAGGGGTGTATTGGTTCACACTAATTGTGGTAATGACTGCAGTTTTGTGTGAAATATATTCAATAGAATGACATTTTGAAAAATCATAACAACAAACTTTTTCTTTGAAAATAACATAAGGAGGAATCCTTCACGCCTTTGATATGTTCATGTGACGGAGCTCTACACCGTGAATATGATAGGTTTTTGAATAGGATGGCGGCTGTCCTTGCGGACAAGTGGTCTCGCTCGTATTCGCAAATTTGTTTTTGGGTGAGGGTGAAAACCCAGTTCTCCATCATCCGAGCAGTGAACCTTCGGCTCAGAGGAACAAGGAGGGCAATAAGAAGCCTGAGCTTGGAGGATGGGGCAGCTACTCTACAACTGACGGAGTAGCCCAACAAGATTGTTTAGAGGGAGGTCGGAAGAACTTCTAAACCGAGAAGAAAAGCCAACAGAACATTTCCCAAAATTAAGTTACATAAGGAGGAAATAAAATAAATATGTTAACCAAATCATATTTAAAATTGGAAAAAATATGACAAACTTGAATGATAGTGTGCAAATAACCCTCACAGTCAGATACCAAATAAATGGGAGTATTAAGTTGGATGACTTTTGTCTTTATTGCTACTCACTGTTCACTGCTGATAGGAAAAATCATATGGGTTTGAAAAGAAAAGGCTAACTAGTTGTAACAGAAACTACTAAGTAACGTCACGATTGAGAAACATCTTGGCAGCTCCATATTGATAGCAGGTGTTCCAAGCTTCCTTGGAACTATAATATTCAGCTGTACGTACAGTATATCCTCTACAACACTCTACGGTATTGGCAGCGGTGTTCACCAAACTGCCACTTGGGGCGTTAACGACAAGATTGCAGCACCATCTCCTCTCGGTTGCAAAGTAGTGTTGTTGGACATCAATTGATAACAATTTCAGTGGTGGAGTGAGCGCAGCACTTGCCTTGGAAACTAGGTGTCTCGCGAGTTTGATTTCAACAGGGATCCAATTCTTTTGGGGTAATGTAGGTACATTTATACACCCACACCAGTAATCAGATAGGTTAGGCTTGTGGGTTAGGGGGAGGTCAACCATCTCTAGACGTCCCTAATCATATTCCCCCAATGTCTAAACAAATATAATAAGACACAATTCCTCACATTGGGAAAGGGATGAGAACATCAGAAAAAACAGTTGTGTAGCAGTAGGGGATTGTGCCACAATCTAGGAGTTGGCACTCCAAGTAGTGGTTTGGCAAACACCACCGGGGATGACATAAACTGTCGAGTGTTTTAGAACCTACTTCACCATTTCATCCCCCTGCAAACTGTACTCCTCGAATCTTCTATTAGTTCTACTGTTTGAGTTGCATTGTAGAATTGTGTATAGATTTAAAGTCAGAGCCCAAATATGCGTTTTTCTGGATTTTCCCCAACAACTCTCAATATGGGAAGAAGCCAACAAAAAGCATATTTTAAACAGTGTCAACATAGGAAATGGAGTTCTCATTAGCACTAGCCAGACATTTAACCCAAAATTAACAAGATAGTGAACCCATTGTGAATGAAACCATTGGCTTTGTGTTAGCGATAACTCATTTACATCGAACGTAACCAATGAGAATGTATCTTACCCCACTAGCCGTCCTTATAGGTTTTGCTTTTAATTTCGGATACAGAATTTTCCTTGATTCCTGAGGGACTGCAGCAATAATATCTACCAGCCGAGGCGATGTTTCTAGTCCATACTTCGAAGCAATTTGGGTCTTCAATTTGTTCAAATTCACATCTCTCCCTTCTATATGAGCAGTTAAAAGTTCTTGGATTATTTCCGCGATGGTGATCATGCTTCTCTCCTCCCGACTCATCTTGGAGTACACTGAAACAAAAGTACGAATGAATTACCAACAGACTTTATTAACGATAATCCTCAATTGAATAACTAGGATGGATCCAATCCTGCTTTTGTACAATGTATTCCTAAGCACTAGGTCAAGATTTCTTATTCCCATCATAGGGCGAATTTTAAAGATAACTTCGCTGCTGTGGTGTAACTTATCTCGTTCCTCCCTAACTTCTCATGCAAACACGGGAGTCTAGTTATTTCTTCCTTCCATCCCAGAATTTTCAAGTTATTCAGTTGTTCATCATTTGTGAATTTAACTGTTTATCGGTTAACCAGCTATAATGAACATCATAGAAGAATTGGCAAAGGGGTACTGTAATATATTATGAAACCCTGATAATTATTCACGGAAATTTAATATTCATCATAGGTATGTAGGCAAAACTGTTCCTCCTCCTTCTTCACTGCACCAACTCCAAGGTTCGGTTACCTGTTGCTTATCCATTACATTGTGAATTTGCCCCCAGTATCGATTAAAAATCGTATTTGTTCAACCAGTGTTATGATACATTTCTTCCTCGAGAACATTAGAGGTACTTTTTTTGTTATAGGCCCTCCAAACATATTGTCATGGAAATGTCTTATAGCTGGGAGTAACTTTGTTTACATAGAAAATAAATTGTAACACGATACTGTTAGAACGAGAATAAATTAGCCTTTATAGCTCTCCCTAGGCTCAGTGATGTTGTGTGTATTGCGGGCCAACAGCCCCTTCATGTTTTACCTTTGTATTCGTCTTTGTCTCATTCCGGAAAAGTAAATTGTTCTTGATAAAGTTTCTCCTGTCTTTTTTATTCAAATTCCTATAGGTTATGGGCCCAGCATGCTTCCACTGCGATCCTAGTGAAATAATAGTTCTTTACTCGCAAGTGTTAGATTCCGTGGCTCTATGAACGCGTCAAAAATCGTCTTTTTGCCATGGTTTTGCCAGATGGTCTCCGGTAGTGGGATGATGCCAGTTGAAAAACTGATGGGAAGAGAAAATTACACCTCTTGGTACACTACAATGCGAGCTGCATTGTTATTAGACGACCTATGGTACGTTATAGAAGAGAACCCTCCGGTTTCAGTTAAAACCACGAAAGAGTCTGAGGGGGCCTCAACTGCCACAGTCGACCTTGCCATTGCCGATTGGAAAACAAAGACCACAAAGCCCTAGCCAGGATGACACTACTTGTTGAGCCAATGAATTATCCGCACATCAATAGCGCAAAATCAGCTAAACAAACCTGGTATAATTTAAAATCTGCTTTTTCTGACTCGGGTTTAACCCCAAAAGTTATTCTCTTGAAACAGCTAACCACCACGAGTACTAATATCGTACGCGTCAGCAATTTTTAAATGATAGTAGATCACTAATTCCTTTTTCTCCAAATTCTCCCTCGGAACGCAGACCATCTCTGGTCGACCTATAGTTCAGTTCATCTTTCTAACTCGTGACTTAGGGCTTTTTAGGCCAATCGTCAATCTGAATTCGCAAATCATTACTTAATTCGTTGTTGGAGGTAAATAGGTATCTAAGATTTGCTCTTTTATCCTATTCTTTTTCATAGTCAACAACTTCATCTTCCTTCACAGCTTCCAGTACTTCACTGATGGTTGGCAATTCCTTTCAAACCAAAAAACTAGCGAGTTTTATTACAAATGACGGCAACATCGAACGGATCAGTGGCTATTTTCTTTATTTTGGGGTTTCGTTCTTGTAGGAGTGACGAATCAGACTGAAGTTAGCGACATTCACCCAGCGACGGTCCATATATCCGTTAATCCAACTGCCTACACTAATGATCGAATAAACTATTCTCGAGAAAATTCCTGTTACTTCATTCGTCGTTACAAATAATATTTACCTTGGAACCTTGTTCAGTTTTTTCGAACTGGTTTGTGCTAAGGTACCTTCAATAAAAAATGGAGTTCGTAGGAGCCCATCTCGACCCGAATCCGCATAATCTCGCGAGAAATTAATTGACATCTGGAGATCTAGAGTGGATACCAAAATTGTTACACAATTTGACATTTACCGTTGATACAGTAGTGATAATCACAGAGGACCGTTAGTGGCAACTCGCAAAACCCCTGCAAATTTCAACGAAATCAGGTATCCGTAGATAAGTTCAATTGCTGGTAACTTCTGACCTTTGAAGGATTAACGGACAGACAGAAACGGCTGTGTTCGGGACTGTCTAAAACTGAAATACTATTGAACATTTTAGAGGAAATTTGTAGTTTTTCACTCCCGAAAGTGATTACAATACTTCCGCCGATTAAGTATATTAATAGGAAGAAAAAGCAAAACAGGCTAGTCCTTCGAAAATATAGGTACCTACCTACCTTTCAAATCATTTGTCATAAACATAAACTAGGCAGGAAGGTATATCACTTCCACAACAGATAGTAGGTATGTAATGTAGGCACTAGACCACAAACCTACCCACAAAAAACCCCCGTACTCTTCCTGTTTTACTTACCACAGAAAATAGTGCATGTTCTACAATTTATTCTTACTACTAAGTTGTATTGTATCTTACCAGTGTTATTCTTGACCATTTTGACGAAAGAAGAACCAACAGTAATGAAGTACGAACACTATCCTACCATAATCACTGCGCACCACTCAAATTATTCGACTACTTAGATGATCACATAACTAAAACATAAACATGAAGCAATAAAAATAAATTTAAATTGAAGAATATGGTTATTTTTCCTTATTAAAAATGTACCAATCAGGAAAGTACCAAAAGTAAGATTGAACGAACGTGGTTGTCACAAACAACTTCATCCATGGAAGAAGAGATCTTCATCTTCATTCTCTTTGATATGGAAGTGGAATTTTCTCCACGTGCCATGGAGCTACCAGGGATGTCTCTGAGAACGGAGCTGTGATTTCTAGAGGGCGTTGTGTTCTTAATAATCTTGATGTAGGTAGGTACATATCCTATATTATCCTTCGCGTTTCTTTGGTTCCGCTGTCAGAGTGGTTAGAGTCTTTTGATTGGTCCATATAAATACATTTCTGATTTACCAATGAGTAAATCGCTTTGTGCGTCCAATAATATCCGGAAGATTTATCCAGGTCATTGACACATTTTTTAAGTTTCGCATGATGGCAATAATTATTGAATTATTGTCTTAATATATATCTAATATTGGTGTCTTACTAAAAAATATATGTTATCAAATTTTCGTTAAACAACTCTCATGAAAGTGGTAATTTTACAGAAGTGTTTTTTTAATAGTTAAAAATCACTTTTAGGCAATAGTTATAAATCAACTGTAGGTCTGTTGACAGCAGGTATCATATGTAAGTGATACTACACATTCTCTCCTTTTTATTTCCCTTTTTTGATTAGAGAAAACTTTTGATTCAGTTGGTAATTTCATACTTCCCCCCTGAATATTTTTGTCTAGCAACTCCCCTGATTTCACCTCTATTGGAAGTATTAAAGTAGTATTTTATTTTAGATTCTCATAGAAATGATTAAATTAGATTTGATTGGACATATATCACTCAAAATGCACAACCGATTCCCGTAATTTCACCAAAGGGGAACAGCTTAAAATGCTCAGTGTACATATTGTGTGGTTTCTTAGAAGAAGTAGAGGATGTCCATAATTTATGAACTTTTTCCACAAAGTTTGTTGAACTGATAAAATCTGTTAAAAGTTTGTTTGGTGAACATCCTCACATTATAAATGTAACGATTTTGAAGATTTCATGAATATATTTCACTTCAAATGCACCTGCAAACCTGATAATAGCAGTCTTGGTTTTTTGGTAGGTAGAACTACCTGTTCTTATTAAAATTATATCATGAAATTGCGTATAGAAATCATAGGAATATACTGCATTTTACGAAATGTTGGATCTTGATTTGGCTAAATTCTTGTGTTCTAGGTCGTTTTGTAACGTCTGTTTATTTCCAGTTTTGCTTTGCTTCATTCAGCGAATCTCGATAGTAGTCGAAGTGGAAAGCTCTTGAGGTCACAATGCCGCTGCTTTTTGGATGATTATACACGAGTGGTCCACAGCATTATCAAGTCCGAGGTCTATAGGTAGGTACCATGTAAAAACAAGTGGAACAGTTTTATATGGCAGCCCTGCTTAATTGGATTTTTCTATGCTGATTGCTAGTGGAAGCAGGTATATTGGTGGGGTGTCTCCTTTTTTTTTAGATTTCTATGGGGGCGATCACAGCTGGCCTAAGAAACAGAGAGAGTGAGAGAGAACATAGGATTTCTAGTTGCTCAATCTGACCTCACTCATGACTGATACTACTTCTTCCATAACTAGGTAGGTAGGTACCTACCTGCTCAAAGTCCCTTGGAACTCAGGTATCGTCCAGAGACAGGGTGTGAGAAAACTTTTTCTTCATACCTACCCACTAACTGTCCACATTTCTGTAGAATCAATCTCTTCTGTTGTTTCATTGGGGCGATCTTCAAACCCAACACCTTGAGTAAATTGTGCCTATTTTCTCAATATAATAAATAGGTAGGTACTAGGTAGGTAGGTATCTGTTTTCAGACATCCAACTTGCTCCTCCTCTCTTCCATGGAATGGAGGTCTCAGTAGTTCTTAAGGATGATCATGAGTTTATGAAAAGATGGTATAGTTTGACTCAGCAATATAAGTAGTAGGTACCTACATGTTTCACACGAGCATCCTGATATATATATTTTTTAAATCATTTAATAATGATTAACAGGACGTTTCCATTTGTTTTCGTCACGTCACGAGCGTCACGTCACGGTGGGGTTTTCTGTTGATTTTTACGTACAACCAATGCGTTACTAGGGAAGTGTAACTCCCTTAGTTTCATAGCAGGAAAATCGTTAGGTAGTCACTTTTTGGAATGCTCTCATTTTATCACAGCATCTCATAATCCCTAAGCATCTGTAGTATCAAGGAAAGCTGATTTATTACGCTCAGTTATAAACTAATATTGCTAAGTAACTATATTGAACTAATAATGTGTAACATTAATCATTATCAAATGATCTGACTGTAGAACCGTAGGTCTACCGTCCGTTTTTTATTTATTGAAAACAGTTCGTTGGCAATCATCATAGACAATAAATGGAAAGTAGGCAGGTGAAAGCTTCCAACAGTATTTATGTTTTGGTTTCATAGTTAGTGTATATTTTCAGTGCTTTTCCAATAGGTGGCCACCACGTTGAAACTTCTGCATTTTACTTCGACGTGACATTTGGTAAAACATTAGACATCTAGGTAGTTATCTACCTTTATTTTAACCTGATCTTAATGACCAACTGATTAGGTTCAAATACCTACGCATATCATTTTTGGCCTTAGTTGAATGGTCGGCATTCGGAGTTGAAATCGTTTTTGTTCGTTAGCTACCAACCTAAGGCATTGTAATAATAGCCTAAGTGTGAGAAAAGTAGGTAGGTATCTACCTACTCATGAGTGAGGTTCCAAATGGAAACACTCTGAGGTGGGTTTCCTTGATTTATTGCTCCCAAATCTACCCACAGATAACGGAAGTATTGTTTCACTTCCGAAAGATGAAAAAATTTGTTTTCCACATCATAAAAATTTCAACTCACTTTCCCAGTTTTTGACCATTTTTTTTTTTTTCAAATCTGTATTGTAACAACTGTGTGCACATCTAGTAACTTCACTCCTCCGCACCCGTAAGGAAATCTGAGGCAGAGAAAACGAACTCTGGCGTGGGGGTGCGGGGCGGTGCGGCCAGTGGCGCAGGGGGTAAGGCCCTTTTGGGGGCTCAACCTCACCCCGCGCCGGCTGCTCGCCCCGCGGTGTCGGCCAGAGGGGGCAATCAGGGGGCGTAGCGGGGCGGCGCCGCTGGCGGCGCAGGTGGCGAGGCCCTTACGGGGGCTCAGCCCCACAAGGGGTCAGTGGTCCGGGCCACGGTGCCTATCAAAAGGGGAGACCCGGGGGCGGCGCGGGGTGGTGCGGGAGCAGAGGACAAGGCCCTTACGAGGGCTCAGTCTCACACCGCGCGGCCCATGGAGTCGTCAAAGGGAGGCGTTCAGCCAAAAACTAGTGAGAGAGCGGCGCAAAATTTTGCAAATAAAGTTACGGTGAATACCACCGCAATGGCAGGAGACCCCTCTACGCCCGCAGAGGTGAGGCTCCACCAGTGAGAGTGAGGCTCCTTTCATTAAGGATAGGAGACAAAGGAAGAAAGAGAAGTATAGGCTGAAAAAACGCAGCAATACTCTCGCCCAAGAAAGACTAGCGACACTGACCAACTCGGCTGGCACCTCGGGCACCCCATCGGGGAGCACGAACCAGGCGGGGAGTTCACGTGGGCCCCCGGCCCAGCTCGTGGTGGGCAAACGCCCTAACCCAGGGGCGGGGTGGGGTGAGCCCAGCGCGGCTAAGAGAGTCAGGCCCTCCCTAAGACACACTAAAGTGCCCAACCACCAGTGTATTATAATAAGAAAACTGGATGGTAGCCGATTTAGTGAAGAGGAAAAGACAGAAGCCAGAAGAATTATTATTCGAGAAGGCATTAAGATTCTATCAAAATGGGAAGAAGAACCACCAAGCAGCTACGAGTTTATAAACTCGAGACTGGCTGCGAAACACGATAGAAAGTGGTTTGTAGTCTCGGCTAGAAACGAATTCACGGCTGAATTCGTTAAGCACAACTTGGCTGAGTTCTGGCAGGCTAAGGAGTGGGAGGCAGTGAGCCTATCAGATATCCCCATACCCGCCAAGGTCTCTGCCACTGTTGAGACTACGGTCACATCCAGAGAAGAGGCCCTAGATAATTTGAGATTTAACAATCTCTATAAGGGACTAGACTTTAATAAGTGGAAAATCACTGCGTGGTATCCAAACCCAGAGCTAGGAGTTACATACCTAGTGGCAGAGGTCCCACGAGAAGAGGCGTTAATTGTCAGAGAACTGGATGAACTCGGTTTCAAGTGCACCCAGTATAGGTTTCACACAGTGATACCCCCTGCGGATGAAGTAGAGGATGTCACGGTGGCGTTAGGCACCCTCGGTGTTGAGGAACCTCAAGAACCACAAGAGTCCATCTTCAAGATGGATATTGATTTCCCCAAACTAGGGGAGGAGGAGGTGTTAGGGGACCAGAACCTGGACCCTTCACCTCGGAAGATATAGAGGGAAATCAGATCCAACTAAGAAAGGAGGGGAGTGCAGTAGAGTCCGCATCCGGAGCCTCCACCCCAAGAAGGATGAGCGTAGAAATGCCCACATTAGGAGAGGAGGGGACTATGGAAGGCATCATGTCTGGATCCTCCACCCCAAAAAGGAGTAGGTCACCTTCGGCCGAAACTGAGCTCCTCCAGACACCTAAAAAATCCGTCATGGATATGGAGGTGGGGCCTTCGAGGAAGTGGAGGGAGTAAATGTCTCCACGGATTCGGAGGGCACTCTAGTGACGATAACAGACGAGTCGTTAGAGTTTCCGGGTGATATCCACACCCAAATGGAAATATCCAAGTCCCCTTGAGTATCTTAAGGAACGATGAGGCGGAGGAAGGGGTAAAGGGACAAGAGAGATACCAAGAGATTAACGGCATGGGTTTTTTTTTTACGCCGTTACAAATCTTGGAGAAGTTATTATCTATGCATATCAGAAAAGTAATAAATGGCTAGGGTCATCCAATTAAATACCTAACACTCCAAGGTTGGCACAGACGACCTCGTCGATGTAGCTATAATTCAAGAACCCCATATTTATAAAAATAAGGTTGTGGGACTTAAATTAAAAGAATTTGATCTGTTCTATGCAGAAACATTAGATAAACCCAGAACTTGTTTAGTGATTCACAGGATGTGGGGGGCCACCCCCTTAATCTGGGGAAACAATGCAGATATTACCTCAGCCATTATGCAACTGAGGCTCAGAAATGGACAGACTAGGAGGCTGGTCATCATCTCGTGCTATCTCCCTAAGGATGCTGCCATGGGGGAGATGATGTCTGGACTCGAAGAACTGGCCGAATGGAACAGTCAACATGGATATGGCTGGACGGTAGGCCTAGATAGCAACGATCACTCTACCTACTATGTGGGGTGACAGAAACAACGACGCTAGAGATAATGAATTAATTGAATTTATTTCCAGACATAACTTGACATTGTGCAATAACAGTAACACTCCCACTTTCTCATCGGGGAATGGGGAATCATGTATAGATATCACACTTTGTAGTAGAGATTTACAGGAACATATAATAGATTGGAGGGTTATGCCACATGTAATACAATCAGACCATAGGGTGATTACCTTCACAATGTGTACCATTAAACCAATCCCAATAAAAGTCCAAAACCCGAGACGGGCAGATTGGGAGAGGTATACAGATAGGCTTAAAACTAAGCTACAGAATTATTACTTCGACTGGGATAATCCATACATGCTAGATTACAATACACAAAAACTGATCACATGCCTGAACAACGCTTTCAATTTTGCCTGTCCAGCTAAGGTGATCAGAACTAAGAACAAACCCTATTGGTGCTTAGAGCTGAAAAACCTGAGGACACAATGCCGCAGGCTACAGAGGAGATCTAAGAGAACTAAGATAGACTCAGATAAGGAATTATATAGACAATGCAGAAGCGAATATCACAAAAACCAGAAACAACGGAGTAGTTGGAGGAACTTCTGTGGAGAAATTAAATCCACAGAGGAGACAGCAAGGATATTCAAAGTAATTCAGGGTGATACCACACCTAGACTTGGATTACTCGTAGGTCCGAGAGGTGTTAGGATGAACAGTGAAAGGGAGACACTCAATCTCTTGGCGTCCACGCACTTTCCGGGCTCCTCAGAGATACCTGACCATGATGTCGGGATTACAAACACATCTCTGATGGAGGAATTAGATGATGAGACGTTAAATAAAGTCATCAACGAGGAAAAACTTAGATGGGCAGTATACTCCATGAAGCCGTACAAAGCGTGTGGCATCGAAGGGATTTATGCAGCCTGTCTTCAAAAAGCATTTGTAGAACTAAAGCAACATCTCATTTTACTCTTTAGGGGTATGCTGAGATGGAACCTTATCCCTAGGATATTAAGTGAGATTAGGGTACTATATTCACCCAAACCCAGTAAAATGGATTACACAGATCCAAAGTCACTTAGACCTATAAGTCTGTGTTCCATCCTGATTAAAATTTTAGAAAAACTAATTGATAGATATATAAGGGACACCAAACTTTCTGTGTCCCCATTACAACCTTGTAGGAAGGATAGAAAATAACGCATTCAAGAAGGGATGCGCTACAGGATTATTTTTTGACATCGGGGGCGCCTTTGACAATCTCTCATGGGATGCAATAGACAAGGCGTTACTTTACAGAGGAGTGGAGACACAAATTGCACGATGGCGCAGAAATCATCTCTCACAAAGGAAGATCACAAGTTCCTTAGGTAACACTACAGTAAAATATAATGTAAGTAGAGGCACGCCGCAGGGGGTTGCAATTTCACTGCTCCTGTGGTGCCTTGTGGTAGATGAGCTCCTGCGTGCACTATCAGACACAGGGCTCCATACCCAGTTCTTTGCTGACGACGGGGTGGTGCTCATAGAGGGTAATAATCCCGTAGAAATAAAGAATAGAGTTAATCAAGCTCTGGCCATTATTGAGACATGGTGTACAGACAAGGGACTTTTTATTAATCCAAATAAAATAGACCTTGCCATGTTCACTAGGAAAAGAAGAAACCCACCCATTGGACAATTAGTCTACATGGGTCAGAATCTTACAATAAAAGAACAAACTAAGTACCTAGGAGTCATTTTAGACAGGAAACTGTGACCCCAGGGTCCCGTCGAGAGCCAGTCAAATTTCCCGCTCTGATGCACATTCAAAACGGGCGCGTTCGCGTTCCACAGGATCGCCAACTGCAGCGCCACCAGCGGCAACGGAGTCGCCCCCATCGCCACCATTCGCGCCAGCAGCAGCTCTCCCACTCTCCGCGCATGCGCGCCTGCGTCGCTTGACCCCCTCCAAGTCAAAGGACCCCCGTGTTCGCCCCTAACTGCTCCATTCCACGGTTGGCGCTTGATGTGGCGAGAGAGAGAGAGAGTCTGACCGAGAGTTGCAGCCCCCCCCGATCATTTTGTGTCCACCGTCGGTTTCAACCGCTGACTGCCCCCGACTACCTCCGACTTCAATACACCATTTCGACTGCGACAGCACCTGCCTCCGACGAACTACTGGTAGGATTCTCAATAACTCTTGTATATAATTAGTAGTGTGAACGTGAACAGTTACGATTGTTTTCTTCTCATTGAACTGTGCGATATAGGCGCTTCTAATACCTACCAAAAGATAGAGACTGAGAATGGCCCTTCCCTAAATTCCCCCCGTAATTTTAAGCCATTATTTGATTCTGATTTATTATATTTCGTACTTGTAAACTTGAACACGTGGTGTC
This sequence comes from Adelphocoris suturalis, assembly GCA_030762985.1. Taxonomy (NCBI): domain Eukaryota; kingdom Metazoa; phylum Arthropoda; class Insecta; order Hemiptera; family Miridae; genus Adelphocoris; species Adelphocoris suturalis. Next base: position 58,643,998 of record CM061042.1, on the reverse strand, counting down.
CACCCTCAGTGACCACCCTTGGTGTCCACCTTCAGTGACCACCACGTATAATACCAGAAGTTGAGACATAGGTTCCTTTTTATATTCAAGTCGACACTTAGGTAGGAAGATATACTTGATGCCTATATTGTTCATTAGTAATATTGTTTTGTCCTTGAATACAATTCACGTACGGAAGTACTTATAACTATTCCTGACTTCTCCCATTAACCCAGGTACAACACAAGTAAATTCAACAATAGTTTTGCTCATATTAACTTCACTTTATTTTGCAATATATATATAATTAACGTAAATTCACTGGCTTTAATAAATTCATTCTTCATCTACATTTATTCACTTAGTCTCCTGACTAAGTCCTACTTCCTTGAAAGTAGGTGGTGGCAGTTCTATCTCAAATCTCCAGCGAACGTCTCGCACAGGCAGCTAAGGTAAGTGTAGATCCGCACTGGTATAATCCTAAATAATACAAGTTCTTAAAGTAGGAGTTTTCATTTAACTCTTAGCTTTTGCTCCCTTCCGAGGGTTCCCATATCGATAAATGGGGTTACAATTGTTGGCATCGGTGTGGATTGGGTTGTAAAGCACTGCAAACCAAACTTGTGTTGGGTTTTCCTCAGTGCAGACTTAATCTTGATCGAACTTGTGTCGACACACCATCGACACCAACGCCTTGACTGCCTAAAATCAGTAGCTACCAATTTTATACAAATTTTAGTAGATTTTATTCTTTTTCTGTGCGGATCTTAGCTGTCTTTCTCTGTTAAATTCAGTAAATTCAATTGTCTTGCAAAAAGAAAAAGTGTTGTTTGGGTTAGTGAGTTGTCCAGAAAAGTTCCAGTTGGAACAAAAGTACTTAGACTAAGTTGTATGTGAATGTGCATGTTATGATCTAAGGGTGCCAAACACACATTTAACACAACTACACAAATTTGACACATTTCATATTGTTCTTTGTGCTGCACGAATTGAGTACAGACACCCTTCACAGAGTTTGACTCGCAAATTTCAAGTTGCAAGGTGTGCTCACCGTGGTCCCTTTTGGTGTCCACCTTGTTTGCCCACCATACGTTGGATTGTTTACAAAATACGTGAGATAAACAGTATCTTTTTGAGTTGAAAGTTCGTAGATTTTGAACCCTATAGTTAACTTTTGAATTTGTTGGTGGTCAGTGACCACCTTGCCCACCATTGGTAGACCTTCTGTCCACCTTGTTTGCCCACCACACGTTGGATTGTTTACAAAATACGTAAGATAAACAGTATCTTTTTTGAGTTGAAAGTTCGTAGATTTTGAACCCTATAGTTAACTTTGAATTTGTTGGTGGTCAGTGACCACCTTGCCCACCATTGGCAGACCTTCTGTCCACCATTGTTGCCCACCCTCAAGGGACCCGTCCTTAAGACCTGTCCAGGCCAATTTTCATTTTGCCTGACCACCCTTGCCCACCTTTCCTTTAAATTTAATAGTAAATTCGGCAAGAGTGAAAAGTAAATTAATTTAATACGATTTTGAAAACAATCTACTTGAAAGTAACTTAATTGTTTACTGTTATCCCCACAATTGGTTGTTGCTTTTCTTCAAAAAGCACAACGTTGTTCCCCATACGACATCGAATTGCCCACCTTACCTTTGTCGGCCTACAACCGGTTCAAATCGCGGCGTGGCGAAGCGTTTGGGTGCGTGTAAAGTGCAATTGTGATCAAGTATTTGGAACGGAAACCTTCAGTTTCATTCCCTCTTTAAATTCATTTTCAATTTCTTGACCGTGATCGTTATTTCAACGATGTCTACGTCACCGGAACCACGAGATGTTGCCCTTGAAGCTGTCGCCAAGGCCATGAATCGCCTCGAGCTGGTACTCGGAAATAAACCATCCGAGTCCTCGGCCGAGCAGATTCCAAGGTCGATGCTGATGGAAGTTGACCCCTGGGACCCCGATGACCTAGAAAGTGTGTCGATCGGAGCGTTCTTCGAAATTTTCGATGGTATCACACAGGGCCTGACCAACGACCAACGCATCCGATTACTGCGAATCAAGCTTAGAGGGACTGCCAAAACATTCCTCCTCGACAACGGACACTTACTCGAGGGAGAGAACCCTTATGAAGGACTAAAGCGCGCTCTAGTGCGCTGGTATGGTCGCGACGATCCCGAGAAAGCTGCGGAGCGGCTTTGGACAATGCAGAAATCGCCAGGCGAGTCTTTTCGACAGTACGCCGAACGAGTTCAACATACAGCAGCACTGGCATCGCGTGTGGATGGAGTAGTGATGAATGCAGCACAAACTCGAGCATGGATTGCAGCTCGCTCGGTGAAAGCCTTCTTGAGAGGACTTCCCGGTCGCTACGCCGGATTTTTCGTCAACAACCCTCCGGCTTCCCTTGAAGAAGCTTTGAAGAAATCCGAAGAGCTAGAGGACGCTCTAGAGCCTCAGGGATCTGACCATTGGAATGTTGCTCGAATCCAGGTCCAGGACAAGAGATGCTACCGCTGCAGAGAGCTGGGTCACATAGCATCAGGGTGTCCCAACATCCCGAGACCTCCTACTCCACCACCACAACGCCGAAACGCCATGGGAAGCCCGCAGCGGCCTTGCAGCTACTGCCAGAGCAGAGTTCACTTCCCAGCTCACTGTTTGAAGAATCCTGAGAATTTCCCCTGCGATTATTGCGGACTATATGGACACAAGGAGTCTGATTGCCGAGTCAAGAGCGTTCACTTTGCCGACGAACCAATGTGTGACTACTGCGGTTACTACGGTCACTTAGAAGCAGAATGTGCACAGAAGACCGAGTCCTACGTACCTCCTGAACCACTCTCCCGACCAGAACCTCGAAAGGTATTAGCCCTTACGAGTACTGCGCATGAGGCAAACCATCGCCAAGCAATCGCCCTCGGAACGGAGCCGAAAAGTGCCGAAACACCTTCGGCTTCCACTCCAAAGGCAGAAGAGCCTGATGTCTGCCTACCAGCTGTTGATTCGCCGTTTAAACAAACTATGCGGATCAAGGTCAGCTTGAGTGGCCATGAACGAGTGCTGATAGTCGACACCGGCGCTCAAATCTCCGTTTTGACGCAGCCAGTACCGGGCGTACCCATTGTGCCTACTCGGATTCTCGCTTGGGGTGCTGATGGTCAGCCGATGCCCTTCCTCGGACAACAACGTTTGGAAGTGGTTATAGGCCCCTTGAAGCTCACCCATGCATTCAGGATATTCGCACGAGATCACTCAGGATTGGACCTGCTGGGGCTGGACCTGCTTCGGAGAATTCCCGCTTCTATCCACCTGGATAGCTGCGAAGTTAGGATGATACACCCCCAGACAGGCCAGTCCATTGTGATTAGTGACGTTATCACAGGATACCTGTCACCTGCCCGACCAGTTCCCATGCCGGACCTCGCACAGCCAATGCGTCCTCGCATTGCCGTCGTCGAAGGGACTCACGCTTTCGACTCTTCTCACCTGTGGAGACCCGTGGACATGGATGTCCCTACGTCCGAAAACTGCCCTATTCTTGACCCGTCGGAGGAGTTCCCGATTGAGGATCTGGATGATCCTGTTCCGGACCTCGTCGCCGTGCTGAACCAACAGCTCCAGCACCTCCCGACAGAGGACAGCGACTATGTCACCCGTATTCTGAAAGAATACCAGAACCTGTTTCAGCGGCCTGACGCTCAGGGATGCTCGATGAAGGTAGTACATCGCATCGAAACGGGATCGCACCCCCCTATCTACAAAAAGCCGTACACGGTGCCGCATGCTCTACGATCCATCATAGAGGAGCAAATTGACCAGATGCTGACGGATCGAGTTATTGAACCCTCGACCAGCCCCTGGGGAGCACCCGTTGTACTCGTGAAAAAGAAAACTCCACCCGGACAGAACCAGAAGTATCGGTTTTGTACCGACTTCCGGGCATTAAACCGTGCGACAAAGAGCGACGCGTACCCACTTCCGAACTTGACAGAGACGCTTGAGTCTCTCGGGGGTAGCCGCTACTTCACGACGCTGGATCTCACGGCAGGCTATCACCAGATAGCAATAGCGGATGAGGATCGTGAGAAGACGTCATTCACAACACTGGGCAAAACGTTTCAGTACCGCAAGATGGCCTTTGGACTCAAAAACGCGCCGGCGACATTTCAAAGACTAATGAACTGCGTCCTGGAGGGACTTGTGAGTTCGTCCTGCCTAGTCTACCTCGACGACATCGTAGTATTCGGACCGGACGTAGAAACTCACATGGTGCGGTTACGACAAGTCTTAGAGAGATTGAACCACGCCAACCTAAAACTGAACCTGGCCAAATGTACCTTTTTGAGCACACAGGTCAGCTATTTGGGACACATTGTGTCTGAAGACGGACTGCGGATGGAGACGACCAAGATCGATTGCGTGCAGAGTTATCCTGTACCAAAAGATGCTACGCAGGTACGCGCCTTTTTAGGCCTTGCTGGCTTTTATAGGCGGTTTGTCAGCGGGTTCTCAGCGATCACCGCTCCCCTAACCCAGCTCCTGCGCAAGGATGTTCCTTTCGAGTGGGGAAACGAGCAGCAACGAGCTTTCGACCAGTTGAAGGCGAACCTTCTCACCAGTCCGGTTCTCGCTTATCCTGATTTTTCGCTGCCATTTAACCTATCCACAGACGCCTCTGGCATAGCTCTAGGAGCCGTGCTCAGCCAGGACCATGACGGAGAAAGCCACCCCATTGCTTTCGCGAGTCGTAAGTTGAATCCCGCGGAGTCAAGATACTCCACCACTGAAAGAGAGCTCCTGGCAGTAGTGTGGGCGGTTTCTCACTTTCAACCATATTTGTTAGGTCGGCGCTTCCGGTTGGAAACTGACCATAGAGCCTTAACAGCGGCAATGAACCTGCGGGACCCCACTCATCGCATCAGCAGATGGATGCTCCGTTTGTCGGAATACGACTTTGATCCTGTCTACCGACCCGGAAGCCAGATGAAGCATGTGGACGCCCTTAGCAGAGTGGTTATTGCTAGCATTAGCACCTTTCAACTGACGAAAGAGATGCTCATTGCCTCGCAACAAGTGGACCCATGGATTCTGGAAGTCCAAAAGAATCCGGAGAAATGGTCAGCCCGCTTGGAAGACGGAGTCTGGATGGCCTCGAAGGTCGTAGATACCGGAGAATTATTGGTCCCCTTGATTCCCGGCTCCCTTCGCCACCAGATTCTACAAGTATGCCATGACAGCCCTTGGGCCGGACATCCGGGCATTGAGGCCACTGATGCCACGGTAAGGAGATATGGAGTCTGGCCGAAACTCACAACCTACGTCAAGGATTACGTCAAGTCCTGTGCCGTCTGTCAGAAACGGAAAACTCCGAATCGGCTGGATCCACCAATTCAGCAACCAGAACTACCGACGCATCCGGGAGAGATCGTGGGAATCGACCATGTTGGGCCGCTTGCGACACCCAACGGAGTCAGGTACCTTCTTACAGTAGTAGACCACTTCAGCAAATACGCCGAGGCCTACGTAGTGTCGAACACATCAGCCAAGGTGGTGGTCGACATACTCACTAGGAGGTATTTTCCCACGCATGGAGTTCCGGAGAAAATGATTTCGGACCGTGGAACCGCCTTTACTGCAGCGGTCACGCAAGAACTGTGCACTGCTTGGGGAATTAAAAAGGTACAGACCACCGCGTACCACCCCCAAAGCAACGGAATTTGTGAACGTTTTCACAGGACCTTGGCCAATATAATCGCCAAGTTATCCCCCAAGACAACCTTGTGGCAGGACGTGTTGCCGATGGCCCTGGCCGTGTATCGTAGCGCTCCTCATGGAAGCACCGGATATTCGCCAAACCTGTTGCACTTGGGAAGGGAAGTCCGATTGCCTGTCGCCGCCGCCCTAGATCTGGGCTCTCCGTCCAGTCACAACAGGACGTTTGAATACGTCCGGAGAGCTCAGAAGGCAGTGGCGAGGGCCATACGGAAAGCATGGATGAAGCGATCTCGCATCGCTAACGCACGTCGGACCCCTCGATATTTCAACGTGGACGACAGAGTGTACCTGCGCCAGATGGTGCCGCCTCCTGGAGTTTCGTCCAAATTTTGGAGCCCGTGGGTGGGACCCATGCGGGTCGTGCGACGTCTCTCTGAAGTGACGTACGAGATAGCCGATCCCACGGACCGCTGCCAGGTAGTGCACTTGGGGCGCCTCAAGCCCGCATTCGAGAGAGGTATACTGGACGATGCCTGCGTCACTCCACCGATTGCACCCATGCCAGACCAACAGCCCGAACCAGTGCCTTGCGGTATGGAGATTGAGGATCTTGCTCTGGAAGAAGAGGATACTTACCCAGTGGCTCGGTTTGTTGAAGTACCGTTGCCTGTTGAAGTCCGGAAGACAGATGGTTCGGACGAACCAGCATCGAAGAGTTCCCCTGCTGAAGTACCACCTGCGGCCAAGAAGTCGCATACAACTGTTGAAGTTGCACCTCGTAAGCTGCGTAGCCTTCCGCGGCCAGATTACCGGCAATTGCACACGGGACGACCTTCAAAGGAAACAAGAACCTAAAAAAAAAAAAAAAAAAAAAAAAAAAAAAAAAAAAAAAAAAAAAAAAAAAAAAAAAAAAAAAAAAAAAAAAAAAAAAGGGAAGGAAGAAAAAAAAAAAAAAAAAAAAAAAAAAAAAGAAAAAAAAAAAAAAAAAAAAAAAAAACTTATTTGAATTGAAACTTTTAAAATGTATACATGTAAAATGATAATGATTATGTAAAAATACTTACCTGTGTTCTATTGTTTTGTACCGCCTTTTCATGTCAACCCGTGACGCTGTCGCGGGCGCGCGCGTGACCGATCGTGGGCCGACGCCCTTTTACCTGTTTCCGTTCTTACCAGTGATGAGTCAGTCGAGTCGATGAGGGTCAGCACAACTAGGCCCTTACCAACTTAGGCCCCTGTCGCGACGAGTCGAATAGGAACCACAACACTACACGTAACAATGGCACCTATAAGATAACAGCACACCAGTAGAATCTAGATTCCCTGAATATTGTCATTATTTTAAGACCCCAGTGGCTAGACAAAAGTGCTAATGTAAGAGGTGAATGTTCCAGACGGTGCTCGATCATGTCACGTGGTAAGGATCTTCATGCGATGGTTGCGGATATGGAGAGGAGGTTGGATGAGGAGGTGAGTCGTGGAGGGAGCTCCTATGATGAGCCGCCAGCGGAGCCAATGTTCCCGCAACCCCGAATGGGCCTGCCTAGAGTTGGTGGTGTGGGACCCGGACCCCGAGAGATCGAGAAAGAGTGGACTGTTTTGGAAACAGGTGCAGAAATGCTGTATCGCGCCAGCACAGCGGTTGAACGGGAGGACGCCTGGCACAGACACGCCAGCGCCATGAGGCGCCTGCAGGAGTGGACCCGAGGGAGGCAGCCTGTACCCCACCCTGGGTTCAGTGTAGCAGAGGTTGCAGCGGCTGTAGCTCAGCGCATGCAACAGCCACGCGTCGTCGGACCCACGGCGTTGGAGATAGCTCGAGAAGTGGTGGCCCTCATAGACGAGCGATTGCCGCCCACCCTGAATCCCCACGACATGGCCGACCGGATTGCCGACCTGGTTGTGCAGCGCCAATCGCCTGCGTACTCGCCGATCCACGATGCCGGGGCCCTGGCTGGAGCGATCCTCGATCGACTTAGAGATCACGTGATCTGGGAGCTGCGCCAACCGATACGCGCCACCAGCGCCCCACCGAGAAACGATACCGCCACAAACGTCCCATCAACATCCAGGAAAGCACTCGCCACCAGCGCCCCCTCAACTTCCAGAGACGAGCCACTGTCGGAAGGGAGGAACGAGGATGAGTCCCAGACTGAGGATGAGGAGCGCACCGCGGAGAGGGGGTGCATTGCTTGCGGCAGGACTCGGGGCCACAACTCACGCCTCTGGTGTGAGGCCTGCAGGACCTTCCTGCGTCGATCTAAGAAGGCTGCTGCTGAGGGGCACCCAGTTGTCTGCAGGGACACCCGCCACCGCCAGAATCCTGCCATAACTGCTTGTCGCGGCTGCAGAGTGACACATCTGCAAGCCCTGGAGATTGCCGCCAACCGATCCGAGGGAAGTTGCGCCGCTGAGGACATCGGCTTCCGAAGGGGAGGGGAGTGTGACCCCAGGGTCCCGTCGAGAGCCAGTCAAATTTCCCGCTCTGATGCACATTCAAAACGGGCGCGTTCGCGTTCCACAGGATCGCCAACTGCAGCGCCACCAGCAGCAACGGAGTCGCCCCCATCGCCGCCACCATTCGCGCCAGCGGCAGCTCTCCCACTCTCCGCGCATGCGCGCCTGCGTCGCTTGACCCCCTCCAAGTCAAAGGACCCCCGTGTTCGCCCCTAACTGCTCCATTCCACGGTTGGCGCTTGATGTGGCGAGAGAGAGAGAGTCTGACCGAGAGTTGCAGCCCCCCCGATCATTTTGTGTCCACCGTCGGTTTCAACCGCTGACTGCCCCCGACTACCTCCGACTTCAATACACCATTTCGACTGCGACAGCACCTGCCTCCGACGAACTACTGGTAGGATTCTCAATAACTCTTGTATATAATTAGTAGTGTGAACGTGAACAGTTACGATTGTTTTCTTCTCATTGAACTGTGCGATATAGGCGCTTCTAATACCTACCAAAAGATAGAGACTGAGAATGGCCCTTCCCTAAATTCCCCCGTAATTTTAAGCCATTATTTGATTCTGATTTATTATATTTCGTACTTGTAAACTTGAACACGTGGTGTCCACCCTCAGTGACCACCCTTGGTGTCCACCTTCAGTGACCACCACGTATAATACCAGAAGTTGAGACATAGGTTCCTTTTTATATTCAAGTCGACACTTAGGTAGGAAGATATACTTGATGCCTATATTGTTCATTAGTAATATTGTTTTGTCCTTGAATACAATTCACGTACGGAAGTACTTATAACTATTCCTGACTTCTCCCATTAACCCAGGTACAACACAAGTAAATTCAACAATAGTTTTGCTCATATTAACTTCACTTTATTTTGCAATATATATATAATTAACGTAAATTCACTGGCTTTAATAAATTCATTCTTCATCTACATTTATTCACTTAGTCTCCTGACTAAGTCCTACTTCCTTGAAAGTAGGTGGTGGCAGTTCTATCTCAAATCTCCAGCGAACGTCTCGCACAGGCAGCTAAGGTAAGTGTAGATCCGCACTGGTATAATCCTAAATAATACAAGTTCTTAAAGTAGGAGTTTTCATTTAACTCTTAGCTTTTGCTCCCTTCCGAGGGTTCCCATATCGATAAATGGGGTTACAAAACTAACCTGGAAACCACACATTGAGTGGAAATACAGGAAAGCCCTCAACAGCCTCTTCTGTGTACGTAGGGTTGTAGGTAAGACTTGGGGATTCACTCCAAAAGTAATGTTATGGATAAACAGGGCTATCAGACTGCCGAGATTATTATTTGGAGTACTAGTGTGGTGGCCCGGAATTAAGGGGGGAAGCATCCTGAATAAGCTAGACAGAGTCATCTGTATGCTAGTGACGGGTGCTTTCCGGACTACTCCTACTAGGAGTCTACAGATAATTTTGGGTCTTGCACCCATAAGTACACAAGCAATGGTACAGTCAATGCATACTACCATTAGGCTTATGAGAAAGGGTGAGTGGAAACATAATTACCACACACTAACTCACAATAGTCAATCAAGCCATACCCTTATAAGCACCAGCTACACTAGGGTATATCCCAAAAATGAAAATGCCACATGACGAGCTTGGGAAAACCTACTTATGGAAGGATCCCACCACGCACTTCATAGGTGACAGAGGAAACTGGGACAGGTTAGTCCCTAGAACTCAAAGAACTCGTCTGTCATGCTTCACCGATGGCTCCAGAGTCGTATCTGAAAACATGACCAGAACAGGTGCTGGAGTATACATACCTGATTTGGATATAGCTGAGTGCTTCACTCTGGATGCACAAACCACTGTGTTCCAGAGTGAGCTATATGCCATTATTAGATATGCTGACAGCTTAATAGAAAACAATACGAGAAGTAGACAAATAGTCATACATACAGATAGCCGGGCTTGCATCAAAACGCTGATGAGCCGGGTAACCGCCTCAACAATGATCAAAGAGGCTAAAGATAAACTGACCAAGCTAGGCACCCAGTTGGACTACAAAGTGTATGTAAATTGGGTGCCAGGTCACGAAGGTCATACAGAGAATGAAGAGGCGGATTGCCTAGCCAGGCAGGGGTAGACTAGAAACTATTATGGACCGACCCCAGCCTTAGGTATAACGCGCAACGTGTGTAAAGCCAAGGCAAATACCTGGACCAACAAAGATCTAAATGAGCTATGGAGGAAAGAGGACAATAGATATAGACAATCTAGGTTGTGTATATCTGGCTACGAAAAGAGTAGTTCAGACTGGATTATAACACTGCCTAGAAAGCAAATGAGGAAACTAATAGGGGTCCTCACAGGGCATTTCAGCTTTAAGAGGACCCTTTTCATCATGTCCAAGGTATCACTCATGTCTTCCACCACTCTGCGAGTGTGGAAGAGGAGAGGACACAGCTGAACACTTTCTTTGCGACTGTGACAGATTTTGGAGATCTAGGCAAGAAGCTCTAGGACACAATACAATCGAAAGGACCTCACTCAGAGACCTAGATTGGAAACAGATTAAGAAGTTTGTTGAATTGAGCAACAAGTTTAGGGACATAGCGCAGCCGTAGAATCCCCAATTTCTAAAGGGGCCCTTTTGGGGAAATATAAGCCATTAGGCCTGGGATTTCTTTCTACGGAAGCCCTATGCAGTCAGTCAGTCAGTCACCACTGACTAGGTCCAGAGGTTTGGTCGATTTCAGTCTCTGCAAATCTCGGCTGTTGCCCAGGAGGTTCAGGCTTCAACATTTATGTGTTTGTAAAGACGGATTTCTTGAAAGCATGTAAATGGGAAGATTTTTGAGGACCGTTGTTGGTACATCCTATTTATCAAATTGTTTTTCTTTCTTTATGTTGACTGCTTCTAAAATTTTAAAACCCCTATTTGGAGATCCTCAATAATATCTTGAGACGGGCAGGAATGATGCAGTCCTCGAGCTATCATCTTGATAGGGCGATCGTGTTTATTTTCGTATGTGCAACACTGAAGATTTTCATCTTTGAGTTTCAATGGGGTTGTCAGGGTGTGACGGATATAAGTAGAAAAGTTCTTCTCAGAGTTTATTTATTGCAAGCTTTCGACATAAACATGTCATCCTCAGGCGTCTTCGTTTCTGTCTAGTATCCTCCAACGTTCGTCCGCCTCTGTTCTACGGTCAGGTGCATCAGTCTCCGGGGGGGTCTTTAATTTCTTTGATTTCCATAGGAATCGCTGTCAGTCCCGAGATCAACTTCTTGGGTTGTCTTGTGTAATGTTGAGACTTGCGTCGAAATCTGAAGGATTTTCAGCTGCGGATATAGCTCCGACTTGTCAGAGATGGTGAATTTTAATTTTGTGTTGAGTGGATTCGTGAAGTTTAGTACTTTATGGAGAGGAGATGTGAAAATATGAAACTAAATTAAACGGAAACCCTTCCTTCAAGAAGGTCGGGTGGCCTGTGACAGGCGGACGAACGTTGGAGGATACTAGACAGAAACGAAGACGCCTGAGGATGACATGTTTATGTCGAAAGCTTGCAATAAATAAACTCTGAGAAGAACTTTTCTACTTATATCCGTCACACCCTGACAACCCCATTGGCCATAAAAGCCGACGGATGAACCACGAATCAATCAATCATCTTTGAGTTTTTGAGTCACAGAACAATACACTTCCCCATCTTGCACGTTAATTTTCCACACACTGTTGTTGAGAGCAGTTACTTTCCGCTCTGAACTCGTCATAGATTTGATTATTGGCCTTAATTTCGTAAAGTCCTTAATACCAGTAACATCAATGGGAGGAGGGGGTACTCCTTATGTTGCTGATTTTTAGGGAGGGAACGTTTCTCTTTAGTTTGATAGGTTGGCCTCCGTTTCCATTCTGAACAACTTTGCTGATTGTATGTACGCGTATATAGTTGTGGTGAAATCCACCCCCTCTTGTCAACAGCCCTTTTCAGGGCTACCAAAAAGAGGTAGGCACACCACAAAAATATTTACAAGACGTCGAAGTACAACTCCGTCAAACAAAATATTTCACCGGAGAGAAAATACTAAATTCTCTCCCAAAAGTGAAATATTAAAGATTAACACGCAAGGCGACCTCCCCAAACATTTACTGGGCGAGAGAGATGCGACAAACATCTCGAGACAGGTCGCCTTGAACGAAAACACGCAAGGCGACCTCCCCAAACATTTACTGGGCGAGAGAGATGCGACAAACATCTCGAAACAGGTCGTAAAACTCAAGGCCGTTCAGCCACCCCCGGGGACCCCGTCAAAGCAACGGACGCAGGGAAACCACCTCGAAAAACCAACTCAGCTATCGTATGCCCAGATACTGAGAAAACACTGAGCGAACCAATGAGATTGCACAGTCGAATTTATGAAATTAAGCGAGCCAATCCGAAGCTAGTTTGATCGTACCAAATTAGTTGACGAAACTAATTTGCATACTAACCATAAAGTGGCCACCACTTTTTGTTATAAATACCTCGCTCAGAGCCTGGCATTTCATTCCACTCTCCGCTCTCGACGACGACACCTCCGAAGTACGAAGAATTCTACACGCTCTACGCTGACGAACCTTCTGCATTGCGAGTTCATCTCAAGAACGGCTTCCCACTGCTTTCTACAAGCCAGACCTTCTCTCCTCACAGATTTCGCATTGGCATCTACGAGTCCAGTGATTATTCATCCTGCTCATTGCCCAACGTAGATCTCCTGGTAGGACGCCACCCGGTACTTCTATCGATATTCTCTTTAGACAGTACGCCCGAGGGACGTTTCCGAGCCGTGTCACCCGGACTACACAGCCTTCAGCTCGTAGTCGACCGCTGGGGCGCGCCGGTAAATTACTCAGCTCCTACGCTCTAATTTACCGTCTACGGAAGTCTTTTTCAAGACTGCGAGGTAGGACCCTGCCGTCTGAGCATTGGAAAGACGCTCCGGCAAGCGAGTCCACTTCCAAAACCCTCTATTTTTTACACGTAGAGGCATCGAAACGAGCCGAAAACTCGATCAATTTCGATGGAACGTCAGCCTTCTTACTTCCCCTTGCGGGGGAAGGAGGAAGGCGGAAAGACCGGGCCGAGTGACCAACGTAGTGCGCCCTACCGGCCACACGGTGAGTCCGCTGAACCAACCATCAGCGCAAGGCGCGACCCGCACGTCCGGATCGCCTGTTCGCCCGACGTATTCGTTCGAGAAACTGTCGAACAAGACTCACCTACACAAAAGATCGAGCAAACCTTTCAGACTCGCTCTGAAGCCGATCTTTTCGATTCGACCAAGCTGTCCGATTACCCACGATATCCGACGCAGGCTTATACGGTCGATCCGAGTGTCAAATACACTCCAAATGCACAAAAAGCTGAGGATACTTTTCAGTACCTCAACCAAGCTCAGTATATTCCCCTTTCAGATGTAAATCTAAGGCCGGAATATTACAAAACGGCTCAGTACGAAACTGATCGAACCCAGCACTTGGTGCACGAGCCTAGCGCTCCGCGCGGCTGCGACACGGACTATCCACCCTTCCGGCCCGCGAAATCAGTTGACCTTGGCGGCTCCGCCCGCATTCCTCGCGGGGGCGGCCTGGAAACCAACCCGCATAACCGGGATATAAATGTCCGACTTGGTCTACCAACGTCAAGTCAAACCTATATAAATCCACTACAAATGGTGACCCCGCCTTTGAACAGGCTCAACACGGAGCATTTCGTTCCCTCTTATGAAGCTAGTGGATTTCAGGGAACCACTGCGGGCGTGCGACCCCCGCCGGGCCTCTACGCCCCACATCTCACGCGACATCCCTCTACGAACAGTGGCTTTCAAGCACTTTTAGAGGAGATGGGAGATTATCAAAAACCAGTCTTCCAAAAGAAGAATATTGATCGTGCACTCGCCGAGTTCGATCAATACTGCGTGAGAAAACACATGAGAACGCAAAACGAATGCTTCTCAGCTATATACAAGTGGGTACCAGAAGAAATGAGGGAAGCTATCGACTCAGCTTACCTCACGGCGCCTCACGCACCCTACGAAGAGGCCAAACAGCGCCTCCTACGAGAATATGGGTTGTCTTTACAGGACAGGCTCCTCGCACTCGAGGACCCCGTATCTCTCGCCAAAAAACCCAGCACCAAGTACCACGAGATGTACTCGAAAGCTGTTGGGTACTTTTCGGAAGCTCTAATCACTCAAAAGTGGATTGAGACTCTTCCCATCGAAGCACGAGGTATGGTCGCAGCTCAGCCTACCACGACCTCCCGGCTCGACCTAGCTGATACGCTACACGCGTACAGAGCAGAGAATACTTCTCTGAACATACGAGGAGTTGAATCTACTCCGAAACCCATAAATACTGGTTTCAAAAAGGCCCTCTCGAAACAAGCTGAGTTCAAACCCCAACCAGTGGAGAGTAAGCCTCACAAACCGATGGCCTACGTCTGTCGAAACCACGTACGTTTCGGTAACGAAACTCGCAAATGTGCAGACCCAGAACACTGCACTTGGAAGACAAACACTGCTTCCAAAACTAGCAAAAAGGCTGCGACTATAAGCCAGCCTAAAACCCGAGTTTCTACCGAAAATACTCAACAGTCGGTACAAGAAAGTACCATTCCAACCTCCGACACAGAGAGTTCGGAAAACGAATAACTGCCAGCGTATCTGAGCCTATACGCCGGCAGTCTACTGAGTATAAAAGGCTTTTCTTCAAGTGCAAACTGAATGGCACTGAATTTCTCATTGACACGGGAGCAGAAGTGAACATTCTGCCCCACAATGTCACAAAAAAATTGGGCTTGAAAATTCTCAAGTCCAACGTTAAGCTCACAGCAGCTAACGGAGCCCCTATAGATACACTAGGGCGAGCTGACACAACAATTAACATCGGCCTCGGGGACATGACCACCGAGTTTATGATCACGAAAGTTGATCTAGCGATCCTAGGTATCCCATTCCTCGAATCTTGGGATATCGGAATACGGGTCAAACACAAGTACATTTATAAAGATAAAATGAAGTGCTATGCCGATCAAAAAATAGCTGCAGTCATGAACAAAAAGTTCACTGACGAACAAATTGCAGCTACTATCCCTCACCGTGACAATACACCTCAACCAGAGGACGTGCAAATCACGGAGGACGAAAACATTCGCTCTATCATTAACAAATACAATGATAAAATGAGCAAAATTCATGGTAAATGGAAGAACAACGGGGTTTACCACCGTATAACCACGGAAGGAACCCCAGTACACTTCCGAGCGAGACCCATGGCAGGAGAAAAACGGGCTCAAGTCAAAAAGACTTTTGACGAAATGCTTTCAGAAGGCATAATTGCACCATCGGATTCCGAATGGGCATCTCCGTTACACTGTGTGCCAAAAAAAGACGGGTCATGGAGAATCACCGGCGATTACCGTTTCCTCAACGCGAAAACGAAGAAAGACGCCTACCCTCCTCCTCACATTCGCTCGTTCCAAGCGAATTTACATGATACGCAAATCTATTCAACAATAGATTTAAAATCAGCGTATTATCATATCCCGATGCACCCAGATGACGCTCATAAAACTGCGATTATTACACCTTTCGGTCTTTATGAGTTTAAGAAAATGAGCATGGGTTTGGCCGGAGCGGCTCAAACATGGCAAAGATACATGGACAGCATCATGCGAAAATTTGATTTCGCATTTGTATATCTAGATGACATCCTGGTGGCTTCGAAGAATTATAACGAACACATGAACCACCTCAGACAAATTTTTGACAAACTAGGGGAACACGGACTTCGAGTAGGTTTTGATAAATGCATTTTTTCGAAACCTACCGTCAATTTCCTAGGTTTCACTATCTCGAAGGAAGGTATAATTCCTAAACGAGACAAAATAGAAGCCATAGAACAATTTCCTAGGCCAGTAGACGTACGAAGTCTACGCAGATTCCTAGGGATGTGTGGTTTCTACCGAGCATGCTCGAGCAAATTCGCTCACACGGCACAACCTCTGTATGACTCCATTCAGTCAAACAAAAAAAATGACAGAACACCTATCGAATGGACATCAGAGAGAGAAAAAGCTTTTAACAGCTTAAAGCAAGCAATGATCAAAGCAACATTGCATAACATTGCTCACCCACACCCTACAGCGGAGTGGAGATTAGTCTGTGACGCGTCCGACACACACATCGGAGCAGCGCTAGAACAAGAAATTACAGACAAACATGGCTCGAAATCGTACCAACCATTGGGATTTTTCAGCAAAGAGATTCCAGAACAATGGAAGAACAAAGCATCTTTCGACAAGGAAATGTTCGCCGTTTACCAAGCGTGCATTCACTGGCACAACGACTTGGACGGCAGATCCTTCCATATTTGTTCGGATCACAAGCCTCTGCTAGGCACGATGCTTAAAAAGAATGCTCATTTTTCTAAAATGAGATTAAGATGGCTAACATACATCTCTCAAATGACGAGTGACATTCGTCATATTTCAGGAGAGAGCAACGTCGTCGCCGACGCACTCTCCAGACCCTTCGATCCGGTCGAAATTCAAACGAAATCGATTTCAACACAGACGGACGAGGGTCCACCCATAGCCGAAATTTCGAAAATTACGGCTGCAATAGAATGCAATCTTCTACTGCACATTTCAAATTCACAAATTCGCTCTCCCCCTACCGCGGAGGACAAATTGAAACTCACACGAGTTGAATTCTCTCAAGGAGAAATTTGGTGTAACCTAGACCTAGGACACCCTAGACCTTATATTCCAAACGAAATAAGGGAAGAAATAATAAGCCAAATTCACAATTTGGGACACCCAGGTATACACTCTACAGTGTATAAAGTTAAACAACGATATATTTGGCACGGACTACGCGCAGATGTCTCAAACTGGGTCCGAGCATGCGAAACTTGCCAACGAGCAAAAATCACGCGCTCCGTGAAGCTCCCTTACTCCGAATTTGAAACGGCAAACAAATTTTCACACGTACACGTGGATATTACCGGACCTTTACCTTTAGCAAAAGGAGGGAAACGTTACATTTTGATGATGGTTGATAGAGCAACGGGTTGGCTAGAGGCAGTCCCTCTCAACAACATCGAAACAACCACAATCACAAATGCCTTTATCAATATTTGGGTAGCTTCAAAGGTCGTACCTAAATACATCACAAGTGATCGGGGCGCCCAATTTGAATCGGATCTGTTCGGTTCCATTATGGAACGTCTCGGAGTAAAACATACTAACACGTTACCATACAAACCATCAACAAACGGTATGGTAGAACGCAGAAACAGATCTTTGAAAGAGGCTCTCGAAGCTCGGAACGAAAATTGGCTCGATGCACTTCCCAGGGTTCTGCTCGCCATGCGTACGGCGGTGGACCCGGCGACTGAGGCTACGCCTTTCCAAAAAGTTTACGGGATTGACGTGCCACTCCCAGGAGACATTTTCGTAGCTTCTGCGAACCTTTCGGAACCTCTTTTCTTCCGACCTACGCATATTAAACATGGTAACACGAAATATGCCGTAAACATGCCCAAAAACTTGGATACATGTACTCATGTCTATATCAGAGTGCCCACACAGCTCACCTCTCTCCAATGTCCTTACACGGGACCGTTCAAAGTAGTTAAAAGAGATAAGTTTTCGGTTACAGTGCAAATTGGCGAACATACTAAGAAAGTTCCCAAACAGCAAATCAAGCCAGCTTATACTCTACACTCGGAAGAAGCTGTATCGCAAGGACAATCTCTGTTACAAAATCAGACAGGAAGTAAGGAGAAAACTCCCCGAAAATCTGCCAGAAGGCACGTTCCCTCTACCAAATTCGACGAGAGGTGGGTAACGGCGCTCGAAACACCCCAGCCGGCGTCGTCGTTATTAACACGACGTCTTGGGAGGGCCCCTGTGGTGAAATCCACCCCCTCTTGTCAACAGCCCTTTTCAGGGCTACCAAAAAGAGGTAGGCACACCACAAAAATATTTACAAGACGTCGAAGTACAACTCCGTCAAACAAAATATTTCACCGGAGAGAAAATACTAAATTCTCTCCCAAAAGTGAAATATTAAAGATTAACACGCAAGGCGACCTCCCCAAACATTTACTGGGCGAGAGAGATGCGACAAACATCTCGAGACAGGTCGCCTTGAACGAAAACACGCAAGGCGACCTCCCCAAACATTTACTGGGCGAGAGAGATGCGACAAACATCTCGAAACAGGTCGTAAAACTCAAGGCCGTTCAGCCACCCCCGGGGACCCCGTCAAAGCAACGGACGCAGGGAAACCACCTCGAAAAACCAACTCAGCTATCGTATGCCCAGATACTGAGAAAACACTGAGCGAACCAATGAGATTGCACAGTCGAATTTATGAAATTAAGCGAGCCAATCCGAAGCTAGTTTGATCGTACCAAATTAGTTGACGAAACTAATTTGCATACTAACCATAAAGTGGCCACCACTTTTTGTTATAAATACCTCGCTCAGAGCCTGGCATTTCATTCCACTCTCCGCTCTCGACGACGACACCTCCGAAGTACGAAGAATTCTACACGCTCTACGCTGACGAACCTTCTGCATTGCGAGTTCATCTCAAGAACGGCTTCCCACTGCTTTCTACAAGCCAGACCTTCTCTCCTCACAGATTTCGCATTGGCATCTACGAGTCCAGTGATTATTCATCCTGCTCATTGCCCAACGTAGATCTCCTGGTAGGACGCCACCCGGTACTTCTATCGATATTCTCTTTAGACAGTACGCCCGAGGGACGTTTCCGAGCCGTGTCACCCGGACTACACAGCCTTCAGCTCGTAGTCGACCGCTGGGGCGCGCCGGTAAATTACTCAGCTCCTACGCTCTAATTTACCGTCTACGGAAGTCTTTTTCAAGACTGCGAGGTAGGACCCTGCCGTCTGAGCATTGGAAAGACGCTCCGGCAAGCGAGTCCACTTCCAAAACCCTCTATTTTTTACACGTAGAGGCATCGAAACGAGCCGAAAACTCGATCAATTTCGATGGAACGTCAGCCTTCTTACTTCCCCTTGCGGGGGAAGGAGGAAGGCGGAAAGACCGGGCCGAGTGACCAACGTAGTGCGCCCTACCGGCCACACGGTGAGTCCGCTGAACCAACCATCAGCGCAAGGCGCGACCCGCACGTCCGGATCGCCTGTTCGCCCGACGTATTCGTTCGAGAAACTGTCGAACAAGACTCACCTACACAAAAGATCGAGCAAACCTTTCAGACTCGCTCTGAAGCCGATCTTTTCGATTCGACCAAGCTGTCCGATTACCCACGATATCCGACGCAGGCTTATACGGTCGATCCGAGTGTCAAATACACTCCAAATGCACAAAAAGCTGAGGATACTTTTCAGTACCTCAACCAAGCTCAGTATATTCCCCTTTCAGATGTAAATCTAAGGCCGGAATATTACAAAACGGCTCAGTACGAAACTGATCGAACCCAGCACTTGGTGCACGAGCCTAGCGCTCCGCGCGGCTGCGACACGGACTATCCACCCTTCCGGCCCGCGAAATCAGTTGACCTTGGCGGCTCCGCCCGCATTCCTCGCGGGGGCGGCCTGGAAACCAACCCGCATAACCGGGATATAAATGTCCGACTTGGTCTACCAACGTCAAGTCAAACCTATATAAATCCACTACAATAGTTATTTGCCTATTTTACATCAAGTCTTAGTTGAATTACTTTTTTTATTTTAATTTTTTATCCACTTTGGGGGCTAAACAGTGGTCATCACTGTACCCCTCAATTTTTTCCCCCTCCGAGTTGCAAGTGGAGTCCATGATGGCGCTCCTTTTTAGTCAAGGATGGCAGCATGGCTCCCCTTGGAATCGTGCCACTTCTAGTGTCCCTTTAGACACCTTGTTCAATTGACGTGTTCGGTTTTGAGGTAACCAACTCTTGAGATTTGCAGATTCGACGACGTTGGTCATATCTGATTTTTGACCTGTAGTTTCTCATTAACAAAATTTTAATATAAATATATAATTTCAAAAATATATAAACTAAATATAAATTAAAGTAAAGTTCTATAGGGTAAAAACATTTTAGCTTTTTGACTAAAAATTAATTTTTCTATATAAAATAAAGAAAGTATATTTGTCATCCAACCATTCATACCAGTCCCCAATCAAGAGACAAATTATTACAGTCAAAATACTGCAGCCATTTAAATAATCAAACATGTTCATAATTTATTTTTTATAATTAATTTTTATTTATTATTAATTTAATATTTATTTTGATTTCTATTA